>CM038215.1:44837760-45215409 GCA_021442155.1 Cymbidium sinense
GATTCTCACTTTTACATTGACCGATGTATTTAAAATTGACCTAAATTAAGAAAATTTTAAATACATTACAAATCACCCTTTCAAAGTACTTTAAATAAATTATAAATACTTTAGTATTTATTTTATAGTAGTCTAAACACATCAAAGCAGTAAAATCCTTGTATTCACTTTACTTTATACTCCTAACTCACCTAACCAAACAACCCCCTAGTCAAAAATCTTTTGTTTGTACCTTATATTCAAAACTTTTATCTTATAAATAAAATGCAATAAACAAAAGGGTAAACGAATATATCAAAGTATGACGGTAAAAAACTCAAATAATAAACCATAACAAATAATTATTTAAAAAATAATATTTGAGCTAATATTTTAGTATTTTAATGCATGGCCCTATTTAATAAAATTTAAATGCAATATATATCAAGAACCTACAAAAAAAATCTTTCCTTTAGTACAAAAATAGACATAATAATGTATGTTAATCAGTCACACAAGTAAAAGTATAAAGCCATAAGCCTTGCTTCAAAATGAGATTTTTAGCAAAATATCAACATCCCACATTCTGGCCCAATGTTAATTGAATAAAGGATTATGACCAATAATAGCACCTTAGTATGTGCAAAGTCTTAATATAGTAATGGTTAACTCATATGACTACGATGGGTTACCAAGCTAGCTTATTTAAAAAGATGTAATTTAAATAAATTTTTTAAAAGGGAAACATTCTTCACTTGTTTAAATTCTATGAATGAACACAGAATTACTAATTATAATATAATTATTTTTATCTATTAAATAAATAACTATCTTATAGTGAAGATATATTATCATAAATAAGTCATGCCCTAAATTTAGAGGAACTATTTCCATCTAATTTGTGCTATTTGCTTCATGTGTTATAAATATAACAATATGATAGAAGATAGTTTAGATAGTTAAGTTTAAGATTTAAGAATAAATGTGTTACAAATACTTGAGAGATAAAGAAGGTTCTAAATTTTTGGAAAGAACTCTAAATACCTTAAGTGCAAGGTATATCTAAGTTATCATCATTAACTTAAAGAAGAAAGAATAGGTATAAGTATAAGTGGAAATTTAAAATTGAAAGTGCTCAACTATACGGTGTTGTTAAATAATAGAATGACTAAGTCAATAAATTTTGATCAATTTATGATATAATTCAGCTAAATTTAGTATGATTAAACTCATAAAGGATCCTAAAAATGATAACTAAGGGAAATAATTTAACTAATAGAATGGATAAATCAATGGATTATCTAGTCTAATGTGTAATACTAGACAAAAGAATGATTTTAACCAAAAGGGAAATATAATCAATGAAGATTTCTAATCAAAAGAGTATGATTGAGGAGTAAAAGGTATAACAAAAAGTATATAATCATACTAAGAGTACATTTAACCAAAGGGAAATATCTAAATTTAGGAAACTTAGCTAAAAATGATAACTAAGTTATCAAGTAAATTAATACTAAGTGGCTTAATCAATTTGGTGAGATGCATGCAAGTAATGTAAAAGAGAATATACCAATGTGGTCTTTAACCAACTTGAATAGGTTTTGTGATATTTAATATCACTTAGACCTAGAAATGTCTAAAGTTGACTATCTTAGAATGTTGTGGATTCATCCTAAAGAGTGTGACTCCCAACTAGTTGGCCTATCTGTAATGGTTGGCTAATGAATGTGCTAAAAATGTAGTGTTGAGCTTAGCATATTAATAAAGCTGTATAAATTATTTAGCTATCAAGTAAAACTAAATTAATCAAGTTGAGAAACTAAGTTTATATGCAATAAACTAAATGACATTAGACTAATGTTAACATGTATGTATAATATGCAAAAGGCATATAAGACATGTGACTAAGGCTAACATAAGTAGCAAATAAGTTTGTGTATTGTTTTAAGAGAATTCTTATTGTGATCAATCCTCATCAAATTAAATAAAATTTAGAATTTAAACGTTCTGAGTTTCTAAAAGTAATTTTATAAATTTTTTGAAAATTTCTAAAATTATTAAATAATTCAAAATATTCATGTACATTTAAAATACTTTAACTTAAAATTACAGATATGTGGTTGAATTAACATTTTAAAGATGATCATTTTGTAAAGACAAAACTTAAGTAGAAAATCAAAGTTAAGTTTTGTATTCTTTGGAAAAATAACAATCATAAGAAATGTTTGAGGATGTTCATAAATTGTGTCAAACTCTTAGAAAATTTGGATTAATAGTCTTCTATAATTATCAAATTTAGTCTATGCAAATTCCCAAATATTAGGGGTATTTTGAAAATTAATTCAATATTTTTTTCAAAATTATCACCCTAAGAGCAAAAAACTCATGAAAAATATAAAATAATTTAAAGAAATTCACACAATATTTAGGAATATTAAATGTTTCATATTTTTTTGGGAAGACCAATTTGAGGCTTAAAAATTTTAATTTATATAAATAAGATTTTCTATCATTAAGAAAAGATCCTTGTACACATGCCCAACACTCTTGTAATTTTAAATATATGATCACACACTTGGTGTGAACATATCTAAATAATTTTAAAATTTTAAAATTTTTTAATAGTTTTCATAATCATTATTATCAGAAAAATTCTAATAAATTGGAAAAAAAATCTCATAATCTTAGAGAATACTAAGTTATTCTCAAGATAATATTTCAATATAGAATTAAGCATTAATGACAGTAAACTTGCATGATTTTGAATCTTTATTTATTATATATATTAACTATTAAAAATAATATTGTCAAGTTTGAAATTGAGCATTTGAACCCAATGATATTGATAAAATGTGTACTTATACTCAAAGGATAGAAATGGCATGTCTAAGAAAAACCAAAATTTTCAAGGGTGTTTGAGATACTTATCTTAATTAATTAAAACATATGCTACTTTAATTATAAAAAATATTTTAAATAACTTTTAATTTATCAAAGTACATTCAAAATGGTATCTAGACCTACGGGAAGCTTGCCAAAGTATTAGGTTTATCAGAGGGTACGATAGCAATTTGGCATATAAGTAATTTTTTATTTAAAAAGTTTAAATACATACAAATGAACAACCTAGGCCATTAAAAAAAAATTAAAGAATGCATATTTTAGCTTAAAATATATCAAAATTTAATTTAAAATTTTTAATTATAAAAATTGATTAAATAATTTAAAATAGTAAAATTTACTGTTTTATAATTGTTGATTACATCCACTAAATTCAATAGATGTATTAACATTTAAGAGGCATTAGAAGGTTTTATAATTTCTAAATTAAAATTTAATTACTAAAAATGTTGAATAGTAAATGTTAGGGATTTAAAAAATTATAACTTGCAATAATTACCTAATCAAAACACGAAATTTCAATCAAAGGATTATTAAGATAGTGCTAATCTTTTAAATGAATTTGATAATTTTTATATATTTTAATATATTAAATAATTAAAATGGTATATTAATTAATTTTAACATAAAAATAAAAAAAATCAATAGTTATTTTTAACATAGAAAATGAAAAATTAAGGCTTGTAGACATTTTCCTCAAATTCTAAATAGTTAAAGTTTCATTAAATTCTATTTCCAAGATCACTCATTGCAAAAATAAAAACAATTTTAAAATCACCCAAAAAATATTTTTTTAATCAATATGTTTTCTTAATTGATCTAAACCATTAGGCCTTATTTAAATAAAATTTAATAGTCCAAAAGCTATCTTGTTTCTTGTGTGTGTTCTAAACTAGACATATGGACTAAACTTGAGTCATTGATCCGAGAATAACCCATCTTAATATCTTAATTAAACCTAAAGCAACCTTAGGTTATTCATTTATGGAGAAACTTGAGAAGATTAATGACTACAGGATGGGTTTAGCTCTATTTTCCTTGACTTAAGCTTATCCGAATCAAAGTACTAAAGGTTAATATAAGGTTTAACACAATTTCTTGTACATATGTTGAAAGTTTCCAAAATAGTTCCCCACCCTTCTATGAAGAAGGCATGTAAAATCCTCCTTAATAGTTGGGAAGACTAAATCTTATGCCCTATTAAACCATCAATGGTGGTTGTGATTTCCTGAGCTATTTATAAAAGTATTGGATGCTATAAAAAACTTCTAAAAGGCTAATGAAGCCAATGGAATTCTTCTATTAAATGACGAGGACTCCTTTCTTTTATAATTTAAACTAAAGCCATTTAATCATACTTATCCATGGTTAACTATAATATATAAATGTCATCCATTCCAATCATTTCAAATGAATGGCAAGGGTGGGTGACACTAGAGAGTTCTTTAGTACACTACTTGAAAGATAATAAATAAAGAATTTCCAATGACTAAGGGCATTCATGTTTATTAATAATAACCATAGTTTAACTTATAATAAACCTTAAGACAATTGATTTGGGATAGGTTAAGTATATTGGTGAAACTAATTTTTCATATTAACTATTTGTAGAAAAGTTCAATTTCATTAATTGGGTCATTAGTTATCTTCAATCTACTTTGGCCTATCTTGGTTCAAATCAATCATATTGGAAAATTTAACCTCATGGGTCAATTGAATTGAATTTGATTATGTTGTGTCTTTAATACCCTAAGAAAGTTTCATGCTCAAGGATTTAAGTTAGTTGTTTAATTGATTAAACCAAAATGGGAAGCTCAAATTTCCTTAATGGGTTGGTCAAATTGACCTATTTGACTAAAATTAGTCAAACTAATGATCAAACATGATTGATCATGATTGGATGATGTTAAAGACATCTTTAGAATGTTGTATGCTCATTTTATATAACTAATTTAATATTTAAAACCAATGTGGATTAATATACCATTCAAATCAAATTTGGTCAAATTAAGTTAATCAAATCCAATTCACCTAACCATTTGGCTAATTAACCAAATCATAGTATATCTCTCATATGGGCATCCTTTAGTGACTTTAGAATCCAATTACCTTCACAAATTTAACTAGAATTGATGTGATAGGTCATATGGATCTGTTTGAGTTTAATTAGCTTGAAAGGTTCCAATCAATTTTTTAGTGATTAATTTCCCCTCATAAGCATCTTAATAACTTAGTAGAACTTTTCTAAGACATTAACCTACAAATAATTCTCCTAACTTTAGATTTAAACTTGTATTAACCTAATTAGGTTTTTGTTGGTTAATGTTGGGATTAAAACATGGTCTAGTTGATATTTATGAGTAGTTATAGTCAAATTATTTAAGTTTTGGTAATGCAATTTATACAAAGACAAATTTTCTTGTATATGGGGTAACCTAAATAGAGAAATCAACTACTTATATAAACTTCAAGGAATAATAAGTAATTATTAAGATTTAATTTTAAGTCGAACTAAGGCTTATAAGCCAAATTTAAAGCCTGCAAGAATAATTTAAATGTAAGCTCTTGATATTTTTAATGTTAATACTATTAGTGAGATCACCATTTAGTATAGGTTCTCCAAACTTAAGCTTGAAAGCATGTTAGAGCTGAACCTTTGGAGCCACTTGTTTTTTAAAGATGGATCTTAGTAGTGATTATTTTTAAATTAGAAAAAGACAAGGGGGTGAGTGAAACATAACCTTTAAAATTTTGGATGGACTATATAAATGGTTTATGATATCTTTTAATTTATCTAATAGTCCAAGCAAATTCATGATGATCATGAATGCAATGTTAAAATTATTTATTAACTTATATCTAGTGATTTATTTTGATGATGCTTTATATTTAATGCTAACAGAAACTAACATCACATCATCATTGATTAACTTTGGACAAGCTTGGGGAATAGAGAGAAACTTAATAACATCAATTTAAAGAACTATCACTTTATGATTCATGATGTCACATTCTTAAATTTTGTTATTATAACTTTCAAACTTATGCTTAGTTTTACAAAAGTTGAAATCATTAAAAATTGACCAAATACAAAATTATTTATTAATGTTAATAACTTTCATGGCTTGGTTATATTTTATAAAATGTTAATTATAGCATTATAGTTAATCCACTCACTAATATCTTAAAAAAAAGTATTTTTTCTAAGTGGACTATTAGTGCTCAAGGGACTTTGATCAAATTATAAATTTTATGTCTACTTCTCCTATACTAAGATTACTTGATTTCTTGAAGGCATTTGAATAAGCATATGATGCCTCAGAGATAAACATTAGAGTAGTTTTAAGTTAAATAAATCATTATGTAGCCTACTTTAATAAGAAATTGAATGATGAGATAAAGAATTTAACATCATCATTCAATACTTATTAAAGAGACTACTTACTACTTAGGAGGTTCATATTTCAAACTAATTAATAATCCTATAAGTTTATCAACACTCAAAAGAAAGCAGTCAAGACATTCTAAATAGATAGAGTTTTTGACTATACTTTTATTTCAAACAAAATCTTGATGTTAAGAATAAGTTATAAATGTTTAGCTACATGCTCTTGATTTTAAGAACTTAAGAAGGATTTATTTTATGGCCAAATTACAATGGCATTTATCATGAACATAAAGATATATGATTTTTCCTTTTATGAGCTATTTTACAAACATTGATGGGCTTTTTATATGAGAATAGGTAGTCCTACATCCCTAGGACATCTCTTAAAAATTAGTGTAATATTTAAGAGGGATTATTAATCACTTTAGAAGAGATAAGATAATTATTTTGATTAAGAAAAATTTATTAGCTCTTTATTATGAGAGACATAAGTAAGGTTGTACTTATATATTTCACTTATAAGTAGGCTAAAGTAACCAAATAGAGGTTTAAAAATATATATTTATTTAGTTGTAATCTATGGTCCCTAGGAGGACCTATCCATGGACTTTGTTTTAAGACTACATAGGACCTCTAAAAGAGTTGATGGTATTATTTTGATAGTCGATAGATTCTTTAAAATACAATTTTTTATTTTACAATAAATTAATAAAATGCATCTCATATTATAAATATATTTTTCATGAAGATAATAATATTTCATTGAACATCTAAAACCCTAATATCTTATAGCAATGTTAGATTCACTTTATATTTTTAAATGATATTAAGAAAGTTGATGGAGATTAAGCTTAAATTTTATTTAGCCTTTCACCCTCAATGTGATGGACAAATTGAGGAGTTCAATAGGATACTTAGAATTTTAATAAGATGTTTAGTAAGAAAGAGCATAAGAAATTAATTAAGATTTATGTTTAACAACTTTTGAATTTATTTTTCAATAACATTATCTCAAAAATAATAAAATAAACACTATTTAAGATGATACATGACTTCAATCCCAAAAGATCTCTTAATAATTAATGTTCCTAGATATGCATTTTTAAATTTTAAATTTATATTTATAAAAGACTTTATTCCTTATATAAAACTATCAAGAATTAAATTGGATAAAGTAATATTAAGTATATTGAATATTAAAAAGTGACTATATAATAAAGCATGTTATACCTACAATAAACACCTCCAAGCTCAAAAAGCTTCATGCAAGAGTATGTGACCCATTAAAAATTGAACCTAATGGATACTTTCTTGAATTGAGATATGTCATGCATATAAGTCTTATATTTAATATGAAGATATATTAATATTTAAAGAAAATATATTATATGATAATTTGGAGACTAACCCTTCTAAAGATGAAGAGAGCAATAAATACAAGTAAATATTCAGCCCAATATCTTAGAAGTGGTGTACATAATAGTACTTGAAGCACCATCTAATGATTATGAAAAAAAAAATTTCTTAGTGACGTGAAAGGATAGACCACTATGATATATGACTTTTAAGAATTGATTTGTAGAAGATAGTAATTTTACAAAGGACAACATAGACTTCATCCCCTCATAAAGAGCATTTTAAAAGCCAACAAAAATTGATGCATGACATGGCATTATTATACTAACTATAATGAGTTAAAGAAAGAAATAGAGCCATCACCAAAAGCATGATAAAGACCTTATATTCCATACATTAGATTTTCACTTAGAATTTGAGTATTTCATATATTATAATTTTCAATTTATAAGACTTTATGTGTGCTTTAATATCATAAACTATTGTGAGAAATATAAAATTTTAACTTATTGGGTTTAAAATTTTAAATTATAAAAGAAAATTGTTAAATCATGACAAAAAAAATCATTAATTGCAAGCAATTATGTAATTAATAATCATTCTTTGTGATAATAAGTTCATTAAAGAGGGTATTTCCTTCCTCAATTCAAAAATAATGGGGTTGGCCCCTCTCTCCCTTTTTTTTTGGTTTTCTTATTTGACATTATTTATATTTGATCTTTATGTTTTATTTTTTCATTGAATGAACAATTAGTTTGTTATCTTGAAAAAAAAAAGCTAGAATTTTTTAAGGGTATGGAGGCTTGATGATTGACCTATGTAAGAGGAGATTTGGTGGTCTTTCTCAAGCTATCTTAATGGTGATTGGTAAATTATAGTTTATTTTCTTGTAAGCTATTTTTTTTCTAGTTATGAGAACTCAGATCTAATGTCTCCCATCTATATACAAATTTAAATAATTTTATTCCCATAAAATCCTATACTAATCTCACCTTATGTGTTGGCCAAGGGACTCTTAAATAAGACTTAGTTTTATCCATATGTTTTTTGGACCACCTAGGACTCCTCAAGTGGGATATACTCTAGTTATAATTTAAACATATTCTTCTATCACTTACATTATATTTTTAATTTTCTTAAGCCTTAAACTTATTTCCCAAAACAATATATCGCACATTGGGATATCAGTTAGAGTAGGATTTAGCTTCACCTAGTCTAATTTTAAAAACTTTGAACAAAATCAAAAATTGCAAAAAAAAAATTGAGAAATTAATTAAAATATATTTAGATACATCACCTAAAGTTTTCATATGCTTCCCCTAGAGTCACCTAGATCATCTACACAAAAACCTAAAATTATATATAATATTTTGCAAATTTAATGCATCTTGCTTGGTCAACCTCTAATTTGAGAAATTCCTTAGATCCACTCCACCAAATCTTAACTTAAGCCTAATGTACACTATTATTAACACCTCTTGGAATCTCATATAGTAAATCCAATGGCTTCCACCATCATAACATGTTGTTTAGTAAATTAATCCTTCATATTATAACCAAACTCAATATTTGATTGTAATAATTGCAAATTATCAAACACCCAAAAGTATTAAAAATTGTTATTTATATCTTCAATCAAATCAAGAGGTCCCTAAGAAAATGACTAGTTCACATCAAGTTCGGCATCTTAATGTGAGAGTTTTCTTTAGTTATCATCATGGTCGATAAATTGTTAGAAGAAACTCGACCTCTATGTACTACATTTTGTTTGGGATATTATGTTATTAATGAAGGTTGTTATTTCTCATATTTTCAACTCAAAATAATTTTATTCACTAAATATTTAAGTCTTTGTTGATTTTAAAATTATGTACTATTAGAATTGTGATACTCAAAATGTTGAGGTAAAAGTCAAAAAATAATAAATCGTAGAATTTTTTTAACTCATTAAATTTCATGAAAGTGATAAATAATAAATTTATAAAACTATATATTTTGTTTCAACCCATTTAATCTACATATGTGTGTGCTTATATTAATTAAACTTAAATTTTATTAAATGTTATTGTAGCCTAGAACTAATGCACTATAGCTTTTCTCTGACCCATCTCCACTTACCTTAGCATACAAGGCAGATGGCAATTTGATGGATGAGATTAGGGGCCCCAATAAACTCAAGCTCAACTCGTGTAAACTGAAACTGGCTCAAACTCAAACTCGAGCTTGAGCTCGAATGGGAAGCTCAAGCTTAGCTCAATTTTGAGCCCAATTTTGAGATCAACATTCATACCAGAGAAGCCTAAAGCTAAGAAAAATGCAAATCGAAGAAGAAAAGATGTGGTGAAGAGCAGAGAGAAAAGGTATCTTGTGCATCTAATTTTTGCAACCGGTAGGTAGAAAAAGCTTTGAATCTGGTCTCTATAGCAGCCCCAGAGCTGCCAGACCTCTTGATTTAATAGGAAGGAGGAAGAAGAAGAGAGAGTGGAGCGAATGGAGGGCCGAAGGTGAAACCCATGATTTATGATTTCTATGAGAGTGATTACCAATCTGAATAGGGATTGATCTTTGGCCAAAGAAAGGATGCTTCCCACATGAATGAATTAGGGAAGCAGGGATTCAATGAACTTAATTGGGACTAGTGGGGGTGGAACTCGAGCAGCTAGACGAGCTTTCGAGTTGAGTTGGACCAAACTTAAGCTCAAGCTCAATTATCAAACAAACTCTCAATTGAGCTTGAGCTCAAGCTTATGGCTTGACAAGCCGAGCTCACGAGATGATTTTGAGATAACCATAGTAAGAAAGCTTGTCCCCTCATTGATCATCCTTTAAATAAGATTATTTTTAATTGAAGAGGTACAATCCGTTTGTCTTTTCTATGTAATTTATAAGTAAAATCGCATATAAACGACTGAATATAAAGTTAGTATGTCATGCATGTTTATGTCTTATCAATCGTGATTAAATTATAGAAATCATAAAATCAAAAAATTATGAGTATATTGGCATCTTATTAAAATATTATGTTATTAGAGTACAATAACTTAGCCGTTACACTTATAATCTATATATTAATGCACTGAATTGATTCATATGTTAAAAATAAATAATACAATGATGGAAATGAAATGAATTGAAAAGTGGTCCTTTTATATGGATTAAATTGGTAATGATATGTTTATGATAATATAAAATTTTATGATATTAAAGGTAAGCTTTTATGGAGGCAAAAAAGTTTTTAAGTTGATATATTTATGATAATTTATAAAAGTAGGGTGACAAAGATAAGCTCATAGGAAGATAAAAGAGACCTCAATATTTAGCCTTCAAAGCTAAATTTTTAACACTGATATTTAATACGGGTCACTATAGCCCACAACTTTATTATAGCAAATGAACTACATACATGATATGTTCTTAAAATAAAAGCAAGTTCTTTTATGCTAAAAATAAAATTAAATAAATAAATGAATATTATACAATGAGAAAAATAGTATGTTAACACTTATAAGCTTAACTAAAAGTGTCAATAATAGTATCAATATGAACTCGATCTAATGAAATTTGAGTTCAAATTGACTCGATTAACTTTCAAATCGAGTTTAAGTGTCGACACATTTAATTGTTCAGGTCATGTTCAAGTAGACCCACTATCCCAAATTTGACTTAATTTAACCCTATTTTAGCTTACCGATTTTCCATTGACCTGATTTGAACCCACAAACTCAAATTAAAAGGAGGAAATTTTTAAATTAGGCATAATTATAAGTTTAATTAGTTAATTAGGCATCGAAAAAAAATTTAACAAAATAGGCCAAGTCGTTAATTGATGACGGCACCAACGCAGATCCACGCCGTACTGCCGTCGCCTTTAATTTAAAAAAAAAAAAAATTGAGGATCAACGATTTTGCTCATATCTACCTCATCCGATGTCATAATTGAGTGAGCTTGATATCGTTGGAATCGTAACGAAATTTTCACAACTTTCATATTGATCAAAAATTAAGATTGTGCCCAATAAGGCAGTTTTGCGCGAAAAAAAAAATGAATTGAAATTTTTAGCCTTTATTTGTCATATCGACTCATCCGGTGAGCGATATCATTGAATCGTAACGAAATTCCACACAAACTTTCACGTTGATCATAATTTAAGATTGTGGCCCAAAAATTTAATAATTTAAGGTATTTATAGCGTGTTCTTTAACTTATTGTTATTTTGAATTACATAGTGATAATTAAAGTAAAAAAAAAGTAATTAAAATTAAATAAAATTTAAATTATTTTATTATTGTTGGTTTTATGAATCTATTATTTTTTAGAGAATGAGAATATTCTAAAAAAAATTAATTTTTTTTTTTGTGTTAGTTTCTTGATTTTGTTGATCGAGTTATCTGAAAATTTGATTTTGATGATTTTAATTATTTCGATATGTAGCTTATATTATTTTGTGACTAAATATTTATTAAATTCTAATTATTTTTTTATTAAATTTATTATTTACATTATTTTAAATAATATTATTCTATTTAAGTCTATGTTTTAATATTATAATTAATTGTATTATTACAAATTTTTAAAGAATAAAAATACTCATTCAAGGTTTAAGAACATATGATATATGTATGTATTGTATGTATGTTTTAGATATAATAATTAGCTAATACGAGTCACAATCGTAATTTTGATCAACATAAATAAAAAATTTTATTACAATTCCAATGATACCAAACTCACTTAATTCCAACACCGCGATATAGATAAATAAAGAGCTCAAAAATTTCGTTGCATAATTTTTTTTGATTCGAAAAGCTTGTTTATCGGTACCACAATCTTAATTTTTGATCAATATAAAAAATTTGTTATATAAACGATACCAAACTCACCAATTCCAACACCGATGAGATATATGAACAAAATACTACAATACCCCTAATTTAAAAATAAAATTATGGCAGTCGTCGAACAATTGACGGCCGACGCTGAATCATGTCATGAATCATCCATTCAATGACGATTTATATTTTGTTCATTTTTTTTAGCATCTAATTAACTAATTAAACTTATAATTATGTCTAATTTAAAAATTTCCTCAATTAAAAGACTAGATGGGGCATTTGCAGTATACCATGTTAATTGGGAAATATTCAAATCCAGCAGTGCAAGTGGCGGTTTATTTATTTCATGGCTCAATCAGAAGTAGAATTACAACTCGTTCCAGATGAAAACTGTTCACATTATTCAGTTATAGATTGATCGAAAGTGATGAAGAGCTACAAGTGGGTATTAGGCCATTAGAAAGCCCTCCATAACAGTCACAGCTTTTCCTCGAAGCAGAACTCGACTCCTCTCCTCATCCACTTGTAGATCAAGTATTCCACCCCTTTGAGAAGCCTGGTTCAAAAAAAAAACAAATCCGAGAAGTTAATAGGCCTCTTGAGAACACTTTTATTTTTTTTTTATGTTTTTTTTTTTATTTATAAATTGATTAAAAATAAAATATATTTATTACTGATAATTATTTTTAAAAACACTCAAAAAAAAACTTAAAAAGTTGTTTTGAGTGGATTTTAAAATAATGTGATCAGTTTTCTAAAAAAAATAAAAATACTAATGACCTATTTGGGATCAATTTTATTCTATTTTTTATGTTATTTTTAAAACATATTTATTTAATAAATATATTTTAAATAAAATATAAAAATAAAAGATAAAAATATAAAATGAAAGTGATCCCAAACAAGCCCCAAGAGTTTTATCTAGTTTTGCTCACCACATCAAGTCAAAAATTCAAAATTAATGTCGATAGCAAACAGGAAGGGACTCTTTTTATTTTATTTATTTTATTTTTTTTATTTTTTTTATTTTTTTTATTTTTTTCTAGTGCAATGAACTCTGCAATGGTAGAAGCATGTAGCCTACAGCCCTTAGTATAGGGCAATAGGTGAAGCCATTCAAATACAAAAAGCAGAAAAATTCAACACACACACAAAAAAAAAAGTCTTACATGAAAACACCAATTGATAATAACTTGTTGCCACCATTATAAATCTCACTATAATTTGATTGCAAAGCCTCCTTTTTTTAACTCGTGTGACCTTTCCACAAAAGCAGACCTAATACTAAATTTGTAATGACATGTTTTCTTCGTTGGGCAAAAAATTGAAGTTCAAAACTTAACGCTAAAGATTAAGGTGGAGGTAAGAACAATTGAGCATGCGAGGAAAGATGTGATTTGAGAACTAAGTCTATTTCTGGTTAAGGTGGTGCTAGATAGAGTTGAACAAAGGAGTTTGTACAAGGCCATAAGTAGATTGGGGGCTAGTGATGTTATGGAATGTGCTTCAACCATTTTAGAAAACTCATTACAATCCAAAAAAGATTGTTGTCAAAGGCTAATATATTCACATATTCAACAAAAATGTATCATCAAGAGTCCAATAGCAATATTGCTAATGAGAGTTTCCTTCCTTCCATTACTATAGTGGTATAAATAGAATTAAGAGGTATTTCTTTCAAAAAAATAAGTACCTGATAAGCGATAAGATTGTGCTTCCCCAATTTTCTACTCCAGTAGGGTGCCAATGCGCAATGTGCACTTCCACAGACAGGATCCTTGAAAAAAGATCATATTAGAACGAATTTAGCTAAATTAATCATTACAACAGCAACATAACGCAGTTCACTGTCAAGCAAAGAAATTATTAGAATGCATTAGCTTATATTATTAGTTACAAAAATCAAGGTTACCACATCTGCATCTCAAGATAAAGCTAGCTAAAAATTTGTAAGAAAAATTACATTTAAGAAAATATAGAATGGACAAAAAAAAAATTTAGAATATAAATAACAATAGTTTGGTCATATAAAACAGAGAGCTAAGAAAATACCAATGAAGTGAAAGGATAGAATTAAAAGGACAGACCAATATCAACTATTGGAAGTTGTGAAAAAAGTTTAACTGAACTGTCATAAAAAAACACTCAAAAGATGTGAGTGAAAACAAAGAAAACTAATAATACAATAATCATTCATCCATACAAAACTTTGCAAAATCTTAAAAATTTTGATACCTCATTAATTCCCATCTTCGGACAGAAGAAGCGAGTAAAGAAATCAAATCCAGTACCAGGAGGAGCAAGAGCTGTCATAATGACCCCCCTTCCAACACATCTCTTTAGCTCAACAAAATTTGGTTCAACATTAGCAAGGTCCTTCCCCGAAGTAAGTTCTACCTAAAAAAACGATGTTTTTAGGCTATTTCTGAAAATGACAATGGAAATTAAGTTTTAGATGCAGTGTTTATGACTTCATAGAATTAGTTCAATAGAACAAAAATAATGCTTACTTAAAAATAGTCACTTTATCATAATCAAATTGCATGTCATCATTAGTCTATAAAGCCGAATCCATAATGATATTCAATGTATATTTGCAAAGGTCACCATCATCATTAACTTTACCCAACTATTCAGGATAATCATTATGAATCCTCCTTATTAAGAGCAGCAAAAAGTCTTGAACCGATTTTATGCAAAAAAAATTTGTACTATTCTATTCATACTGTATTGACTTTATATTTTTCGTTCATAATCTTTAAATGTTAATTTCATCCTCACCTTATAGGTGCATTTCTATCATTCATTGTACATCTGCAAACTATCTAAATTTATGTCATTTGGTTATCTCTAATAAATATTATTTTCACCATTCCTCTAAAATATTAAACATTCATGAATCCATGCTTTCTTATTTGACCATACAACAAACCTTGTATTCTCATTTTTTTTCATGCACAACTTAGCTATCAGTGATTTTTATACCACCCAGCGCTTGAATCTATATACAATAAAAAGTTAATTGTAGCATTATAAAATTTATCTAAAAATATTCATGGCTTTTTCTTTTGTGCAAAAATACACCTAAGCCACGTCTCTATTATAATCATCCAATCTTAACTCTAAAAGTTATAACAAAGAATATATATATATATAAGATATCTCTCTCTTGTATAAGTAGTTTAAACCTATCATACTAAAACATCACTTCATCATCAACTAGCATTGATTTTTTTTTCATATTTAATAGTATTGGTTTACTAGATAGGACTCATAATATTGCAAGGAGATTATTAGAAAGATATCTGCATATTTCAGGAGAATATTATATAACTATCTGTTTCCTTGTTGTACCCTCTCATATGCTTATTTATAAGCTCTCCAATGAGTTGGTAAGGTATAAAAATTTGTCTCCTATCAATGTGGTATTAGACCAAGGTAACCTTAGCCACCCCCTAATCCCAAGTAAACCCACTTCACCTCTTGCATTCCCTTGCTAGTGTTCTTGTTGTTATCATATCGATTCCTAATGCCAACATATCTTGTTGCTCGCACACAATCCCACCCGAGCACATTACACATTGTTCATACTGCTTAACACCCGTAGTCAACCAATATGTATGTACATTCAACACACATAGCTATTGCTGTTGATAAATACCCCACTCATAAGCAACATCAACACATCTGATGTCTTCATGAAACCACTTGCTAAACTTGCCTACACTTATGCTGACTAATCAAGCCTTTACTTATGCTATCACATTGCCTTACATGATAGCTTCACTCATTACAAAATGCCCTTCTAGCCTCCACTACTACTCTTAACTACTCCATAGATAATGACCTAACCTATTCTCATCTACTAATCTCTATTTTACACAATATCATGGCCTCTCCATCTCCTCTACATGATGTGAAACTTCTACTATTAGGATCTATATAAAATTCTATGATACTAGTTACCTTTTATAGTCAAAACTTTTCATTTTCTAATTAAATCTCATGGCAAATGCTATTACTCTAATGACTCTCCTCCAGCTCATGATAATACCACAAAATTCTCCACAGGACAAGCATCTAATTACTCTAATGTGATATTTTTTTCATTTTTTTTCTTCCAAAAAAAAAATAATAGTTTAAGAGTTTATACCTTATACTATAGTTTACTTTCTCTCGACTGAAATGATTCATCGATCCAAGAATATCATAGTACCTTGCAAGATAAGTGTAATTAGTTACTTCACTATAGGTCTTTTACCATTGATCCTAAAGTTTGCAAGATAATTCTTGGTTGTTAAGTTTCTCGTCGGCCTTCACCCATCCCTCAATCATCTGCAAACTAGACTAATTAATGATTATTAATTTCCAATATTGCAACTGCTCTCTCCTATACTCGTCGAGCCATTGAATTACCATCTCATTCTCCAATATGAGCATTTTCGTTGATGTGGTCATGGAGGTTAGACTAATTAAAGTACCCTTAATATAAAGCATTTTCTTCAATGTGGTCATTGAGGTTAAGTGTCTTAAGGGAAAGCTTATCACCCCCTGCTCTCATTTTGATTTTATCAATCATCCTCTAAAGCAATATTGGGCTAAACATAATTATCCTCACTACTACTGAATATGCATTTGGTGCATCTCTTTAGTTTTATGGTTCTCAAACCACTATTGTTCATTCTAGTTTGATGATGTTTTCTCAAGAAGAATATCAATTACATGATTTAGAACACTCAAGCCCCAAAATCTACATCACAAGTTATTTTCTCCTATAAATGTACTAGAGCTATATTGTCAATTATGTCTTGGATATTAAATTCAATATCTTCTTATAGACAAGTAATCACAAAAATTTTCTCCTCTCCATATGCCTCCCTACCTCCCATGACTATGGCTAATGGATTTCCCTTCGCCATCTATAGGAAACGCATTATGACTCCTCTGAAAAGTCTTACCTATGTCAATATTTATAATTCCTATAATTTCCAATAAATTCATTATCTATTTACTATCTTATTAAGTCTTATAACAATTTTGTAACATTATATCCCATCCATTAAATTTTTAGGATCTCAAGTTAAAGAAAATGAGTAGGGGAGGTATTGAAATTAGTGATGTCAACTGTTTAATGATATACGTTACTTCCACTATTTCCTCCATTATCACTTCTCATTGCAATTGTCAGCCAGATCATCCCCCTAGAAGCTTTAGAAAATTTTCCAAAGTTATTCATATATTCTTCAATTTAATTATTTGTATAATAGTTGGACAAACACTATCCATTTATATCTCTACCACTAGCCATTGTTCCCATCTTTTTAATTAATTCACTTGAACATCTGAGGTTCTAGCTTGGCTCTTACACATCTAGGCTCTTGCTATTTTGTCACCTTTATTAATGATTTTTGGTAAGCTATATGAATTTACATAATTAATTGCCAATCTATAGTTATTTATATATTTTAAACTTTTTATCAAAAAATAAAGTTTCAATTTTTCACCTTAATTAATTGTGCATAGATAAGCATAATTCATGCAATCACAATGTTAAATCTACCAATGATAGTATTCATCAAATTTCTTATCTATATACCTCTCAAGAAAAAGGTATTGTTGAATGCAAAAATTGACACCTTGATGTCGTCAATATCTTAATATTTCACATGAATGTTTCTTGTCAACTCTGTGGGGGTGGGAAGCTGTTAATCTTTATTAATTCATCAATCAAATCCCATACTTCAATACCACACCTCACTCATCTCCACTCTTTATCTTAATAAAGTTTATTTTCCTCTTTCATCATGAATTTTTAGTTGTACCCATTTTATTTATGTTTTGCAATCACTTGAAAAATTTTCTCATGTTATTTCGTATATTTTCCTTGGGCATATAATTTAAAAAAGTTCAATTTATGATCCACTTACATGACATCTATATATTTGTGTAAATATATTTTTTGATGAGACTACAAGTTCTTTTCTCCGCCCACCCTAAGTCTTGCACCATGTTCTTCCTTTAGAAGCTCCTCTTCTTACCTATGCATCTTTGCATGTATATTATAACCATCCTTGACCTCCATCCAAGTCAACACTTCTTACTACATTGCAAAATTCAGCTAAGCATCCACCAATCAATGAGCCATCTAACCTACATTTTTTTATTTCTCTTCTCTTTGGAGAGATAAATGCAATATATTGCTCATCATATTCACATTTATATGTCCATTAATCAATTATCAACTTTATTTTGTTCATTTCCTTGTTTATATCCCTTTGATTTATTCTCATGACATATTAAGTACTATAACATCTTTTATAAAAAAATATGAAAATAAATGATCTTAATAATCACAATATTTGAGATCTCCCCCTTTGGGGGTACATGTCAGTGGATGTTCATAGTCAAATTTCATGTTGATAGATCCATTGGTCACTAAAACATTTGATCAGTTGCCAAAAAATTCACCATAGTCCATGGGTTTAGAACATTTTAAATAAATTCATGCCTAAGCTATCTACATCATATTATTTGTTGCCATAGATCTATATTTAGCTATGTTTAAAAAGGTTGAAAGTAATGGCTTCCTTTGCGTTGACCTATATAAAGTTGCTACATGGAACACACTCTCGAGTACATTGCTTATATATGTCTACTAAAGAAATCTATCTATAGCCTTAAACAAACTCCATCAACTTGATCTAATAGATTATGTATAGTTTGGCCAAGATTGATCTTTGAAGTAGCACTATAGATCATTCTATTCAACAATCATAATCTTTCATGTTCTATCATACTAGTAATTTATTTTGACAACATCTTACTCATTGAAAGTGAGCATCACAATATTTCCAAGGTAAAACAATATTTGCAAAGGGGCTTTATTAGGTACTTTATAAGAAATAAATTTGCCCACAATAAAAAGAAAATCTTTTCAAAAAAATATTCTAGTGACCTTGAAAAAATGGGCTATCTAGTTGTAAATATGTCCATACCCATACTATGTTTGACGATAATGAACTTCTTAATGATCCAACCCACTAATAAAGATTACTAGCTAAGCTAATTTATCTAATTGCTATAAATATATGACTCATTATGCATATAAAATGATAAGAAGTAAAACTCTTTTAGGAGAGTTTAGTTTCCCTCTACTTAGCTTATGGCTTTATATTGTGATAATCATGTCACCATCTATATTACCAACAATCCTATGCTTCATGAACAAGCTAAACAAATTGATGTTAGATTAACATGTCATATGAGATGTTTTACTTTCTAAGAAAACTATTACTAATATTAACAAGTATCAACAAGCTGGATTTCATAGATATAGTATGCTTCATCTTCAACAGATTTAGCAGTAGTGGTTTAGAAGGCATGACTCCTATATTACAAAGAGATTATATCAAGAAAATACTCTCATAATTAAGTACAATAATTTTCAATTATTTGTTTTCATATTTTTCATCTTGTATGCATATTCATAAGCTCATTTACAAGTCAATAAGATAGATAATTTAACTTTTTATTAATAATTAATTAATAATTATTAATATTTCCAGCACTAAAATTATATATATTATATTCTAATTCTTTGTCCTACAGATCCAAAGCTCATTAACTCCTAATATGTTCTCCGGTGTTCCAGCTTTTCACTTAATTCAACATATTTTCATCTATTAGAATATGCAAAAAACAATAAATACAACAATTCCCCACTTTAATATACTTATAATCATCATCATACAACAACAACAACAACAAGCCTTAATCCCACTAGGTGGGGTCGGCTACATGAATCCTTCATCTCCATTGTGTCCTATTATGTGTCAAATTCTCATTTAAATCAAGTATACTAAAATCATTTTTTATACATCTTAACCAAGTCTTTTAGGTCTACCTCTATCTTTCTTAACATAAGGCAAATATAATGCATATACTCTCCTAATCGGGTCATCGGACGGCCGACGCTTTATGTGGCCAAACCATCTAAGGCGACTCTCCCTAATCTTATCTACCACTGCAGCTACTCCAACTTTTTCCCGAATATACTCATTTTGCATTCTATCTCTAAGAGTAAAGCCACTCATCCACCTAAGCATCCTCATCTCTGTAACACTTAACTTAGTCTTATGCTTCTCTTATTGGCCAACATTCTCACACATAAGTCATTGTTTACCAACATCTTATAAAATTTTCCCTTAAGTTTAAGTGGAACTTTTCTATCACATAATAGGCCGATGCATTCCTCCACTTCAACCATCCAACTTGAATTCTACTAATAACATCTCCATCTATTTCACCATCATTTTGAACAATAGAGCCTAAATATCAAACGCCACTCTTATTAATGACTTGTTCACCTAATGTCACAACACTACCACTAACTTCTACAACTAAAATTACATCCCATATATTCAATTTTAGATCTACTTAAAGCGAAAACCTTTATAATCATCACCATAACTCAAAAAAATATAAACTTAATATTGATCTTGATTGTAATCCTTCTATAAATAACCATTTAGTCACTCTATAATCACATATCATACTAATCAATGATTCATCATGCACCACTTTCATAACAACAGACACATTTTAACTTAATGTTCACCAAAATATTTCATCAAAACAAATAAAAATATATGAATATCCATTTTCTATCATATATATTTTTCTATCACTTGCCATACAACAAGAATTATCCCTAAAGTGGATTTTTTGGCATAAAATAAAATTAATTCTAAGATACCAATGCGCTTAAGTCTATGATCTTTTATTTGGTATCATAAATTTAGTTTATGACCTAGAAATTTAATTCTTCTAAAATTACAATAATATTAAGCATATTCTATTCATATTGAAATGCTTCTTTAATCCTTTTGGTATTCCCCTAATCTTTAAAATCCATTGAAAAGGTAACCAAAACAATGCAACAACATTATCTCTTGTCAAATCTCCATAAATATCTGATATGGACTTGATGTTTTATCATTATGCATATTTTTTAAAGCCAAGTTCTTTCACTTTTGGATTAATATATAATATACCTCTATTTTATTCATTATTTTAAAATGGTTTCTTCCATAAATTCCTATTTATGTTTTCTCAAAATAACATTTTCATCTTCTTTAACATATTTATCTCTAAACTTTTACTATCATCATTGAATACATCTAACATTGCCAAAGTTTAGATCTCCAGCCTCAATGTCTTCTCATAACTAAAGTAGTGATTAAGTTGCCTCTAGTATAATCTAGAGTTGCCAGGTTCAAAAGTCAAAACTAACATTTCTATAAATGTTGGAGTCAAGGCGGTATATCATCATCCTCTGTGCTAAGTTCAGAAATCAAAAAATAATATTTCTACAAATATAGGAGCCAAGGCTTGTCATCGTCCCTCCCCTCTGAACCCTGCATTATCAAGAATACCATGCATACACACTTTTTTCATGTTTATCCATCATTAATACCTAGCCTGATATAAACCACCAAAAGTTACATCTTTGTTTTTCTCAATACATACTCTCTTTATAAATATTTCAGCTTTCTTATAATTATTACGAGGCTTAGTAGTATTTACTTTTTTCCAATCATATAAAACACACTTATTTTCCTTATGTTTTAATCTCTTTATTCTACTTCGTATAATCTATTCCTGAATTAGATTTATTCTAAAACATCTATGATGGTTTTCTTAATACAATTAACCATTTTACCCACATCAAATTTGACTCAATTAAGGAATTCCAGTTCTCTTTTCTTGGCAAACCTTAAATATCAATAGCTTCTTAACTTTCAAGATTCACAATCATTTCTTAAAAGATTAAAAATATCATTTTAAGTCCCAAGCTCATATAAGAAAGGTTAAGAGTTAATCTTGGTTTCATACCAAAGCAAAAAATTTATGCCAAAATTTATGAAAAATGAAATGCTTCATAAAGGTGAATCCAATTAATTCAAAACAATATGAAGAAAGAGGTCTTACAAGAAGGTCTCCATTACAAGTTTTCTGTACATTCACCATGGATAAATCATTCAAGGTTTCAGGAAGGGATGGGATTTCTTCAGACACACAATCTTCAACTTGAATTATGGGAAAGTCAAGCTCAATGGAAAACTTTCTCCAGGCCTATCTGCACAAGGCTCTGCAGAGTCCAACTTCCCAAATTCCTGCACTTTCTTGGTTGTCAGAATTCCAGATAGTGTCTCAAACTCTATTATCTCACCTTTTACCAAACCAGATGTAAAAAGAAAATGTGCTGATGCCAACGTTGCATGCCCACAAAGCTTGACCTACAAAGAGTAAATCATAGTAATATTAAAGAAAGAAGAAAATACAATAAGTTCAAAAGTTGGTTCTTACTGCAGGGCCTGCGACATCTGCCACTTGATGCAACTAAGAACAAAAAGTTGACTATACAAGATGCATGTATAGCACAACATCTATGATTCAACTTGTTAAACTCTAGATGATGTTGGGAGTGAGCAAAAAGTGACTACAAGAAGAACCATATAATAATTCCTTTGACATGAAAAAGAATATGAAAAAACTTGGTCGAGAATAACCTGGGCCAAATTTAGCTTAGGATACAAGACATTAATTTTGTTCTTGAATGGAATGGTATTTCCATTGAATTTTAAGATATCTCTAGTTGGTTTGCACTAAAAATCAGAGCCGTTGCACAATTATATGTAATTGTTTTCGTGAGATATCAAATATTGCCTTCTGAAATCAATAAACTGCCTTAAAGTTTCAGAACAATTGCCTTTCATCTTAATTAGTAAATTTAGCCAAAGATATCTTGGGCAAATTTCAAAATTTTCACAATTTTATTAGTCCACGGATAACATGCCATCAAGTTCTGACAAATACAAATTCACCATATGTAAGTTCTTTTGTCATAAATTCCTAATTCTTGCAAGCCCATGCATTACACTAATACTCCCTCAAAGAACCTAAGCACATCACTATCATCACAGACTACAACATTTACTTGTAACATTACCATACAAAGAATGCGATGATGTGGCACTTCTGACTAATTATTTATCGTTTAGGCATTCTGCAGCTCCATTAACACTCCAATTTCTTTTCAAGTATAATGGTAATGATGATCCAGCACTTAAAAGAAGGTTAAGAAGAATGCAATCCAAATAGGAAGGGCCCTTTACTAGATCCCAAAATGTCAAATTTCATAATAAATAAGAAATGCAAAATTATAGTATTATATATCATGGACTAAATTATTCTCTAATATTTGCGATGTAGTACAGAAATATTAATAAATATGGCCTATTTAATGCTCACAATCGAGTAAAATTTGAAAATACTCTTCATGTCTTTGGTAGAGCACAGGTACCTATTGAACATATTCCCAATTTTGTATTTAAATATCTCTTGTGGTTTAAGCTATGCATGGGTAAACTATAGAGTTTTCCCAAGGTAAAAGGACATTGCTATATGTCTCAAAAGATCAACACAAAAAGAATCTAGGAAATTTACATACATAGCACATAAAACTACATCATTTCAATATTTAACGTCAAAAATGCACTATTTACTCACACAACACTCAAATATTTAAATAAGAATAACATTAACACCTTCCTCAATAAATTCCATCACCAAGATCCCATCTGCATGTTTCATGACGCCGATCACAAAATTGCAACTTCATCATCTCCAGTCTCATCGATGTCCTTCCTAGTGAAATTTTGTCATGACTTCTTCATCTCTTCATAGTCCACACATTGTTGGTCCGATTAATTCCCTTCACAACAAGATTCCATTGTGACTTTCTATCCCTTTTTGTTGTCCCAATGTTATTGGCCCCATCAATGCCATTCCAAGTGGCATTATGTAACGACCTCCCTTTCTCTTCGTTGTCTAGTGAAAGTTTTGTGAAGGTTGTTAATGAAAGTTAACAAATAGTGAAATTAAGGTGGTAAATATGTAAATCGTTTATTTTTGTGAATCCCACAAAATTATTTTGAACCTCATTTCTACATATGAACCAACTACATGTAATTTGCTGTTATCAACTTTATCTGCAAATAGTTTTCATTGATCTACTTAATCAAATAATTATATGAGGGGTGGGGGGAGAGGGGAGGAATGTAATTTCTCGGGGGTACCATGCGCAAATCAATTGGACAGCACAATGGTGTTAGACCCACTCAACCCCACACCCCCAGTGTGCCTAATCACATTCTCTGTTTTCTTCCTAAACTCCCAAGCAGTTGCAAAATGTTAACGATATTTGGCGCATCTCTAACACATTACCAATCATAATATCGCATTTTTTAAAAGATCCACCAGAGATATCTTCCCAAATACCCTAAAATTAGTTATTTCAACTTGACATTTATGAACGCCGTCTCTTAAATCCTGACCTCTGCTACGGGAGTGAACCACCGGAGACGGAAACGAGGATTAGAGAACGCCAAGACGCCGCTGCCGACAATGGAAGCGTGGAAGGGACCAAGAAAGCGGTCTCAGAGATATTGAATTCCTTGGCAACATTCTGCATCCAGTTATCATCCACTCCAGCTTCTTCTTCCAGTAAGCAGATGGCAGCGGGATTCCCCTTGAATGGAGTATCAGTGAAAGCATCGACCTGGATGGGAAAGACTTTGAACAAATTAGTGAAAAGAAAAGGAAAGTGCATTGAGAAAGAAGGAGATAGAAGAGTCCAAGAGAAGAGAAGAATACTCACCACGGCGTATCTCACCGGTCTTCTAGCCATTAGAGAGATAACAGGGGCCAGAGGAAGAAGCGAAGAGGACAGACAGTGGAGCTTCGAGTTTCTAATGAAAAAAACACAAAACAATGAGAGAGGGAAAGTCAAATCCAACTGCTTCTGGCAACGGGGAAAGTTCCTGGAGTATAAGACCTGCAGACGGACCCACTTCTCTTACAGGGGTGAGCATAGGAAACCTTCTAAATTAAGGATTCTCTTCATGAAGGCGACGATAATGAGAGAAAGAGACACAATAGCGTATAGGATAATCTTCGGGATTAATCATAACGATATCTTCACCTATAAAATGAGTGAGATGTTGAGTGAATACCCATTCAAAAAAAAAAAAAAAAAAACCTGCAGATGGCATAAATTATTGATGTTATCTGCAATGCGGAAAGGTTTAAAATAAAATAAATTTCTTTTATGGCTCCATAATTGCTGAGATCAAATACATGTGAAAATTAAAAGGTTCCATTGATTTTCTAATTCTATTAGAAGATTTCTTTTTATTCAAATTTTCATGCATGAAAAATTTATGATCTGCTCTATAATGAAAGTTTTTTTTAATTAATAATAAATAATTCATCTTCAAATATTGATTAATATTTATGAGATTCCCTTATTCATATGAAAGACTATGCAAAGTTGCTAGCAAAATTAAGATTGTTTTAGCAACAGATAATATTGCAATTTACAAATATTGATTAATATTTATGAGACTTTATGGTTAAATAAATCTCACTTTCCAACTATTAGATTCTACTCATATAGACTTAGGAGCTGCATAAAAAAAATATAAAAGAATGCAAAGACAATTACTTTTGTTGTTTGATTGAAAACTCTATAAATACATGAGTTTATTTTTTTTTTGATAAAATAAATGTAATTTAGATATTCGATGTTGTGAAGCGACGATGACCGACAAACATAGGGAGTGGCGGAACGGCCATAACACTTTACATCGGTATGTATTTGGAATTAAAATAATTTTAAATATACCAAAAAATGACATTTTGTAATATATTATAAATACATTATATTATCTAAGAAACTTTACTTTGCTATTAAATACCAAAAAAAATTAAAACTTTTGTATTTACTTTATTTTACACCCAAAATTCAAGCAAAGAGCCCCTTAAATGATAACAATTTTATGAAGAGGTTTTATAAAACTAAAAATTAAAATCATGCAAATCTTGTAATACATTTGTGCAAGACAATTAATTCTCACAAGTGGTTGAAGTCACACTATAATTTTTATGAGATCTTCTCTATGATATTTGTGGGAAGACTATGGAATGTGAGAGAAGAGTTAGATAAGTGGTGAATTGGGTGCTTTAAAATTTCAAGTTGATTCTAAGAAATGATATAAAATTAAATTAAGTGCTTTAAAAAAAATATGACACTAAACATCTTAGAGATAAGTAAATATATATGCATAGAAAAAGTGAAAGAGGCAATATAAATAAATAATTATTTTTATGTGAACAAAATAAATTTTTGAGGTGATAAATAGAATGTAAATTTTGAATATATTTATATATTAATTAGTATAAAATATATTTCACTTTAAAAAAAATTATTTTGCTAGTTGATTCCTTTTTAAAAATAATTTTTTATCTTATTAAAATTAGATCTAAATAAAATGAAGTGCATAAATATCTTCTACCATTAAATCTTAAAATTGAAAGAGTTTTAGCTCACTAATTTAAGAAAATCAATAAGTAAAATAGATGTACTAAATTAAAACAAATAAGTTATGTTCCAAATAAGTAATAGATTCACAAAGTAAATCAATACTAAAACAAATTTATTTGCTTGCTAACTTTATGAATGAAGAAATTTAAATATAAAAAAAGTTAACCTCAGATACTTAAATTGTTTCTTACCCAAAATGAAGAATATGAGAGCTATTTATAAGTAAAGAGTAATTTTAATTATTTTTTAGTAAAATTATATTCTAACATTGTTTTATCAAATAATAATATAATATATAATAAAAAACAAATTTATATTTAAAAATATTATATCTAAATAGCTAGGTAATAAGTAATCAAAGGGACAAGTCAAAATAAAATTAAATAGCTCAAAATAAACATCTAAAAGCTAGCCAACTTAAAGTAATAGAAATAGATAATGCTTGAAAAATTATAGGAAATTTAATTTTAATTAAAATTGAGTCACCTAACCTATCAAATAGCATCTAAAAAAATTAATGAATCCAATGGAATAAAAATTATCTTTAAATTCAATAATTATAAAATATTTCTCTAAAATTGCTATTTTTAATATCTTTATAAGAATTTTTAAATATCTTTCAAAAAAATATAAATGAATTTGTTTAGAAACACAGATATGTTAACAATTTATCATAAGAATTTCAAGTTATAATAAAATCTTGACATATACTAAGGGGTCGTTTGGGATCACTTTTATTTTTTATTTTTTATTTTATATTTTATATTTTTATTTTGTTTTATTTATGTTTTACTCAAAAATAAACTTGTTTGACTGTAATTGTTATTTTTTAAAAACACTCAAAATATCTTTTAGATGTTTTGAGTATTTTTAAAAATAACATAAAATTAAAAATAAAAAATAAAAAATAAAATTGATCCCAAACAGCCCCCAAGTAAATTTTCAAGAATATAGACTTTACTTTTAATTACTATAAAAAAAATATATATATATATATATATATATATATATATATATATATATATATATATATATATATATATATATATATATATATATATATATATATATATATATATATATATATATATATATATATATGTATGTATATATATATAGAATATCTTATATTGATGCAAACCAAACTATACAAGTAAATACCTATAGACCTCTGACACTTTTACATATGACTAGCTAAAAATATTGTATATAAAGAGCTCCAAACTATTAATCTTGATCCATCATGGGTTCTTTCATACTCAAATTTGAATGTTGTTTCTTGTAGGTATGCTTAAATCCTTAAGCATAACCCATATGACAGGTGGACTTGGCAGCTAAGCCCCTATGTTTGTGAAATATAACTGTTATGTGCTATTTTATCAAACTTAGGGCAAGTAATGTATTGTCCATATAAGTAGCCATCTTGTACATCTATAAAACTAATAAACCTAAAATATTTAGCACACATGTTAAAACATCCAAACATATAGTTTTTTATCATCAAATTGATAAAATAGATCTTGACCTTGAAAAATTACAGTTATATTTCGCAACACTCACAGTTAAAATTACAGTTAAAACATCCATAAAGTTAACAACATTATTGTAACACAAAGATAGAATCTAATGCTTCCTTCCTCTTTCAACTCAAATCATATTATGAACTCTAATATGAATCAACACTCACAGTCTTACTTGTAAGTCTCCCTTCTATGAATAACCAATCTATGAACTCTGAGGTTCCCTTGACCTTGAAAAATTACAACTTGAACTGAACTCACCATTGTGTAGTAAAATGAGGTTCAATTATAAGAGCCCAAGCAAAGACAAGTTGAAGTCAAGCTTGGAGTTCCAATTACTAAGGGGCCATTTGGGATCATTTTTATTTTTTTATTTTTTTATTTTTAATTTTTATTTTATTTTGTTTTTATTTTACTTAAAAATAAAACTTATTTGATTGTGCATGTTGTTTTTAAAAAACACTCAAAACATCTTGATGTTTTGAGTATTTTTAAAAATAACATTATTTATTTTTAAAAACAAAAAATAAAATCACATAAAAAAAAACTCTAAGCAAACATATTCTTAAAAATAATATAAAAATAAAAACAAAAACAAAAATTTGATCGCAAACAACCCTTAAGAGTAAAAGAGAAATGAAGTTAGAAAATTAGAGACTTAATCATTTTTATCTTATGTAGTTTGCATATTATAATATTTGTGTGGGACTTGTGTATTTTTTTGTGTCATGAGGTTTATGTATGTGGTTTAAGAGATATATTTAATGGAATAATAATTAATTAAATCAAAATGAATTAATTATAATTAGCTTAACAAGAGGTGGTAGATAGATTATGGAAGGAGTTAGAAATTTGTCTAGGTTGGTCCTCCTCTCTCTCTCTCTCTCTCTCTCTCTCTCTCTCTCTCTCTTCAAAATTGGAATTCACGTTGCATTTTTACTTAAACACACTTTTATGTTGTGGAATAAAGTTTTTTTAGAGATTTTGAATGCAAGAAAATTTGGAAGATAATCTAAATTGTTGGGTTTGGTGGCCGGCCAACTTGAAAAAGGATTTTTGTGATTTTCAAGCAAAGGTCACTTAGGTGAGTGATCTAAATTTATTGTGCAATTTTTAATTTTATATTTCTCCTATGACATTTTGATCATCCTCTTCTAGAACTTACTAAATTAATAACCACTCAAAATCCCCACATAAGAGCATCAAATTATTGGTTGGAAGTGTTTGACCAAACCTAGGTCAAATTAGACCTAGTCTAGTTCAAAGTAGGTTTGGTGACCCTAAACTCTTCTAAAATTTCTAAAAATCTATAGAATCTTACTTGACAATAAATTTTTTACAAGTGCTTATTATGTTTTGGCTCTTAAACCTATTTTCCAACAATAATCCACTAATCGTATGCTTTCCAAAGGAGACCTTATAGAACCATTATAGAATAATTTATTAGATCTTATGAAAATTTATGAAACTTTCTAGATTGAAATTAGCCTACATTCCCTACAATTTGAATATTATTTAAAGTTATTTGGAGTTTTGTAAGGGGAGTACAATTTTTGGAAAATTGGTGTACTAGGTTCTTGGTTGTGATTTTGGTTAATAATCTAAATGTCTAATTTTCTTGTACTTGGATTAACAACCAAATGGTGAATCTTATTCAAATTAAAATTGATAAAGGTGTTTACAACATAGAGTAGTTATACTTATTTTCTCATCCTTTTTTATAAAGTTTATCCACCACTATCTTTTGATATTGATATATATATATATATATATATATATATATATATATATATATATATATATATATATATACTCTTTTTAGAGTGAATCTTAAGTCAGAACCCCATCCTAAGTCATTTCATGTGAGCTAGGTAAATCACATCTCATTTCCCATCACATATAGATGCTTAGTGTTTATAAAGATAGCTAGCTATAAAAATCATACTTAATATAATGTTCTACCCATAGACATAATGCACATATTATTAGGTAGATTTTGGCTTTTTATGATCTTAACATGATTCATTATGGTTGAGAAAAAATCTATATTTTTAAACATAATGAAAATATCATAATATTTTTCCTTGTGCCAATAGATAGATAAGTATTTACCCTCCTAATAAGCCTAACTATGAGATCAAACCAAAGTTTAGTCAGAAAGTGCAAAGTTCCAACAAAATGTGATATCATCCTCTAGAATACTTTTGATTTAGCCTTTGAGAATTGAGAGTCTTACGCCTTCACCTTTACCTTTAAAAATTATAATAGAAAAGATAAGATTCACACCATGTTTAAAAAGTTTTCTAACCCCTCTTTATGCTATTTGCTTCATGTGAGAGAAGTTCCAAAAGAACCACCTAAGTATCATATACTTGTGACTTATATCATGATGACCTACTAGATGCATTTCCACCTATGAGAGATATTCATCATGCCATTGATTTTATACAAGGTATTTAATTACCCAATTTATCATATTATTGAATGAATCCTACAAAACATGCTGAGCTTATAAGTAGGTGAATTGCTAAGGAAATGATTCATTCAAGAGAATTAAGTCTTTGTGTTGCTCCATAACTGTTAACACCGAAGAAAGATGGTACTTAGAGAATGCGCATTAACAGTAAACTAGTTAATAAGATCACAATTAAAAAAAGGTTTTCAATTTCTAAATTGGATTATATGTTAGATCTTATTATAAATTCAAGTCATTTCTCTAAATAAATTTAAAAAATGAGTACCATCATATTAGAATTATATTATGGGGTGAATGGAAGACATCTTTCAAAATCTTTGATGAATTATATAAATGGATAGTCATGCCTTTAGGGTTATTTAATGTGCCTAGTACATTCATGAGATTGATGAATATAAAAATAAAACTTTATATTAGCAATTTTTGCTGATTTATTTTGATGGTATTCTCATTTTTATCCCTAGTGAGAAGGTGCACTGACCACTTAAGACTAGTCGTAGTCAAACTTAAAGAAGCTACACTCTAAATTAATATCAAGAAATAATTTTTTTGTCAATCTAAGGTATCATTCTTGGATTCATAGTGACTATCATTGGCTTAAAGGCGAACCCTACAAAGTTAAAGATAAAAATATATTGGCTAACTTCTAAGAATACTAATTTCTAAAATTTTCATGATTTAACTATCTGCTACAAAAGATTTATTAGAAAATTTAGCATAATTATAGCTCATATTAAAGCCATTTTAAAGAAGAATAAATATGTTTAGATCACATCTACACAAAAAATCATGAAACAAAGAAAAGCCCTCATGACCTCATCATCAGTTCTTAAACTCTCAAATTTTAACAAAATATTTGAGGTTAGTTATGATGCTTCTAGTATTAGTATATGAAGTGTACTTCATTAAGAAAATCATCTAGTGGCCTTTAATAGTGAGAAGTTGAATGATGGAAAATAAATGTACACAACATATAATAAAAAAATTTATCATTCAGCCTTCGAAAACTTGAGGCATTACTTTTTTTGCATAGAGAGTTCATCCTTTAACACCGATCAATATTCTTTTAAATTCATCAACACTCAAAACAAAATTGAACCATAGGCAAGCAAAATGGATAGAATTCCTTTAGGACTTTACATTTGTTCTTAAACATAAACATGGGGTAGAAAATAAATCTATAAATGCCCTTTTTGGAGTCACTTTGGTAATCACATCCATAGAATTCCAAATTCTTAGATTTGAGAGACTAAAGGATATTCATTACGTTTGCATAGACTTTCATTTGATATATTTAAAGCATGCCCTAAAATATTTATCTTTTAACAATCTTTGTAATGACTATGTAGTAATAGATGGGTATTTATATCACGAAAAAGGCTCTGCATCCTTAGAACTTCTATGAAAATATTTCTTTTCATAGAATTATGTTTATAAGGAGTAACAAGATATTTTGAAAAGCTTAAGACTATACACTTGCTAGAATATAAATTTTTTTGGCCTTCCTTAAAGAAAGAGATGAGAGAATAGTCACCAAGTACTACACTTGAGAACAAATGTACTAAATAAAATGTAGAGGAACATTGTGCTTTACTTGTTCCATTCATACCTTGAGAAGATATTTCTATGGACTATTGACCTCATTTTTGATGAGATTAACATCTCTTCTTATCTTAGTATTTAGGGTTTCTAATCCTAGACTATGATTTCTTCACTTAGGTTAGGAAACTTCCTAGTGATTAAATGAAAACTAAACTCAAAATCAAAATAAGCAAAACATTGACTCAAATGAAATGGGATTTAGTATTCAAATTAAAAACAAAACTAAAACCAAAATCCTAGGATTAACCAAGATCAAGTTGGTGGGCCCTATTAGAATCTAACCTAATCCAAATAGGTTAATTGAATTCAAACACCCCTAAATTCAAAAGAATTAAATAAAACTTAAAATGAAATATATTTGAACTAAAGTTTAAGCTTAGTTGATTCATGATTAGGTTAATTAAGATGCTTAACCTAAACTAACCAATTTGGGGCCTTATTGAACTAAATTCAAACTAAATTAAATTAAACCAAATTCTAATCAAATTGAATCAATCTAAAATTTTAGAATTATTATTAAAACTTAAACAAACTCAAATTTAATTCCAATTATGGTTCAATTTGGTTAATTAGGCTATTTAATCTAAATTAATTCAAGTGGTCCCCATTGAACTTAAATCAAATCCAATCAAAATCAAGTAAAATTGAACTTCCCTAAAGGCTTCATCATACTAACTCAACCAAGCTCAATCTGAATTTAATTGAAACCTAATTTGACTAATCAAATCATTTAGCTTAAATAGACCCAAATAGACCCCGTTGAGCCAAAATCATAAAATTAAACTAAATTAAATACTCCAAATCACTTAAACACATAATTGAACCTAGCCTAACCTTTTCTTAGGTCCACTTTGACTGTTGGCCAATATACTCAAATAGATCTAAATTAACCAAATTGGGTCACCATAGGTTGACTCTAAAATTAACATAAATCAATTACAATTAATAAACCCCAATCACTTTAAATAACTCACCAAAAATGATTGATGTCCAATCAAAGCCCAAAATGACCAGTTTGGTCATTTGAACTAATTTGACTCATTTAAGTCAATGAGTCAACTTAAGCTCAAACCATGCAAATCAATCCTAGATGGTCTAAATGGATAATTACATATAATTTGAACCTAATCATAACCCAATTAGACCAATGAAGCTCACTTGATTCAACCCAATCCAATTAAAGCAAGATTGAGCTAACCCAAAGTTATAACCCCTTGATCAATCCCAAATTAGGACTTCAGCACATTAAACCCCAACTAGCTAATCTCTTTCCATATGGGTGGACACCTTAGCCTTAAAGAGAAGAGCAAGAAGTCAAATGAGGAAAAGAAAATTCACAAAAATAAAAAATCTTCAAATCTCCCTCACATCTCCCACATCTCCCTACTTGCATGGCTTTAGAGTGGTTTATAGTGAATAGACCACCAAAATTTGACCACCCCATTGCCCCATGACCGGCCACCCATAACCTCCATTAATGGAGGTAGAGTCAGCCAAACTCAAAGCCAACACTCCAAAGCCCCACAACTCTAATTAACACTTCATACACCTTCACCATGACATAAGAAGAAGAATCAAGCCTTTCCCCCTCTTCACGACCACTCTAACCCCAAAAATCACCAAAGTTTGGCAAGAGTTGGTGGTGCTCAACATCTAGGATGATCCATGGGGAGGATAGAGGGCAAACTCCTCTCAGAGCTTCGTCTCAACTCAAGGAATATTTTCAAAATAGAATATCTATTTAATGCCAGCTTGGGAGGTAATCAACTCACCTTATAGTTAAGCTCTAGGCCTTAGTCTTTTGTGAAGTGAAGTTGTGCAAACTAGGGAAATTTCATAGAATCACCTTGCATTTTTCATTTGGAAGCTCACCCAAACAAAAGAGCTTGAAATATGGTGATAATTGCTAGAATTTTGGCACAAAATGGAGGTGGACTTCATCCCATGCCAGTGTTAAAGAAGACGATACATGGGTTGTTCATTCCTCTTGATTAGGATGGATAGCCCAGATTATATAGCATGGGTTTGGCTAAATCCCTTAAGAAATTGTGGATCTTATCTAGACTATCCGATCTTTTATGGACGGTCCCACATATCCGCCAATCCATGTGAATCCATTGTGGACTAATCAATTGAAGCGAGAAGAGCATGCCTTTTAGTGCTGATAAAGATATATAAGAACTTTCGGATTTTTGAATTTTAAAAGTAGCTAAAAATGTCTATGACATTGAAAAATCATAAAAAAAAAAAATTAAAATATTAAGCTAAAAAATATGAATGAACTCTCTACGGATTTAACATTCAAAGAGAAATCCAATGAACCTAAAAGTCTTAAATTTTATGATGGTATTTTGAGAATAATTTGAGTTTAATTGAATTTTTTTAATTACTCCTAAGATATTAATGGAGTTAAGAAGAAATTTATAAGGATTAAACCTAATATTATTCCATACATATCATAAGAACTTCAAGTCAAATAGGCTATTTGATAAGAGTTATAAATTTTTAAAATATCTTGGTAATTTTGATTAAATAATTAATTACAAATTATAGGAGTTATCAAAATATATCCTAATGATTCAAAAGTATTTTAACACTCAACATATAATATAGAAAAACTTATTAAATCCTCTAAATCAGATAAAATCACCAACCTAGGGTTTAATTAAATCTTAATTAATCACCTTAATCAAGTCCATCTTAAAAAATTTATAGAAAATTAACCATTAAGAAAAAAATCCAAATAACATTCTCTGGATTCATGTTACAAAGAGGAATCTAATGATCCAATAAGCCTTAAATTTTATCTAGTATTTTAGGATTATTTTAAGTTTTATTGAAAATGATAAATTTTTAATTACTTCTAAAATATAAATCCAACTAAATTGAAATTTTTAGGGCAAAAACCTAATGCTAGTGTCTATTCACCATAAAAGTTTAAAGTCAATCAGAGCTCTGGATTAAAAGTTGTAATTTTAAAATATTTCAAGGTAATTTAGAAAAATAATTAATATAAATTATGAAAATTATAAAATACACATAAATGATTCAAAACATCATTATTAACATTACAGACATTAAGAAATATAATTAAACCCTTTGAACTTGACTAAACCATAAAATCACTTAATTTAGAATTTAATAAGCTAATTACTTATTTAATTAAGTCAGAAATTCAAAAATTTATATGAAATTAACCACTTGACCAAACTTACTGACTCCTTGATTCAACATCAAGAGATCAAAACTTTACTACATATTTAGATTTAATAAGCTAATTATTTATTTAATTTTACTTAAGTCTAAATCTTTATTATTACATCAAAAATACCATTACAAGTGAAAACTTACATTGAAAGTCTTAAATATCAAGTGAAATATATAAACTTTACTATACTTTAAAAGTAATTTAACTTTATTAAGAAAAAAAATCAAATTTTCTTAGGGGTTGTTTGGGATCAATTTTGTTTTCTATTTTTGTTTTTATTTTTATGTTATTTTTGAAAATATGATTGTTTAGAATATTTTTATATGATTTTATTTTTTATTTTTAAAAATAAATAATATTATTTTTAAAAATGATGTTTTGAGTATTTTTTAAACGAGCAAATATAATCAAATAAATTTTATTTTTTAAGCAAAACACAAATAAAACAAAATAAAATTTCAAAATAAAAAATAAAAAATAAAAGTGATCCCAAACGGCCCCTTAATTAGTCTCAAAATGCATACATAATTAACTTAAAAAATTTCTAGTAGGTTGACAAATCAATGTTTATTTCTCATAAATTTTTTAGGGCTTTCGGGTCATTCGATTAAAAGTTATCAATTTTTAATTCTCTTAAGATAAGTTAAGAAAATAATTAATTTTAAAACTACAAAATTACAAAAATATTATTAATTGATTTGAGACATTTATATTAACAAAGAATTACTTAAATAAAATACTTAAACTTATTGATTTTAATTATAACATCAAATCTTAAATCCAAACTTAAATTAATCTAAATCAACTAATCTCATTAAAAAAAATCTAAAAGAAACTTGAATAAATCATAATAAATCAAATATTCAACTAAAAAAATTACAGAATAAACCTTCTTATAATTTAATATTCAAAGGAAAATTCTATAAAAATCAAAACAATAAACTTTATGAAAAGATTAAGGACTAATTGAGAGATTAATTAAACCTTAATTAATAAAATCAATCATAACATATATGTTTAATCATAATAAAGTGTTCAAGGAACACTATTAGGGGTGTCATCTACTTTTAATGATTTTTCTCAAATAATTCATGCTAACTTATGGTTAATAATTAAAGTTTAATCTCAAATGAAAATAAATGTTAAAAATCAACCCTTAAACAACATAAGATTTATGAAAATTAATAAATTATATTTAAAATCCTCTAATAAATAAAATAACTTCAAACTCGGGTCACTAAAACATTTGAACTTGATTAAAGATGATTAATCACATGGTTAAATCATTAATTCTTAATCAAACTATCATTAAGTTAATTATTTAATCATATTAAACAAAATTAATTATTAATTAATCAAATTATACTCAACTAATTATTAATTAAATTTTAATTAAGTTAATCATTTAATTAAATTAAACTTTACTAATCATTACATTAACTTTAATTAAGCTATCACATAATTAAATATCAATAATCAAACTTTAACTAAGTTATTCACTTAAAAAAAATTAATTATGTTAAACTTAATTAATCATTAATCATATTAGACTTGATTAATCATTAATTAGACCTTAATTAGGTTGATAATTTAATCATGTCAATCATATTAAGCTTAATTAATCATTAACTATAACTAAACCTCAATTAAGCTAATCATTTGATTAAGTTAATTAATTAATAATTAGTTAAGCTAATCACTTGATTAGGCTAATCATATCAATAATCAAACTTTAACTAAGTTATTCACTTAAAAAAAATTAATTATGTTAAACTTAATTAATCATTAATTAAGCTAGTCATTTGAGTTAATCATCTCAAACATAACAAATTAAACATTAAGTTAATCATCTTAAATAATTAAAGTTTATAAAATCATCCAAATTTAGGATTTGGGAGGGGCTTTTTCACCCTTTGGTGAAATGCATATTCTATTAAGATCAAGGAGCAAGGATGAGTGGGCCTCATACTCTTTAAAACACTAAATTCAACTCAAATCTAAATTAAATTATAACTTAAAATCTATCTCTAAGTTGTTAATCACTCAAATTAAAATCATCCAATGGAAATGAAATAAATCTTATTCTCAAATTACAACTTAATCATTAAAGCCTAGTACAATCTCACCATACTAGTCTCATTATACACACTAGGCTATTAGGTCACCAACTCTAGATTTAAGTTAGGCTCATGTTTTATTTGTGATGTAATTAATTTTCTTATTTTATAGTGTACTATTTTAGACTAGATGTTAGAGTGTCTACTTAGCTGTATGTTAGGACATTGTTTACTAGACTAACATTATTTTCTGTAAGGCCTGTGCTTAATATAGGGACTGTTGTAAGAAAATTAAAGTTAACATCATTTGCTTGCAAATGTCATATGCTTAAAGCCCTTGAGCGTAGCTCATTAAGATATGTGAGTTTGGTACCCGTTAGTGTTAAGCCCCACTGTATGAAATATAACTATTGATGTGAATGTGTGTATTTTTTAGCTAACCTTTTTTTACATGTTTAGTTATAATTTTATTTTAAAATTTTAAAATATAATTTATACTAGAATTAAGTTAGATCCATGTGGTTTATGTTGAGCAATTGCTAAGCACAGACTTAGTAGGTTCTATGAAGCATGTTGTTCCTATCATGAAGATGAAGACCCGCATAAGCTATTACTTAGTTCTAGACTAGGATATATAAAAAAAGAGTTCAGCTATCCACTTTTTTTTTTTTTTTAGGATGTAGTGGAACCCAACTACACTGACCTTTCTCTTTAATTAATTTTATTTATTTGGTGTGTTTATTTCATGTGCGCACTAAAATAATATGCTTTTTCATAGGTTTTTTTTTTGTGATTTTGTGATATAATGTAAAAGTCTGATTTATATAATAGGCTCTTAGAATAAAATTAAATTTTTTTATCCAACTTAATTAACTAACTCGAACATAAAAATAATTAACTCATAACCTCTGATAATTAAAGCCCTAGGGATAAAAAAAATAAAAATAATAATTAAAAAGTTGAAGAATTTGTGAATCATGATTGCATATTTCTTTACCACTTCTTGAACCCTTCTCCCATTACACATAAGGGAGTATTCAACCTTTGAGGATGATTACCCTTTCTAGGGAAGTCTATCTTCTCCTCTAATTTGACCCATAACTTACTTCAAATTACATCTCATTATAGGCACGATTGCATACCTAAAATCTTTAAGTAAAAATAAAATAGATAAAATTTGTAAATTTATGCATTAATTAGAAGTATATCATACCATTCATAATTTTATGTTTATAGAGCGAGTATAAGTTTTTAGTCTATTTTCTAATAAGTAACATCTTAGTTATTTTACATTTCATAAGACTAATTTTAAAGCATAGAAGATATTAGCTAGCAACTCATACAAGCAAGCAATAAGTCTAGAAGAATTGAGATAGGTTCATTCTCCTTAGTGGGGAGCGAACAAATGCATCTCAATTTTCCCCTCATTAAACTAGGTCCAGCTTCCAATTTGTGCTGAAGCGCCTTTAGTTTTAGGATTTGAGGTTACTTATTTCTCATTTTAGTGCAGTATAAGTCCTCACCTCTTAAACATTATCACAATCTTGTGTTATTGGGAAATAAGTTTTAGCATTCTAATAATATGTCAACTCAAAACTTAAAATAAATCTCAAATTTAAAAACATGAAGCCTAATTATAAGATAGATTAAAGCATTTATTAGACTTCTTAATTATAAGCAATCCTAACTCATTTTCCTTTGGAATCCATTAAGAACTGCTCCTAATTAAACTTTCCCATTTGATTTTCAAATTAAACATTCTTGACTTAAACTTTGAAATCCATAAAGACTATAGCCGACTACTTTAATCAAGAGTTTTTTTAGAATATCATCTCTTCTAAGATGTAATTAACTATGAAGGCTTGTCCCTATAAAGAACTTGTAACTAAGTAAAACAAATATTATATTACTTCACTCATATAAAATAAAGGAAAAATCTCTAATACATGCAGACCCATCAATCTTAGTAGTCTTTATTAAGTGATTAAATTTATCATAGGGTGATATCTACCTTTCATTATTCTTTAATATTGTCTTTGATCATTTAAATAAGAACATCCAAGATCTATGTGATGTCCTTATATTTTAAATCAACATATGGACTTTGTGCTTGGGCTTCCTAGAACATCAAAAGGGCATAATATTATTTTGTTATGGTAGACCACTTCTCTAAGATTACTCACTTTCCATATTATTCAAAATATAATAATGCATCTTACATAATAAATTCATTTTTTTTTCAAGAAGATTTTTAGATTTCTTGGACTCTCTTTCACAATTATCTTCAATAAGAGTGTAAAATTTATAGCATACTTCTGAGAAATATCATGAAAGTTAATAGACACAATTTTTAAATTCTCTTCAGCCTTTCAACCCCATATTAATAAATAAACTGAGCTTGTGACCTAGGCATTAACAATCTTTTTAAGAAGTATGGTGGGTAGAAGTTTAAGAAATTGAAATCTTTACCTTCTTATAGTTAAGTTAGTCCATAATTGCACTGTTTCTAGGCTTACCAATAGGACACTATTTGAAATAGTCTATAATTGCAATCCAAAGAAGTCAATTAATCTTATTAGTATCCCTTCACCTATATTTTCATAGTGTTTATATTTGCAATAGTCTTATAAAGCCTTCATAAAAATGTTAAACAAATAATTGAAAATAACGAATACAAAATATGCTAAAACTATAAAAAAAAAAAAAAAGAGAGAATAAAACTTTTAAAGAATTCAATGTGTGGAATCATGTGTTAATAACAATTTACCATGAGAGGTATCCTTCAACCCAATTTAAAAATTATAAGTTAGGGCATGTAGATCATTTGAGATTACTAAGAATATATTCCTAAATTGCTAAAAGGCATTTATCGGCTCTATTTTTAATATAGAAGATCTAATATCATTTAAAAGAGTTAGCTAACCTCCAAATTCACAATATTATTCTTTTACAGGAATACAAGATCACCATTTGTAGGTGCTAATCTAATATTTATTTTTTTAAAAGTGGATCACATCATCACTGACGAAGCATATTATCTTGAAGTTGATAGATTCCTTGTGAGAGGAAAAGACAACCCACCCACAAAGAACACTTGGATGAGTTGGAGAAACTAACACCGGAGCTTACGAGGACTACTTTGACTCCAACACTTCAAAGAAGAGTACTTTGAGGCTAAGGGAACATGTGTCACATAACATGAATATGATTGATGTCCATATGATTAATTTGATTTGTCTTTTAGAGATGACAATCAATCCTAATGCTTTGTTGGGTATCAAGTTCAACAAGACACTCATATGTTTAAAAATGATGAAAGTTATCATACTTTTTAGAAGTTGTTGAAAAATTTTAGATAAAGTGAAACTCTTCTAAATAATATTTTGTCAATTTCTTCAAATCTACAACATATTCGTGAAGAGAGTTTCTCCTCTAGCTTAGAAATCTCTTTTTGGATTCTCTTTTATATATCTCCACTTGTATTAACAAAATATAGATTACTCTAAGGTTTTTTAGTAGTATTCATTTCATTAAAGATAAGTTTATTGGGAATGTTCTTCTTTCAATAAAACTAAAGGACTTTAGTAAATGCCTCTTTTAAATAGTTTTGCTTAATATACTTAATGCCAATCTTTCTTATATTTGGTTTAACAACCAAATGGTGAATCTTATTCAAACTAAAATTGATAGAGCTTTTTACAACATAAAGTAGATAGACCTATGTTGACCTATATGTGTCATCCATAAATCAAATTAAGTACATAAGTTAAAATCAGCAACCATCAAATACAATATTACCTAAATTCAGATGAAAATGACTTAATCGTGATTAGAATCGATCAAGGTGTCATCAATTTGAAAAATATATTACGTCGATACATTTAGAGTGAAAAATTAAGTAAGCAAAATTAATCAGATTAATTAATAGCTGAATCAATTGAGTAAAATAAATTGTAAATGTAATTACACGCATATCGAGATCGGGAGGCCCTGACGACATTCAAACAATCTCCGTTTGCAAAATTGATCGCCTTGTTAACGTCCAAATGTCAAAACCTATCAAACGAGATTGTTTGCATTTCATTCAGACAAGTCTGCGCAAATGCCGAACGATCGTAACCGACGTGTGTTGTTTGAACTGAAAGTAACCCAATTTATCTACGAATTGAATCAAATGACCTCAATTGCGAAATATATTGCATCATTGTGTCCGAAAGGTCAAAATTACCTACAATAGACACCTATATTACATAGATTATCACACGAACATAGGTTCATGAAATTTATCAATGCTTGACTTAATGACAAGGTTTAGAAAGATGACACATAAAAGAAAAAAATATACAGAAAATGATCGATACATATATACAATAATATATATTTCTGAATTCATTAATGTCATTAATATTATCAGCATGCATAGTTAGCATTTTCAAATTCCAAGTAAATTGATATATATGAGATGTAGGAATTAAGCTTGTGTTATTCAAATATCCTGGTAATTAAATGTACAGTTCAATCTCATTACTATCATGTTTTAATATATATATATATATTATATGATGTGATAAAGTTCAACCCATCACTACATGCTTCCACCTCGCAATGCAACCAATAACCAACTGCCTTTCCATGCTTTCGCCATCTCATTCAACTAATAGCTGACTGTCATATCATTTCTCCCATGAATTGGTAACATGCACATGTCATTAGATGAGATGAGGGATGACAACTTTGAGCTCCTCCATTTATTAAACTGATAAAGAGAGCAGTCAATCTTTTTTTCATCTACGCGTCAAGAATCCAGCAAAAAAAAAAATCAGCCGCTGCTTCTTCCCAGCTGGTTCCCTCTTTAGTTCTCAATCTCAAACCCAGCCTCCTCCCTCTCTCGTTCTTCCTCCCGCAGTCTCCCAGCGCCACGTGAAGGCCTTCCTGCAAACAACCCTCTCCACTCCTTCCTAGTTTCGCATGCAATGAGCTCCAACTCCTCTCAATTTCATCCTTACAGCCTTACAGCTGCTGCCTTCTTTCAACTCAAACCTCCTATCCCTCTGGAGGTCTAGGCAACAATCTCCTGCTCTAATTTTCAGTCTCTCCAAGCCACGGCAATCTCCATGTGTCTATTGCAACATAGCACACATAGAAAAGCCACTAGTCCTCAACTCAGCTGAACCTACCTCACCACCCTTTGCTAAAACTTTGGCACTCTCCTTTATTACAACCATTGATTTTTTTTTTCTTTTCTATTTTTAGCCCTTGGACTCACCGAATTGCTGCTCTCTTTTTCCACATACCCTCACCCCTCGCTTGCTCTTGTCCAAGGCTAGGACATCCCACCTCTATTCCAAACCGGTTTTCTAGCTGAGCCGAACAACAATCCCATCCTCTTACTGCCCTCCAAACAGGAGTCCAACCAGGCCTCTCTTCTCAGCCAAGCACGTCCTGTTCTTCCTCATTCTCCTACTACGTATAACAGCTTCACTGACTATCCCACCTTCCTCCTTTCAATCAACTTGCACTCCTCTCTCTTGCATTGCAAAATTAATACCATACTTCCTAAGTTTTCAGCCCTCTTTCCACGTGAACTGCATCAGCCAAGCAGCCTTCCAACAATATTTTGTCATTCCTCCACCTTGCACTACCTCAAGTGATTCTCCAAACAGCACCCTCAAGCTGCCTTTCTCTCATCTTTAACTACCAACAACCATCTTATTTCAGGACCAGGTAAAAAAAAAAGAGTGGAATGAGAATTGAAGTCCTATTCAAATCCATGTTATCAGATCTAATGCAAATATGCAATTCACTTCATACGCCGAAGTTACAAGAAAAATGAGTATTTCATTTTAGATCTCTTGCATGAGTTTCAAAACATCAAGTTTAGAAGCAGCGGCTGATTTTTTTTTGTTGGATTCTTGATGCGTGAATCCCCTTGGAGACTAGATGAAAAAAAGGGTTGGCTTCTCTCTTTGTTAGTTTAATAAATGGAAGAGCTGAAAGTTGTCATCCACCATCCCATCTAATGACATGTGCATGTTACAAGGTCATGGGAGAAATGATGTGGCGGCCGGCTATTAGTTGAATGGGTGGCCAAAGCATAGGATGATAGCTGGTTTTGGTTGCATTGGGAGGTGGAAACATGTAGTGAAGGGTTGAACTTCATCATATCATAATATATATATATTTTTAAAACATGATAATAATGAGATTGAACTTTATATTTAATTACCCGGATGTCTGAATAACACAAGCTTAATTCCTACATCTTATATATATAAATATACTTGGACTTTGGAAATGCTGACAATGCATGCTGATAATATTAATGGCATTAATGAATTCATAAATATATATTATTGTATATAGGTATCGATCATTTTTTGTATATATATTTTTCTTTTATATATCCTCTTTCTAAATCTTGTCATTAAATCAAGCATTGATAAATTTCACAAACCTATGTTTGTGTGATAATCTATGCAATATATGTGTCTATTATAAGTAATTTTGACCTTTAGGATACAACGATGTAATCCATTTCATAATCGAAGGTCGTTTGATTCAATTCGGCAATAAATTGGGTTACTTTCAGTTCAAAAAATATATATTGTCTTTTATTCTTTCACGTGACTTGTCATCAGCGTAGATAGTCTTGTTTAATAGGTTTTGACATTTGGACCCTAACGGGGCGATCAATTTTGCGAATGGAGATCGTTTGAACGTCGTCGGGATCTCTCGACCTCGATATGCACGTAATTACATTTAAAATTGATTCCACTCAATTGATTTAGTTATTAGTTAATTTGATTAGTTTTTCTTACTTAATTTTTCGTTCTAAATATATCGATGCAATATATTTTTCAAATTGATGACACTTCGATCGATTTTAATCACGATTAAGGCAAATTGTTGATTTTAACTTATGCACTTAATTTGATTTATGGATGACACATGAAGATCTACAAGGACACCTTGGACGACGTAACACGGCCGATCCTTTGGCCGTACGGGTGAATAACTCCTCGACTAACTAGACCACTACCATGTACGTAACCATGAGATCTTGACGGACACATCATCATTCCCCAAACATAAGCTTTAAATTGAAATAATAAATCTCATAATTTTCAAACTTCACTCACTGCTACTATATCCTCGCAATTTAGCGATTTATCGACTTTTAATCGATATGCTCCCAAGATTGAGTAATTAACTATAGGTGTTTGCATATATAGAAAACCTGGAGCCAGATCGAAAGTCCCCGCAAAATTGAGGGCAAAATCTCTGGGTAGTGTTGTATCTACTATTTCATCTGCCTTCTGAAAATTTCACTGACACATAATCCACTCTCTTCTGTTGACCTACAACTATGTGTCATTTGAAATTAAATAACGTAGAGGAGAAACCTCCTAAACGCAATCGGATTCGATCAAACTCGCATTGATTTGAAAATCCGGCTTCATAATGCGCCTCAAATATTAAAATTAATTAAATGAAAAATATTAAATCAATTAATGATCAATCAAATAATTAAAATCAAATCTTAATGAAATTATGCGCATATTGAAGTCTGGAAGCCCTGACAATGTCCGAACGACCTCCGTTCGCGAAATTGATCACACCGTCATCGCCGAAACGTCGAAACCTATCAAACGACGCCTTCCGCGATCGATTCGGCAAAGTGTGTGAGAGAGTCGAGCAATTTGAGTGTGACGTCGCACAATTTCGACCTAATTTCACTACACGCCGACTTTGCAAACGACCGCGCGAAATCGATCGGGTTGCGTGTTCGCACAAAAACAACTAACATTAACACCCATATTGCTACTTGGATGATTACAAAATTTTATAATTAGGATTAATTATATTAATCCTTGAACTAATAAGCCCTTAATCCCTAATCTAAATCAGCCGCCCAAGCCTCCAATTAACACAAACGACCACTAATCCCTATTGGCCGCCGAAACGGCAGCCAATCAAAAGAGGCGGTCGGCCCTAAAGATCGAAACGAGGGCTTGCCTCATTACACGCTATTCCTCATGATTCCTCCCTCTAGTCTCGGTTCTTCTTCCTCGACGCTTCCTTTCCTCTGAAGTCTCCTTTCCTCGTTTCCTTCTACCAAACCTTACACTCGTATATCGCTTTCTTCCACCGACTGATTGTTCGCTTCTTTCTAAGGAAGCTAAACCTTCTTCTTTCTTTCCTTAATATTCGACACCTGTGTCGCTTTCTAACCCTAAGCTTATTTCCATATGTTTGGGTGTTTTGGAAATTAAGGTTTTACTACATATGCTATATCCCTAAAAAAATTTGGGATGATGTATGGCTCAAATCTTATTCTTCTTACTGTTTTCCCTTGTCTATGCATGCCTACATTTTTTTTTTTTTTTTTTTGCTTGCTGAAATCGGTTTTACCTAAAGGGAAATTGAATCAGTTTGCTTTTAAAGGGTATGGTGCTTGCTGAAATCGTTTTTACCTAAAGGAAATTGAATCGATTTGCTTTTAATGGGCATGATACATACTAAAATCATTTTTACCTAAGGGAAATTGAATCGATTTGCTTTTTAGTGGGTATGATACATGCTAAAAGTATTTTTACTAAAGGGAAAAACTATTAGCTTGTTGTCTAGAGGCATAAAGCATGCTGAAAATTATTTTTATCAAAGGGGAAATGAATCATTTTTGCTAAAAGCTTGCTGAAATTATTATTATTATTATTATTATTACTTTTTTTTTTTACTTGAGCTAGAAGTATGGAAATGTGACAAGTAAGGATATATGGCCTAAATATCATGCTACTTTACATCTCCCATGGGTTTCATTTGTTTTGTCTCTGCACGAAGAGAAATATGAAAATGGAATCAAATTAAAAAAGAAGGGATTTTGTTTTATTTCCTGGATTTCATTCTTGTTGTCTCTTAAATCAATTCTTAATGATACATTATGCAAAATCTTGTGGAAGAAAGGAATGATTGGCTTTTGAGTTTAATCTCTACTGTATACTTTATTTATCATTTGATATCATATTAACAGGAAATTCATCATGCTATGCTAACCCATACGCCTTTTCGCTTAGGAAACAAAATTTCCCGATCTCATGATCCATCCATACACGCCTTTCATAAGGCGGCTTCATGTTAACCCATATGCGGGTGACGTCGAGGTTTGTAAAATTTTGATAAAAAAGAGAAGAAAGCTAAGGAAATTATTTGTTGAGAGCTTATTTTATTACATATTATCTAATATGAAGATGAGATTCAAGAAAGCTTTTTTCATTTCTTTTCAAATGTTTAAGCATGCCTATATGAAATGCAAGCTTTAAATCTATTACTATAAGATTTACTACGTTTCTAACACGTAGGGATATATGATGTTAGCATACACGCTCTTTGGCGTGTAGCAAATAAAATTTCTATGTCTACTACAATACACGCCTTTCTTGGCTAAGACTAGTCCCCAAGTATGGGTGGATGACTTTAAATTTTCAAAAAAAAAAAAAAAAGGAAAGAGTGGATGAAATATGTCATATATAAATGCTTACGCTTTAACGCCTATATCATGCAAACCATCCTATTTCATGACAAATACGACATGAATTGATCAACGCTTCATTACCAAATATGATGCTTATGTATTGATTTTCTACATCACGCAGTTTCTATCCTATTTTACAAGAATACGACATGAGTCGACGCTTACGCTTTAATTTCTATATCACGCAGTTATCCTATTTTATGAAATACGATGACAAAGCACATGAATCGATCAATGCTTCTTTATGTCAAATATGAATGCTTATGTATTGATTTTCTACATCACGAAACTATCCTATCATTACATTACATGTATTGTTTAATGCTCATCCTAAAATACTAGCTTGACATGTTATGAGATATATAAGGAACATGTGCTTAAACATAAAGCTTTAAGATGCCATCTCTAACTTTACTTGTCCATTTTACCATGATTTGCACACATTTATGAGACTTGACAAAAAAAAATATATGAAGGAAACACATAGAAATAATATTGAATCAAATTTACAATATGATATGACATCTATTAGATATCAAAATAAAAATGACAAGTTAGAAAAGAAACTTACAAGTTTATGTGATACAAATTGACTCTTCTTATAAGATTTAACTTAAAGAGATAAGTAGAGTAGAAAGTAAGTTTCATGGAGTGAATCCTCTTATTTATAGCCCTACTTTCTCCTCTTATCACTTATTGTTATGCCGCCATACATGTTTAAGCTTGTCATAAGTTGCATGCAAAGGGGATTAATCCAATTTCAGGCCATGTGTCATATTACATGCACATGCATGCAAGGAAATTTTAGATTCCCTTTGTCATTTATTCTTAATGATGTATGATAAAAAAAATATGAGTTAAATAAAAAATATATATATAAATTAACTCATTCCTTTCATTCATTTCTAAGACTCCTCACATGCACATGCATGTAACTTTCACCCTTTCTTTATCATTCATCCTTTTCATACACCTTTATGAAATGGATGAGATTTCTTTGTCATTACGATGACATACATGGAGGTGAACTTTAATCAACCCACTTATCTATTAATACTTGACATTTATTCTTTTGCCACTTTTCCCTTTTGTCATAAGTTTACACAAATGTGATTCATTTTAATTCACTTATTTGCTCTTCTTATGACACTTATACATGCATGTCTACCTTGCCATTTTGTCTCTTAATGATATTTGACATTCACTCATGTCTTTATCTTCTTCCCATTATTAAGAGAAACACATGGATCATAGTATAATCTAAAATAATTTATTTCTTTTTTTTCCTTTACTAATTGTTACATAAGATTTCTAAACAAATTAAATTAAATCTATGCTAAACCCATTACATTGTACTTGATTAAATTCTCAAAATTATTTATTTCAGCCTTCTTTCTTTTGCTAATTTGTTATATAAAGAGAGAATTTCTATTTCAAAACAAATGCTATATCTATCTTGACCCATTACATCAGATTACATATGACCTCTAAAATAATTTATTTCTCTTCCTTTCACGATTTGTTACATAAGAGGATTTCTACAAATTAAATGCTTACCCATTACATCAGTACTGATTAAATCAAAATGATTTCTTCAGCTCTTCTTGCGAGTTACATAAAGAGATTTAAAAACAAATGCCTATATCTATCTTGACATTACATCAGTTTATATCATCTCAAATAATTTATTTGCCCTCTTTTCCTTTGACGTTACATAAGGAGAGTATTTCAAATAAATTAAATGCCCCATGCTAGATCCATTACATTGTACTTGACAAATGGTCAAAAAATGATTTGTTTTCCTCTTTGCAGATTATAAGGGATAACTAAATGACATCCATATCATCCTTTTAAATAAATGTATAGCCTATCAATCCCTCACTTCATATTTGATCAAGCTTAAAATAAATTCAACTTTTGTTTTCGATTTGTTACATTAAAAGAGGATCTTGTTGATTCATCAAAAATGCCATTATTTTATGTTTATCCAAATAAGTCCAAATTTATGTCTTAATGAAAAGCCTACATCTGAGTTAATGACCTTCAAAATGTCGTGTTCATATATCTTTAAATCTCTTTTAATTGACATTCAATTATCCAAATTAATATGTATAAAAAAGGACTTGATTATGATATGCAAATTTACGCTTTATGTTCATTGGGAGTCAAAATAAAGATGATATAACGTGATCAAATATTACTTGTCATAAAGAGCAGTGAATCCATACTAAACATAAGAATTCAAACATTCATAGTCCATACAACAATTTTAAAAGAATAGATATATGTTTGTTGAAATATTTATACAAGATCAAACGCTAAGGAAATATACTTCCAAAATGCAAAAAACAAAAAAAATAATAATAAGATAAATATGATGTTACATATCTGGGTGAAATATTCTAAGCATAAAACTAAATCTAAGATACTATCAGAATCTTGTGTTTAATTCTATCATAACGACAAAAGATAAATTTATCGACATCATTATTAATACATCTTTTCAAGTTCAAGATCTCAAGAAGAAAATTCAAACCCGATCCTCATATAATAGAGTCATAAGATTTGAATGATAGATTCAAATAATTAATCTAGACCGATCAAAGAAGATAATACCGATAACCTATCATCCCGGTTCTTCTGACCGGTCCGTTAACAAAACTCAAAAAAAAAAAAAAATCAAAATACGATTTGACATCTAAACTTCAACTTGACATCTTAATGTCACAATTTTCAAAGAACGATATTCAGATGAAGTGATTACAAATCAAATATAGCAGCATGTTCCGCTTCTTTCTGACGTCCCGTTAACAAAACCTAAAAATTTGATATTATAAGAATTTCAAATTAATAATATCTGAGAAGCTAATTTTATCATATACAAGATATGAATCAACCGACATTTCTAAAATTCAAACCCTCAAGAAGAAAGTCCCAAACCCATCCTCTATGTTCAAACTAGAGGACAAGTTTTGAAGGATTATACTTCGAGATAAATCTAAGCACCATCCTCTCAGAAAATCGTGAAAGTGTAGGTCTATCAATCGATATTAGTATGATCGGTAATTATAATTAAAATTTCAATGATAAATGATCATATATTCAAATATAAATCAATCATAAAATGATCAAAATTCAAATAAAATACAAAAAAAATATAAATAAAAAATGAAATGAATTATTTAAATTAAAACTTAAAAAAAATCAATCCACCCTCAATGTTATTCTGACAAATTAAGAAAACTTTTGCTCACAAAGAAATGTCAAATCAAATAACTAACTTCACACTCAAATATTTCTAAAGTGGGACGCGTGCCTCCGTCCAGGATTTTACCGCTGATAGGCACCACATAAATAAGCACCGAAATTCTCCGACCGTGGTTCACCGCGATATCACCACTAAATTATTACGTCAGCCCATGTTTCCCCAACGCTTTGCTTTTGAGCGGAAATATGAATGTATTTGGTTGCAAAAGTTTATATTTGGACTTATATTTGTCCCCTGACAAACTCCCTGTGTCTACGGACACCGACGACGAACCCATGTGTTGGCCGAAGGATCCTTCATCTGGTCGACTACCTCCTTCGACTTGACCGGATGACAAGGATGATAAATTATAATAACATCATTGCTTTTTAAATTATATTATAAATTTAAATTTCTTACTCATTATATATCGAAGTATTTTATTCTCTTTAATAAAGCAAGCAAGATAGGGGTAATTAACTATAGTTATGCTTATAAGAATTCTGGAATGTTCTCAAAGACTAAAAACAATTCTTTTTTTTCCAAAAGAGGTCTTAAATATTTTCTGATCCCACGATTTCAAGGGACTTTCCATCTTCTGCTTAAATCTAAGTTATAATCTGGAGTATAAAAAAATAAATGAAAAAAAAAATAAATAATGATAAGTTAAAATTGAAAATTTTAAAGTTTCAAAATAAAGTCTTAAGTCATTTGAGATTTTATTTAGTGCATATTAGTATGTTCTTATACCCTATTTTTTAAGAAAGTGATAACATACCTATTTTAATTGCTAATTTTACCTTTAAACCTCCGAATATTACGAACACAAATGTCACCGTTACTCTAATGGCCAACATCCGCTTGGCCAATGCCATCAATCCGAAGACCGGAGCTACCATCCGGTATGGATTTCCCAAATATCTGAATGAGCAAGTTGTTAGCCTCAACTTCAAAGTTCAAACTGTCCCCGCACGCTATGTGCAACAATTCCTAAAAGGCATAAGTCGTGACCCCCACGCATGGTCACTTCAAAAGAAACCATCTTTGAGAGTCGCCTGAGACACCAATCATGAAGAGGGTCATATCTGGACCGCTCTTTAGTCCTCGACACCGCCACCAACCCCGGGAGGCACGATGTCAAGCTTCTTCATCCGAAGCAAGCTAAAGGAAAAAGAAAAGAAGTCGAGCCTGCTCAACACTTAATGCGCGCTGCACAACCAATCATGGAACTTGAGTGTTCACCCACACCTGCTTGATAACGGGGTTAAAACACTTACCGGTCCTATAGCCTTCACCCGACACAAGTTCCAGCCTCCCGCAGGAAACCCAAACTATATCTGATGACGGGTTCTCCGCCAAGGAGGAGAGATTGAAAAGAAAAGGTCCTCATCAAGGATGCTGGATCGCCTCCAAGGAGACATCATCCCATAAATGGCGGATGCCAACATATCCATGTCCCACATGAGCATCGGTGACACTGACACCTGATGTCCGAATCCACCAAAAGGTCCCGTGGAAAGATATGGAGCTCAGCCAAAAAAGAAATTGTTTTAGAAAGCAGCATGGACATCGTGTGAATTAGATCCTCAACTCAAATCTATCAACGATGGGAGCCTAAAAAGAGGGCCCCATGATAAAATATTAGACACCTTGGAGAATCCTCCGTGATCCCATCAATCAACTCCATCCCATCAAGAGAGGTTAACGATCAAGCCTCTAATTGAAGAAGTCTCATTCCACACTTGGAATCGAAGTCCACGAGACAAAGGGGACAAGAAGAAGAGGATGCAACATCAAGAAGTATATATGCAACAAGTCGGTGAATCATCTGCGCCAATACCAACATACGTATAACAAGACTCTCCTCAACCAAGAACAACAAAATGTTCAAATAGAGGAAGCATCCTCGATTCTAAGAGGAACAACAAGAAGAAGAAGGAAGAAAGGAAGAAAATCCCACCTTCGCATACTACCACTTGGCGAGAAGAGACAAATTCGCGATGAAAGCCAAAGATAAAGAAATCCAAGTTAAAATATGAAATGAAAATGATGACCGAATGACTTAATGCAGAAATCTCCGCAGTCCAACACCTGCCCCTCCAAATAATCATCAAGCCTCAGAATCATGACAATCCTCCAATAAATGATCTCACATGCTTCAAGGTCCAAATTGAGCCTCGATTGAAATAAATGAGTCGCCTGAACCCGCTTCTAATATACAAAGTATATCAAGTCGTACCTCTCAACTTGATATTATCTTGAATGAGAAGATCAAAGTCGTATAAAGAAAAAGTGTAAAATTGGTGAAAAGTCGCCATATCCCTGGAGTATGATCAAATTCCATACCCAAAGGATATTCAATGCCAAAATATCTATGGAAATGGTAATCCCAAGCAAAGATCTAGCCCAGCTAAAAGCATCGCTACAAAAAATGCATTATTATTCCCAATTGCCGAGTTTAACTCAACCGCTGAATGGTATGCCGAAGAAAATGACTCGGCAAGACTTAAACTTGAAAACATGTTCTAAAAGGTTCGCGCCAAAAGATTGCCGATCTCGCTGAGAAGAGGAAGAAAAGACGATAATCGATATCACACGCTAGCTGAAAATGAGTATGAAATGTGAACAACAAGCTAAAAAAAGAGCATCAATTCATCGATGGGCAACATCGATGACAAGATGGCTCTTTGCGGCTTCAATTACATTTCAAGAGCTACTTGATAGGCTAAATTTGAGAAATTAAATTTATCACGCTGATACCACCAAGATAAATCTAAAAGAGCAAAAGCTCTAGATCAAGAAGGGTGAAACACATTTCACCTCATTCAAGGATACAGCAATTGGTCTATAATGTAAACAAAGAAAGGCTACCGCTTATCAAGAAAACCAAGCCATTCAATCCCCGCCACAACCCAAGCTCATACTGAGGTAATGATATGTCGAGGTCTCAAGAAGGCGAGCACCAAAGCAAACAAAAGGAGAATGACTCAATGGCCCACCCTAAAAGAAAAGTTGAATAAAGAGTATTCTTTAAGAGAGAAAGCTAAATTATTTAAACATGCACTCAAAGCAGTCTCCAACTACCGTGAGTGTAAAAGCTCAAGAGGTCGGACAAGCGATAATTATCATCATATGTGCTACCATCCTATCAAGATTGCTACATATTCAAAGATTGAGAAAATATAAAAAAGAATTCACATTATCTGACAAAGTATTGCCGTCCAAGAAAGAATCCAAAAGTAATCACCTCATCTCAAGATCTTCAAGCAAGATAAAGGCAAAAAAACCTATGATGATGAAGGATAAGTCAGCCTCTAAAAAAGATCAGTGTTGAAACGATCGAAGATTCAAGTATTCGGAAATCACCACTGAACCGCATTGAGTTAAAACAAAACCCAAGTGGAAGGCTATCTCTCATGAAAGACAGCCAAATACCGCAAGGAAGACTAAGAAACCACAAACAAAGAATAAATCAAAGAAAAAAAGAAGAAGAGAAAATGTTACCACTACTATGGATGGTCGAATAACACAAAGGATCATCAATAATATGGAAGATTATATACAATCAAGCGACCTATCACGCGAATTCATTACAATCTTCGATAAATGAAGAAGTGGGAAGAAGTCAAGAACTTCCTACCGAAGTCTTGCTTGATGGTACATGAAGTCGATGACGCTAAGAACTCGTTTTCCAAATGAAGAATCGAGCTCACCATGTCGACATATATAAAAATGTAAGATTGCGCATCAATCCTCTACATCATTGACGGGCGTAAGTGATGAAAAGAATCAGTCATCCAAGATTCGATGCAAATGAAGTAGCGCTGAGAAGTGGTCGAAGTGCATCCAACAGAGAAGAGCCAATAAATAGGATAAAGGAAAGAAATCAAAATCAATGAAAAGTCATCCCTAAGGATTCAAATAAGAAGTCTTCATCAAAGGGATCGACTACAATATTCTATCCCATCTAAGGAAAATTCAGCCTTAGGTATACGAAGAATTCCCAAGATCTCAATAATCTTAATTGAAGCTCTAGAGGGAAAGTTCAAGCATATTTTGTTAAACCTAACCGAGACCTTGCATGTTCAAGAGCCTCCAACCGTCACATTTTCGTAAGAAGATCTAACCGCAGAGCACAATCACCTCATATGTATACAAAGTGATGAAATTATGATATCACCTGGATCTTAATTGATCCTGCCTCCGAATCTTATGAACTTGAGAACTCGGATTATCTCTGATGTACAACATCCGAGATAAAGGTGGTTTCAATGAAAGGGATAAACTATGTCATTCTCCTCTTAAATTTGGAGACTCTACACGTAAGCCAAATTTCATGTGATCGATGCAGATACTTCATTCAGCTCTCTAGTCGACCATGACTTCATAAATATGGCATTGTTCCATCTACATTGCATCAATGTATGAAATATACAAAGAAAGAATGCCAATTGTGCAACCTTTTACATGAAATGAAGATATATCAAGATGCCACCTATTCCTTCCAGGAATCAAAGCTAAAACAACTAAATAAATACTGATCTACTTCAAAACCCATAAAAGAACAAGTTAGAAGAAGGAGAAATTAAAAAAAATAAAAGAAAGATTGTTCCAAATATCCCTGGGATATAAAGAACAGTCCAAAATCAATAACATTGTCCTCATCTGCAAAGGATATCAAGAAGAAGATGAATGTGTTCCTTCCAACCAAAGGTACAATCTTCGAGTAAAGATTGAGAGAAAATTCTGACTCGATTATGAGTTTGAATTTGCTTTTGAAGGTAAGGTGCAATGCACCTACTTTAAAATAATTATAGATCCATCAGCAGCAGAGACTACACTCGTAGTCACTCCTATTCTTCCCCAACATTTTAAAGAAATCACCCTCGAGAAACTCACAAAGTCGAGGAACTGGTGACCTTCTATGTACCTCCTCTCCGAAAACACGGGCCGAAGCCTGTTTATAAACGGTGTCAAGAAGATCCTGATTGTAATGCAAGCCAAAGAAGAAGTCATGCCCACAAGGATACCAAAAATATTACTCCAAAGATGCAAAACCTAATGCATGGGTCCAGTCAGAAAGTAAACAAAGGACTAAGCTCTTTGAAATGATGTGGTACCCAAAAGGTTCTCAAACCATTAGAAGAAACAAACACACTACCAAAGGCCTTGGTTTCATCCAAGACAACCACCAGTGAATATACCTACGCCAGAATGTGAATAGAGTCGAGAGTGATAATGAAGATGAGAATGTCATTTTAATGTCACAAATAATGAAGAAGTGGAAGCCGCAAAGACCAAAGAGCTTGAAGATGGTGGGCATTACTATGGATGAACTTAAAGAAATTAATGGGAACCGAGGAGGACCTCGCCCAACGCTCATCGCTTCACTTCCAAGATAAAGTGGAAGAAAAACCTTGCTCAGAATTTGGGGATGCTTTTGGACATATGCTGAAATGCCGACTTATCCCCCATGTAGTTTCACAAATTAAGCCATGCCACCAAGCAAGCCTCTAATGAATGAGATTGAGGTTGAAGAATGTGCAAAACCAAGAAGCTCATTGAAGCGGTTTCATTCGAGAAGAAAAATATGCCGACGGATAAATATATCCCCCGTGAAAAGAAGAATGGTCGATCATTATCAACGTGGACTTAAAAAAAGCATGTCCAAAGGATGACTTTCCCTCCCCTCAGACGTAACTCAAGGATAACACTTCAAACCACGACATGTTCTCATTTATGGACGGATCGTCAACAAATCACAAGATGGCTCTCAAGAAAAAGCATACCTCATTCGTGACACCAATGGCATATATTGCTATATACCATGCCCTTCGGCCAAGAACGCCGAGCTACATACCAAAGCTATGACACAATCTTTGACGAGTTGATTCATCAAAAGTAGAGTGCTATGTTGATGACCTCTGTCAAGAGTATAGATCGCAAAGATCATCTCGATGATTTAAGGATCTTTTGAAAGAATCGTAAAATATGATCTCAAGATGAATCCTCTCGCGCTTTGAGTTTTCCGAAAGTTCCTCGATATGGCACCGGGAGAGGATTGAAATCGATCCCAACAAAAAAGTGATTGTTGAAATGCCTCCTCCAAGGAGCCTTCACAACTCGCCTCCATACAGGGACATCTCGCATTCATTAGAAGATTTATATCAAACTGCCGTGATGTGTCGACCTTTTGCAAAAATAATGAAAAAAGATATTCCTTTCAAGTGGGACGAAGAATGTCAAGAGGCTTTTGACAGTATCAAGAGATATCTGTTAAATCCACCTATTCTTGCAGCCTCAATCCCAGGAAAGCCTCTCATATTGTACACAACAAAGACTGGAAGAATCTCTAGTGCTCACAGCAAAGATAATGAAGGAAAGGAGAATGCTTATACTACATTAAAGACTAATAGAGGAAGCTTATTCTCCAATTGAGAAGCATTGTTTACGCTAATTTTGCGCCTAAAGCTACGCCATTACATGCTATCTAATAAAATTACTCATCTCCGATCGACTGAAGTTCTTGATGACAAGACCAACGCTGACGTCGCTTCGATGATGTCGCCCTTCTCGCTAATTTGATATTACATACCCCGTAAAGCGGTGAAGGGCAAATTCTAGCAGATTTTCTTGCTGCTCATCCCATCCCAACAGATTCATCGCTTAACGATGATCTTCCTGATGAGCAAATCATGCATATATATGAAAAAGAAAAGCAACAAATGTGGAAATTATATTTTGATGGAGCTTCATCCATCAAATATACTCAACCCTCAAATCTCCCAAAGGCTCGAGGGTCGCCTCATTCGATCACACCGGTGGTATATATGAGACATTCTTATAAATTAACTCAACCAACCAACAACCGTAATATGAAGCGGTGGCGTGGGTTTAGAAGTCATTTCCATGGGAGTCCGACCGCAAATTTATGGTGATTCTCAACTCATCATCAAGTGGGCCTTTACAAAATCAACAAGCTCAATTAATCTATCACAAGCGAAGTTCTCGAGCTTATGAAGCAAATTCCAAATGTCATTATGACTCGAGTCTCTGTGAGAACAAGAGCGACCGCTAAATTAAGTTAGCTAAAGAAATGACGAGTATGGACGATGACGATTATATACTAATCAGGTTTGACTCCCGATCCTAGAGCCAATTGTAAATCCCCTCACGAAGAGGGGTCATCAAACACAAATTAAGAAGGTACCATGTTGCTCCTCACACTCCTTACAAATTACTTCCAAAGTCAACAAGACAAGCCCAAACCATTCAAGAAGAGGCCTCCAACCCGGGAAGTACAAACCACATAATGAAATTCTTACGTAGAAGAGAAGGAAGATTGAGATCCCTTCATCGACTACTTCAAGGAAGGCAAATTGTCAATAAGTCAATACCGCACAACTTGAGAAAAGGCTTCGAATTATATGCTTATGTATAATACTTAGATCGTAGATCCTTCGAGCAGATGTGGCTACGATGTTTGGGAATAGAAGAGGCTAACAAAGTAATTAGTGAAATTCATCAAGGACTTTGTGGCGCACACCAATCACGTCCTAAAATGACTTTCAAAATTAAAAGAATGGATACTATTGGCCGTCTATGGTAAAAGATTGTATCAATCATGCCAAGAGATGCCGTGAATGTGTCCACTGCATAATTCATCAACCTCCAACCAAGACCCAACGATAAATAGCCGCTTGAGTGATGGAGATGTAATTGGACCATTGATCCACCATCACCGGTCACCGCTTCATCTTAAGCAATCGATTATTTCTCTAAGTGGTCAAGCTTCCCATTTAAAGAAGTTACAACAAGTGACCAACTTCTTTACCCACAATATTGTCTATAGATTTGGTTACCAATCATTTCATAACCCGCCTTCAACTAAAGTTTATAAATTTGTCGACGCATAAGATTGATTAACGATAATCATCAATTTATAAGAGAGCAAATGGCTTTACCGAAGCCTTTAACAAAAAACACTAATCAAATTGCTAAAAAATTCTCACAAGAAATAAAAGAGAGTGGCATAAAAGCTTGTGGAAGCATTATGGGCTTACTGCACCACTTACAAAACTCCTACAAAGTCTACCCCTATGCACTAAGTGGGGTCAAGCTTTTACCACTGTTGAACTACCTTCGCCCGATATTCAACAAAATCTTACCCAAGATGAGAATACTACTGATGGAAGAGCTTGATGCTTGATGAAGTTAAGCTCCAAACTCAAGAAAATCTAGTCTATCGAGCGAATGTCCAAAGCATTCGATCATACAAGACGCCCTCGAAGCTTTCGAAGGAATTGGTCCCTGTCAGAAGACCAATCATCCATCATCTCAAAATCGGTAAATTTAAACCTAATTGGGAACTGTTATTGAAAAGATATATCAAGGGAGCCTACCAGCTCGTTGACTTCAAAGGTGAAAGACCAATGCTGCCAATCAATGGTCGGTATTTAAAGAAATATTACACATGAAAGTGTAATTGGACAAATCTCGCACTTGAATGTTTCATTGCTAATCACGTGTGTAATTTTCATTGGAAATTCTCCTGTAATACAAGAATGCATTTCCAAAATAAAAAAAATCTCTCTGTTACACAGGGGGCATTTTTTTTAAAAATTTTATAATAAAGTGTCAGGCATTCCTGGTAAGACAGGGGGTCTTCCTTTCTCTCTGGATTGAGATCATGCCCAACGCTAAGATCCCTATCTGTATCCTCAAAATTATGTATTCAAATTCTCAAACTTAAAAGTCTTACTGACCAAAGAAGAAAATTTCAAGTCTACAAACTTCAACAAACCAAGTTGGATATACATTTTCCATCCCACATCAAATCTAGAGGCTCGAGTTGGTGTATAATGCGTGACTCACGCCTAAATATGGTCGGCCGACAGTTACTCAACACGTCATAAAGGCCGTAGTAAGAGATCCCCATCTCATTAACCCGAGGATAAAATCCTTCATCAATTGCTCAAGTCCACGACTCAAGTGGGTGTATAAAGTCGGACTCAACACGCCAAAATACGGCCGAGTCGCTAACAGATCTACTTACTCAACACGCCACAAAGGTCGTAGTAAAGGATCCTCCTACTTCGTTAGTTTAAAGACAAGAGCATCCAAATCCCCAAATCTCTCCAACTTGGTGAGTTCAAGTGACCTAGACAAGGAAATTATTCATATGGTCATAAGGTCATTTCTCAAAATTCTACAAAAAAAGAAAAAAAAAAATCCTTACTCAAGAAGGCACTAAGCCGAGTTTGGGATCAAATACAAATGTGAAATCTCAATTCCTTCAATAAGTCTATTAAAGCAGAAAGCAAAGACCGAAGAAAATTCTTCTTCAGTAAGTCCAATCAAGCAGAAAGCAAAGGACCAAGAAGCCATCCCAATGTTCATATGAAGCTAAATGCTGAACTAAGGGAGTTTTTGTCATCAAGATGTCCATTACATGTGCAAAGCATCGATGATTTTGCCATTGATCCAATACAAGCTCGAGAGCTGTCACGATGTATTCTTCTACAAGCCCGCAAAAGCAGAAAGCTGAGACAGAAGGTAATTTCTTGTCGCCTGATAAATATCCAAGATAATTTAGGACTTTCCTCCATCAAATCCATCAAGGCATGAAGCCAGGATAAAAGGAGATACAAGATACAAATCTTAGAGATGAAATCTTCAACAAGTCTGTCAAAGCACAAAGCATAAGACCAAAAATATTTCTATCTCATGAACTCCATTAAGTCCGCTAAAGCTTGAAGCTAGGACAGGAGGAAAATATGAATTCTAAATTTCAAGATGAAATCTTCAACAAGTCCGTCAAAGCATGAAGCATAGGACCGAAGATATTCTCATCTCATCAATTCCATCAAGTCCGCTAAGGCACAAAGACAAGAGAGGGATATAAATTCTAAAGTTCGAAATGAAATTTTCAACAAGTTTACTCAAGGTGCAAAGTATGAAACTACTGAGATTTTTATATTTCCAATAGACCATCGGACCATTAAATCTTTTAAGCAAAGTAATCATAAAGCAATACACTAATGGTCTAGGTTTTTTCATGAAAAATGTGCAAGTACACATGAAAAGCAACTTCAACATGGGAATTACATTACAAAGAAAGGAGACTCGCGAAATTTAACTGACAAAGTTCAAAACATAAAGAAAAAGAACGGGTAAAATAAAGGGAAAATACATCAAGATAGATGAGACTGCAGGTCTCTAAGCTGAGATACAATAATAGCAAGTGCCTCATTTTCCGCTCAGCCAGAAATCCTCTACAGAGCCACTTCAAGATCAACCATGGCACGATGTCACCGAACCGGCTGCCGCTCTCCTCGAAGTCTATCTTGCTCTGCGCCTTTGCATGATACCGAATGCTTAAGTTCTCTCCAAAGACTTCGAATCTTAGTAGTGACGCTCTCAATTTGAGCCCCAATGTCAGTAGACTTACTACGAAGTCCCCTTAAAGCAGCGGAGCTCCTCTCAAATTCATCATGAGCAAAGTCACCACTGTCAAGTTTAACGCCCTCAACGACAATGAAACTCAGGATGAACTATAAGGCCTTTGTCGAACTAGAATTCAGCTTCCCGACATAAAGTCTCCCAATAGCGCAATTCCTCTTCACTTAACCCAAAGTGAGCCAAGAAGTCTAGCACAGTATTGGCATCTTTTGAAAAGCGGTCAAGTGATATTGGCGAGTCGGGATCCAACCGTGAAATCAGCTCATGCAAGAAAGTCACGTTCTCCTCGTAAATATGCTCATTGCGTAAGTTCACATATGACGCATGTCTCCAATGGATTTCCGAAGAATAATCGATCCCTTCGGGCACTAAAAAAAAAAGGAGGGACGACAGAAAGATAAGAAGAAGAAAAGATAATGCTATATTTGAAAATAAGAGTGATCGATAAATATTGACATGTTATATATAAAGTGAACATGCTTAAACAAAACTTGCCATCTCTAACTTTACTTGTCCATTTTATCATGATTTGCACATTTATGAGACTTGGTACAAAAAAAAATATATGAAGGAAACACATAGAAATAATATTGAATCAAATTTACAAATATGATATGACATCTATGCAGATATCAAAATAGAAAATGACAAGTTAGAAAAAACTTACAAGTTTATGTGATACAAATTGACTCTTCTTATAAGATTGAAAGGACTTAACTTCAGAAAGGGGAGAAAAGGAAAGTAGGAAATAAGATTTCATGGGATGAATCTTATTTATAGCCTCCCCTTTCCTTATCACTTATTATTATGTCGATCGACATTTATTCATAAGTTGTCATGCAAAGGGATTAATTCAATTTCGCCATGTGTCATATTACATGCACATGCATGCAAAGAAATTTTAGATTCCCTTTGTCATTTACTCTTAATGATGTATGACAAAAAAATATGAGTTAAATAAATATATATATATATATATATAAATTAACTCATTCCTTTGTCATTTCATACACCTCACATGCACATGCATGAACTTTCTACCCTTTCTTTATCATTCATCCTTTGTCATACACCTTTTTAAATGAGAGATCTATGCCTCTTCGTGAGATGATATGCGAACTTTAATCAACTCACACTTGTCTATTAATACTTGACATACATTTCTCTTTGTCACTTCATTTTGTCATAAGTTTACAGCAGTGATTCATTTTAATTCACTTATTTGCATGACACTTATATCATCCATGTCTACCTTTTGCCATTTTGTCTCTTAATGATATTGACATTCAACGCCTTTATCTTCTCCTCCCATTATTAAGAAAACGACTACATCATAAGATAATAGCCTCTAAAATAATTTATTTCAGCCTCTTTCCTTTAATTATTACATGTTATGATTCCAAATTAAATAATAAATCTATGTTAGATCCATTACATTGTACTTGATTAAATGGGCCCTCAAAAATGATTTGCTTCAGCTTCTTTCTTTTGCTGATTTGTTACATAAAGAGAGGATTTCTAGCCTAAAACAAATGCCTATATCTATCTTGGACCCATTACATTGTAGTTGATTACATGGGCCTCTAAAATAATTTATTTCAGCCTCTTTCCTTCAGATTCATAAGAAAGATTTCTGCAAATTAAATGTTTCTATTTTACGCTAGACCCAATTACATTGTACTTGATTAAATGGGCACTCAAAAATGATTTGCTTCAGCCTCTTTCTTTTGTTGATTTGTTACATAAAGAGATGATTTCTAGCCTAAAACAAATGCATATATCTATCTTGGACCCATTATATTGTAGTTGATTACATGGGTCTCTAAAATAATTTATTTCAGCCTCTTTCCTTAGATTTACATTGGAGATTAAATCAAATTAAATGCTTTTAGAGATCCATTACATCAGACTTGATTAAATGGTCCTCAAAATGATTATTTCTTTTAGATGAAAACATAAAGAGGATTTTTAGCCCAAATGACATATGTATATCTTGGATCCCTCACTTCATATTTGATCAAATGGGCTTCTAAAATGCCTAAATTCAACCCCTTTTGTTTCTTTGTTATAAAAGGAGATTGCTTGTTGTTTCATCAAAAGTCATTATTTTATACATCCATGAATCCAAATTTATGTCTTACATGAAAAGCCTTACATCCGAAGTTAATGGGCCTTCAAAATGTCATGTTCGATATATCTTTAAATCTCTTTAATTGGCATTTAATTATCCAAATCCTAATATGCATAAAAGGACTTGATTATGATATGCAAATTTGCTTTATGTTCACATTTGGTAGTGTCAAATGAAGATATATCGTTTGATCAAATATTACTTGTTCATAAATTTTAATAATGATACTAAACATAAGAATTCAACTGACATTCATATGTCCATACAATAATTAAAGAACGAGTTTGTTGAAATATTTATACAAGATCAAACGCTTAAGGAAATATGCTTCCAAAATGCAAAACAAAAATAATAATAATAATAAGATAAAGAACAGATGCTACACCATCCCGATTATAGACCTAGAACAAATAAAATCTAATGACGCTATCAGAATCTTGTGTAATCTTATCATAATAAAAAGATAAATTTATCGATCATTATTAATACATCTTTTCAAGTTCAAGATCTCGAAAAAAGTTTCAAACCCGATCCTCTATACATCTAGACAGGAGAATCATGATCTTGAAATAATTAATCACCGATCCTCGCAAGAAGATAGTCGAGTTGCCTATCATCCGTTTTCTTCGGGCTAACAAAACTCAAAAAAAAAAAATCAAAATCTACGATTTGACATATAAACTTCAACTAGATCTTAATGTCCATGCAATTTTCGAATGATATTCATGTATGAAGTGACTAAATCAAATATAAAAAAACAGATGCTATGTTTCCCGCTGCTTCTGACGGTTAACAAAAAACTTAAAATTTGATATTATAATTTCAAATTAATAAACTGAATTTATATATATAATACAAGATATGAATCAATCGAGATAGCTTTCTAAAATTCAAACCCTAAAGAAGAAAAGTCTCAAACCCGATCCTCTAGTGTATATGACATGAAGGATTATACTTTGAGACATGAATTAGACATCCTCTAAAACCGCATGCAGTGACAAGCGCCTCAATCGATATGATGATCAAGAATTGTAATTACAATTAAAATTTCAATAATAAATGATCATATATTCAAATATAAATCAATCATAAAATGATCAAATTTCAAATAAAATAGCAAAAAAAAAATATAAATAAAAATGAAATGAATTATTTAAATTAAAACTTAAAAAAAAATCAATCCACCCTCCATGCTTGTTTCATGATAAATTAAGAAAATTTTGCTCACAAAGAGAATGTCAAATCAAATGCATAACTAACTTCACACTCAAATATTTCTAAAGTCTCGTGACGTCCGTCATCCATTTTTTGTGAAATGAAAATTAAATGACCGAATTTCTATGATATGACACAAAAATCGATCACCAGCCCAGATGTTCCAATCTTGGCTTTCGAAATGAATGAATGTATTTGGTTGCAAAAAAAGCCTTATATTAGCTAAGTTGACTTATATTGTCCCTTAGACAAACTCCACCCTGTGTCTACATAGGACACTCGACGAACCATGTATCATTGACAAGGATTCTATCCAATACTCCTTGACTAAGCGGACCGCGATAAATGGATGACGAAAACCATGGGATCTGGATCGCGCGTGTCATCGTCCCACAAAAGTTTTAAATAAAATAATAAAATAAGTTCTAAACTCCACTCACCGCAATTATATACTGCTCTTAACGATATCGACAAATTTTAATCGAAAGTTCTCTCAAGATTAGGAGATAAAAAAAGATAATAAACCTAACTGATAAAAAAGTTCTCACCAAATGAGAACGAAATCTATGGGTAGTGTCTTATCTACTATTCATCTGTCTTCTGAAATGTTCACCGACACCAAAATAAGTCTTTTTTTTTCAAAAGAGGTCTGTGATGAATTTTCAGATCCCACATCTTCATGCGAGAGGTCGGTGACAAATTTTCAGAGCCCACAATAATCTACCCTAGGTCCAATTTACTACCTTTAATAATATTATTTTAACTACCCAAGAGTGTCCCTCACCTTCTTAGTCTCCTGCCATGACAATTGAAAGCCTTAGATTATGCTACTTAAGGCTACATCAACTTTAACATTAGAGCCAAAGACCGAACTTCAATATTTTGAATATAAGGAGCATTTGGATCTTTTGGAGCTTCAATTATTATTATTATTATTATTATAGATAGTGGATCATTCATCTATTTAGAAGTGATTTCTAACCATTGAATTAGTTATTTTTTATTTATGATTTAATAAAATTAATAAGGAAATTAAAAATTATTGCATATTTTTTTGTAAGGATATGATATCATGTAATAAGCTTTAACTAGTTATTTTCATAACAAAGTTACCTTGCTAATTATGTAAGAATTTATCATAATAAATTATATTTGTTGAATTCCATTATGAGGGAGTACTCCACATGCAAATCAACAACTTACTAGAGTTCAAACTCATATATAAGAGCCAACTTTATATTATTATGGATTAACTTATGATTTATTATAGAAAGCACACTTTATAAAATTTGTAAGATAGAGAAAACATCTATGTATTCAAATATAATAACAAAATTATTAAACCTATCTAGCCCATAAAGAAGACTCCTCTAAATTTTTTTATAAAGCATAGTTTCATTGATCTATGAAAGGGTACAAAAGTTCCTTAAAAGAAAAAAAATGCAAGGAGGACAAAGAGAATATTCTTCTATAGGAAAAGTGTTTAAACATCTTATGTAAGGCATGCCCAAGTTGTCTCCCTTGGTAAGCTTTTGTAAATTAATGTTAGCTCAATTGATGGCAATAGTAAGAAGTGACTACTAATTTTCCTAGATAATGGTTTGACTTATCTATAAATGTAAATGAATTTAAGTGAGAAATTCACTTAGAGCTAACAAATTACTTGATTGTAGATATTGAGTTCCACGATGTACTACATTCTCATTTATAAGTTTAATTAGTAAGTAGAATAAGTATCAATCTATATAATTGTGTAGTGGTGAATGATTGCTAAAGTTGTCAATAAAGCAAGGAGCTCCAAGTGAATAGTTGAGTAAACAAAACATGGCATGGAAAAGAATAATATGCATTGGCCTTTATAGCTCAGAATAAGCCTCTAATGCATGCATCCTTAGTGTAATTTAAAGTTGTTATCAATGTTAACTTTGATGATTGGGAGATTGCTCCAATAGCATAGTTTCCATTGTTTTGTTCTTTGTTGAATAGTGTTGAGGCCCATTCTAGATATGTAAGACTTAATCCAAGAGAAGTACATATCGTTGAGACCATTCAACTAAGCTTTATAGAGGAAGTTTCTAACAAGATGAATTATATTAGTGGGAAGAGTGTTTGTATTTCCTTGTATACAGTTATTCCTAGCCATTCAAAGGAACCATAATGTAATCAGTGGGATGAGTGCTTTGATGTGTATATTGAAGTTTGTAGTTGTGTGAGATTTTTCAAGTTTCAAGATAATCTATTATAGTGATATATAGTGATATCAATTGTTTTGTTAGTGGTAATTTGAAATAGATTTTCAAAGTAATTATGGACCTCATTGGAGTAACTTCATTAAATGAATAGGTGTTGTATGTTTTCTTCCCGTTGGGAGCAAAAGGGGCATCTAGATGGGATTCTCAAACCTTTTAATTTGAGTATATCATATATAGTATATCTGAATAACCTCCATAAGAAAAAGGATATTGATGGTTGAATAATTGGGTGGGTTCCATATGAATTTCCCAAGGGATAGTAATTTTGGTTCTTAATTCATTGTATATTGACTTGGATCTAGAGTAGTGATCCTTTTTTTCCTTGAACACTTAAACATCATCAGAACCTCTATTGATTGGAATTTTCTTGATGTCATGAATAGTAGAGGGTGGTAAGACTTTGACAAATTTTTCAATGTCCAAATTATCATTCTACCAAAAATTAGAGATGGCCATGTCATTTGAGAAAACAATACAATTTTGAAAGTAAACTCATATTCATCCAATTGTCATGCCAAAAAAATGACAATACTGAGTTCTAAGCATATCTTTCATTTCTACCCAAGTAAGTTGGTTCCTTCCTAATCTCTCATCATTCATCGAAATATTGGCCCAATAGATTTTTGCATGGCTTACGAGTTTCATTTTGGCAAAAGTGGTTCTTTAATAGTCATCCATTTGATATCAATCACAAAACTCATCTATTTGTGTTAGCCAATCTAAGAACCTATTAAGATAATATAATCATAAGTGGGGCATCTACTTTAACCCTTTTGTTGGGTTTAGTGGTGCTTCATGATTTCTAAGATGATCACCCTATGGAGGTTTCAATAAGTTGTCTTCTAGGGTGAATAAGCTCCCTATGGTTTTCTAAAAGTTCTTCTCCCAAAAAGATCAACTTTTATAGGATTTTGGACCACATGTGTTGCTTGTGCCCAATGTTCATGTCTTAAACTAAGTTCATCATTAAGTCTTGAAGCCTATTAAACTTTTCTTTAATTTGTAGGGCAAGTTCTTCTATAATCCTAGTCTAATGCTTGATGACCAAAGGAAAGTAAGTGCATTGACACACAAATTAACAACTAAAGCCTTCAGAGGTTTCAATAAGTTGTCTTCTAGGGTGAAGATGCTCCCTATGGTTTTCTAAAAGTTCTTCTCCCAAAAAGATCAACTTTTATAGGATTTTGGACCACATGTGTTGCTTGTGCCCAAATGTTCATGTCTTAAACTAAGTTCATCATTAAGTCTTGAAGCCTATTAAACTTTTCTTTAATTTGTAGGCAAGTTCTTCTATAATCCTAGTCTAATGCTTGATGACCAAAGGAAAGTAAGTGCATTGACACACAAATTAACAACTAAAGCCTTCACAAAATGTAAATTGCAATTATAAGTAAACTAGTATAAAGCAATTAAACTTGTTTTAATATCAACCCCTAAATTATTCAAAATAGGTTTTCCTATGTTGATAGGAATTAAAGGAAGGTTAAATTTGATTTTGTGGATCTCTCTTACTGATTAGGATGCTTGTAAGTTAATTTAGGTAGGGTAGGTTCAAGGACAATGGCTAGGCTTATGTTTGTGGAGGCAACTAATTGACAATCTTGCAATAATCAATAAAATTGCATCAAACATATAATCTATAACAAAAATTTTACAATGGAAGAAATATATCATTAAAAGCAAGTAACCAAATCCAAAGTATAAAGATTAACTCTCTCAAGAAGTCAACTCCACACTTTGTAACTATCCACTAACAAGCTTACACTCTGATACCAAATTGATGTGAAATGGTGGGTTTAGATTAGTGAAGTGATCAAATTGGTGGATTGAAGACTCTCTTAATATATTTAGGAGAGTTAAATTACATAATGTGGAGTTTAATTTTAAGTAGAATTAAGGTTTCTAAAGGGTAAGTAGTTGGTCAAGCACATGAAAGAAAAATAATCTCATATTTGAATCCCAAACTTCTTTCAATTAGATCTTTATCACCACAAATCCAAATCACATGAAATAAAATGAAACTTATAGGGTGAAGAGTGTAAATGTGATCTAAAAATTTTCAAAAATTTTAGAAGGGTGTAATAGTTTTTTTTAGAATTTCTTTCAAGACTAACCACACAAAAACAAGCATTAGCCAACTCTTGTAAGTGGATTATGGGTAGGATTTTTGAGAGGAGATTTAGGGTTTGTATTTTTTTTAAGTAAAAAACAACAACATGAACAAAACACCAAAAAAATTATAAGAAATAACAAAAGACAAAATATAATACACTACTCACCAAAATAATATTGGAAGAGGGATCACCAAATCCTTCATTCCTTGGCTCCAACCACAAGTGAATTCTTCACTCAAATTCTTCGCAAAACTTCAACAAAAACTTCATTTCACATTGGAAAGTGTTTAAATACAAGTTACCAACCTTCAAAGGGCATGTCTCTTTGAAATAACTTTCTAAACTAACCTAAAACAAATTAAAACTATTCTTGGCTGACTGTAATGCTATGGCACCATGAAAAGCAATGCATTCGCAGTGTCTTCTCTATTCTTGGACTTAAAATCTTCAGAGAATAGCCCTGTGGTACAAGAATTATAGATCCTAGGTGCCTTATAGACATTTATAAATATGAATACATATAAGTTACATGATTACAACCACAATACTTGCATTACATTTAAACATAACAATGCATATTAAATATGACCATGCAAAGCAAACATAAAAAAAAGTCTTCCAAGTGACCTTCATGCATAAAACTTCAAAACTTCAAGTCCTCCTAAAGTTCTCTTGCTCCTAGTAATTAGACCTCCATGTGTGGTCTTCATCTTCCTTGTCTTAGCTCTAATTAAGAGACCTTGATGTATTGCCACATGAATATGCAATTGGACAACTTCTAAAATTGAATTCCCATCTATCAAAATTACAATTTCGACAAACTCATAATCGAGTTGATCATCTCAAAGAAATGAACTCGAAGATACTAAAAGTGACCCAATCTGAGTCCAAATGAGCCTAGCTCAAACAATTTAGCAATATTGATGCATACCATTATTTACATAATTGAGACAGTGCCCAACAACATGTACCATCATGACATCATTGACTCGCTCATTACCCATATTGGTGTATATTTTTTAGAAGTGATTTCTATTATATCGTATTAACACTCTCCTTAGTTCTAGGGAAGGGCATCATTTGGAATCACAAATATATATTAATGGAATTATTTCAATTGAAGTAGGTCTGATAATTTTTTTTCTCTTCTTGGGTTTTAAATTTAAGAACTTGTATGTCTCTTACAATATTTCTCTAAGGGCAACTATATACATCACTCAAAAGTCAAATTATGATTATTTACAAAACTAGCATCATCTTACTTTAATTTTTCAAATTCACATTTCAATATCAAAATTCACAATAAAACTGTAACTCATATTTTTCTTTTCTATCAAATCCCAATGATTTGATCATATCACATCACAGGAAAATACATGATTTTGCCAGTTCCAAAAAATGAAATAGGTGCTGATTTTGTAAATACATAAGTTTTGTATGCTATGTATGTAATTTATGTGTGTTTTGGATTTTGGCATAGAACTAAAATGCTAAACACCTCTTTACTGTAACCCGTATTTTGGCACGCAATAAAATTGGAAAAAAAAAAGAATTTGAAGGTCACCATAGTGAATTTCCATGTCATACCTAAGCCCATGGAACTTGCAGTTGCATGGGTAGAAATCCAAGAATCAATTCAGATAAAAAATCTCAAAGTACGATTAAATGGTGATAACTCAATATAACTTCTTTTGTATGTTCTGTGTGCTATCTCAATGAGTATACATAACATCATGGAGAAAATATGGCGAGTGACTCCCATGGCGTATATTTATTTCCTAGTAAAAGAGTTAGCAGGTGCAGCAGCAATCATAAGAACAAACGAAGACAGATATAATAGCAGATCCAGAACTCTTCTGCTATATAGTCAAATAATGGCAAATGCTAGGCGTACAGAGTTCCAGCCATGACAGTTACAGCATCTCCTCGACACGGGCGGTTCTGCTCATCAAGCTGAAGCTGCAATATCCCACCCCTTGTAGAAGCCTGCCTCAGTGAATGAAAAATGAATGGTTAATGTAATTAATAAATTTTTTTTTTCTATGCATTCTCAATAGTGATAGATGACGCAGATTTTGCTATAAAAAGATATACCTGATAAGCGTTTAGCTTCTGCTTTCCCAGTTTCTTGCTCCAGTAGCCAGCTAATGCGCAATGCACGCTTCCAGTGACGGGGTCCTAGAATTGGAACACATTCTAAAAAAAAAACTCAATGAATACTATTGAAAAATCCAAGAAAAAAAAAAACATTTTGAACTATGAATGGTTAATAAGATAGATCAAGACAATACAGGAAAACGAAGAAAGCTTTAATATTATAGGATGGACTTCAGGGAGATGTGCATAAATCTCCATATATTTTAATATCACAGTGGCGAAGGACTGATCTCAAGCTCTCTAGAAAGTAACCTAGAAGCACCTGAAGAAGAGAGCTCCTGGACTTATCCTAGTAGGTTCCTACCTTGCTCGATCACACACTCTCTCTCTCATTTCAAAACTGCAATAGCATGAAAAGAAGTTGAGAACTTCCTGGACGAGGTTGTGGCCTGAAATTAAGATACCGTACTCCACGCAACAACAAAAAAAAATTGTGATTTCTTGATGCTTCATCCAACTTTCCAAACGCCCATTGCTATGTATTTCTTTTTTATCTTTCCTTATCAACCAATCAAACAACACCTAAATTCATAAAATATTAACATTTAATCTAAAAATAAACTATTGCTCATGAAGTATAACCAAATACACGAAATGATAGAACTTTAACTAATGCCAATGTAGAATTTCGATTTGAAATGTTGTTAACATGAACTATAATTATCATTATAATGTGTAACCCAAGCTGATTGGTTTTAGGTATCCAATTAACCCAATAATCATCATGAAACCAGAGAAACTACATATAGTTTTGCTCTCTCTCTCTCTCTCTCTCTCTCTATATATATATATATATATGAAAATTTGACTTTATATGTCTCACATACCATAAATTGGAAAAATATATTCGTTGTTTTTTTTTTGGAGAAATATACCAGAAATTTGTTTCGACTAAAATACTCTTCCGAGCCTATATCCTGGATAAAAGAAAAACATTTCATCCTTCCACACTTAAGTGTTCTTTATTTCTTTCATTTGAGATTCCTTTGCTCATTTGGGTAAGAAAATCTCATTGGTGAAGCTCAATAAAAAAAAAATTTAACATGATATAATAATACATGGGTTAAGTTTTTTTTTTAATGTTTGTATCTTGTATAATATGATTCAAGTAAATTAGGTCATTTTGATAAAGCTCTAATATCAAGCTTGATAGATTCAAGTCATATCCAAATCATAAATGATCTTTCAACACTAAAGTTATATGCTGACTAATTATTTTTGAAGGTCAATCATGTGTCATTATTATGATATTATATAGACGAGAATATAATGAAAACAAATCGGTTAGATATTGACTTGAAAATTAGTCAAATATTTATCTTGAGGATCTCATAAATCTTATTTAGAAAATTATAGAGATTGATGCTAATCAATTTAATCAAAACTATAGATGATGCACCACTTAATAATAGAGCACAATTTCAATATGATCTTATTTTTTAATTAAAATATCCATATCCATTCAAATGCTAAGTCAATATGTCTAGTGCTCTCAAAATATTTTAATTTTAGATTTTAACATAAGTGAGGATGAAGCCAAATCAAACAATCCATCATATTTTGAAGATGTGGTGATGATGTGTACATACTATACTAAAAAATAAGTGAATTGTAGACATATAGGTTACAGAAGATGGTGGCTCCATAGAATATTCCATATTAATGTGTCCATTGGAGATTATAGCTTCACTTTATGATCTACTTGAAATTAATAAACTAGTGAGGTTTTCTAATTCTTCATGTACCTTTGAGCTAAAATCAATAATTCTGGAGAACACTTAGATAACTCTTATTATTGAATTCGAATTTGTTCATAGGAAAAAGTAGAACCCTTTCTTAAGCACTAGTGAAGTAAAGATAGATCTGATGGGATATAAGACTGGTGAGCAAAAACAAATATATATATATATATATATATTCTGAGAATTGAAGTACAAAGATTTATCCCTGAAAAGGGTAAAATTAGAACGAGCACAGGAAGATATCCCGAGGCTCTCTAAAAAGCCCAAAAAAGAGTCCCCCATCATCAAAATTTCCCCCTTTTATAGAGTTTGGGAGAGTATATAAGTACAAATAATTCAATTAGAATATACAAATACTCACCTGCAAACGTGAGTATTTTATGGTGAGATTGCAAGTCCATGGCTTGGCTGCCTTATGCGAGTGGCTTATTTGATGTGTTCGTTAGTTTGCTTGCACGTCTGTGGTGAGTGACTATTGGAGAGGGTAAATCACCCGATTCTCGATTCTTTGATCTTGAGTCTCTTTGTGATTACTTTCACCTAATGCGGTTCTCATGGTCTAATGGTCATCCCATGCAATGCCCATCATTCAGGCAAGTCTCTCTTAAGGTATTCCCGCATAATCTAGATATATACATTTAGCTCCCTGTGATTCTTTTCAAACTTCAAATCAACTTGTAAAAAGTACATAAGAATAGAACCAAATATTAATTAAGAGTCTTTAGGGATATCAAAAATAAAAGATCCTATATGTGTTTATCATCATCACCTTGGGTTATTTGCCATTTTCTGCTATACAAGAAGAGGTCTTGAGTAAGGATCCCTCTTCTTTAGTTTGACTTGTTTTACTGAGCCTAAGAAGAAGTGAGCACTTTGTCAGAGACTTTTCCCAGTGGAAAGCACTTTTTTTTCTTTTTCTTTTTTGCTTGCTTTTTGCTTGTTTCAAATGAGGGGTGAGGTGCCTTATTTATAGCCCTCCCCTTTCTAGAACAATAATGTTCTAGAATAGATATACATAGTTCTAGAACTTTCCATGCCACTCTAGCATATACAAGGGTTCTAGAGTATTCCATACCATTATAGAGTTCTCCCGAAACATTCCTCCTCCAAAGCCTTCTGGAATATGATGGAACCTTCTAGAGTCCTTAAGGTTATTCTCCATATTTCTATAATTCTCTAGAAGCTTCCTTCCTTGTGTATGGCTAAGAGAGCATGGCTGCTATCCCTTTATTTAGCTCCGTGACATTCTCCCCCACCTAAACTCGTGATGCCCTCATCAGCGTCAGATCTGAATTGCCACTGAGTATCTCTCTCTTTGGCCTCTCACCATCTGCAACCCTTTCCATTTGACGAGATAGTTCCGGTGGTTTGACACCCTTCTCCTGCGAACCTCCATTTCCTCTGCTTCCTTGTCAAAAGGAGTACTTGCTAGTATAAGAGCTCGCTTGGATTCCGTTAGGTGTCTCCTTTTCGATCTCCAGATCTTCGCCCACTGCCTTGTGTAGTGCGGCCCGCCATCTCCCTTTCGTGAAAGTTCTTTTGACAACTCACATGAGATATCCTTGAACTCTTCAAGTTTCACTGCTGCCTCCCTTGGCATGTTTTGTTGTGGCCTTGGTTCTTCATCATCCATATCATGAAGAACGGCCAAGTTCTTCCCCTGTTTGAATTGGATGGCTGAGAGCATCTTTGCATCTGACTTGGAGGCTCTTATTACTGGCACCGTGCAATTTTGATTGCCCTCCGTGATGCACATGCTGTTGGCAAATGACATCAAAATTGCCTTTGCCTGATCCAGGAAATCCAATCCAAGAACAACCCTATAGTCATCTATTGGGATGACGGAGAAGTTCACTGCACCACCAAGCCCCCACGCTTGGTCTTCTGCGGCATGCCATGTATTGGCATTTCAATTGACTACCTAATGGAGCCTCCTCCTCCAACTCAGTCCCACCCTGCTTCTTCTATGAAATTGTGAGAAGCCCTCTGTCTACCATGGCGTAGTTTTCCCATAATACTATCTCCACTAAGAGCCCCCGCTTGTGACTTTGGAGCACCAATCCCATTCAAGAGTCGCATGGATCCCACTTGTGCCACCACATCATTCCCCTGCTTCACGCCTCATGATGACTTGCTAAGAGGGAGTTCAAGGCATTCTTGAGGACACCTTGCCCAATGAGGCCCTCCACAAAGGAAGCGCTTATTATGTGATTGTCTCTTGCCTTCCTTCCGCTTCCCTTGTATTTTTTCCTGCCTGGGTCGATTTTGGTGAGACTCCTCCTTTGTTGTCCTTCTCTCCCCACATATATGCACTCCTCTTCTCCTTGGTTTTATGGACTCATTAGTGATCAAGCTCTCAAGAATGGCAATGGCAATCAAGATCTTGCACTGCCTCCTAAGCTCGATCTTTGCCCATGATTGAAGTCCTCCATGAAGTTGAAGAGAGTCTTTTCATATATCGTGGATTTGGGACAGACAGTGAAGTCTTTGACATACTCCCGATCGACCCTTCCTGTTGAGCCTCCTTAATTTGGCTCTAGCCTCATCCTCCGTTCTCGGATAACCGCCTCCTCGCTTCTTTCTTGAAGTCATCAAATGTCGATATGGTGCACATACCTTTTTCCATATTTCCACGCCTCCTCCTCCACAACATCATGGTTCCAAAGATAGAGCAGAAATGGGACTTTGGAGCCTTCATCAGTGATTCCCATGGCTCCAAAGTACTGTTCTAGTCCCCATAGGAAGTTGTCCACCTCCTTTGCATTGCGGATTCCCCAAAGCTCTTTGGTTTAGGCACTTCGATCCTCTTGGCTTCAACGACATGGCTGTTGGATCCGGCAATGCCCTCTTGCACAAAGCGATGTCCCCTCGCATCTCCTCCATGCTCAGACGATCACTAATCATCTCCCCTCATGAGATCATCCCATGGAGCTCCCCATTAGTCGCTCGCATCTTTGCCATTTGATCCGAGGAGGGATTCCTTCAGCCTAGCCAGTGTCTCCTCGATGAGTGGATGGTGGCGTCCTCTTCGAGGCCATTCACCCTTTCGCCTAGATCCTCTATCTGGGCTTCCATCCCATAGCCTCCTCCACGAGTGCATGCCTCAAAGCCGAGATTTCCTCCTTGGACTTCCCAGTGGCTTGGATGCGGCAGATCCGTTGTTCCTCATGACCTCGAACATGTTGAGATGACTCCACATTTGTGGTCTCCGATCCAACAACTTGTTTCTTGCCAGCCTTCGTCATGCCTCCAACCTTGGCTCGATACCAACCGTCACGGAGAGACTTTTCCTGTCCCTGCGCTAAGACTCCTTCCTGATGCTAAGTCTAACCTCGCAACTAGAGAATGCTCAAAACTCTTTTAGAGATGAGAGGTTAGAAGTAAGGAAAGCACTTCACTATGTAAAGGAACTTTACAACACAAGATTGCTTAAGAACCTTGGATCCTTGCTTGCTTCTTTGCTTGGTTTCAAATGAGGGGTGAGGTCCCTTATTTATAGCCCTCCCCCTTTCCCTAGAAACAATCTAGAAAATAATGTTCTAGAATACAATAGTATATACATGGTTCTAGATCTTTCCATGCCACTCTAGCATATACAAGGGTTCTAGAGTATTTCATACCATTCTAGAGTTCTCCCGAAGCATTCCTCCTCCAAAGCCTTCTGGAATATGGTAGAACCTTCTAGATTCCTCAAGGTTATTCCCCATCTTTCTATAATTCTCTAGAAGCTTCCCTCCTTGTGTATGGCTAAGAGAGCATGGTTGATCTCCCTTTATTTAGCTCCGTGATAACTCGCCATGAATTCCAAGAGGTCTCGTCAGGATATCAATCCTGCTGAACTTTGGTCTAGCTTGCAATGGAAAAGAAAAAAAGTGAAGAAAAACGTGGAACTTCTGTAACACCAATTGAGAGTGTAGCCACTGTTTCGACCAAGGGTAGCATCCCGGTGGAAGCGAGGGCTCCATTGGTATTTAGGAGAGAGTGCCATGGTCTTGTCAAAGCCATTTCTGCTCCACTGAATTTCAAGGGGATGGTATCAAGAGAAGCAAGGGACCATCCCTCCTCTGAAAGATCTTGATGAACAAGTTGGCGAGGACACCACCAAGCGAGGTTTGTAGAAGATATTCTCACTGCGATGGGATCCGCAACTTCTCATGATTCTTAACTTCATGTTTTCAATTGTTTACTACTCAACTATGTCAAGTGTTCAGAATCTACAGAGGGGATAACGAGCACTCACCATTCCCGCTTCTTAAAGTCCAAGCTTCTTGGTGTTGAGGGTAATTTGTGATTTGTATCGATGCTTACATTTTGCTATGTTGTAGTGACTACGCCTCATCGAGTGTTAACTTGGAGGCAAATCTCTCTTCCCAAGGTGGATGTTGTCGCCTTAGCCCCTGAAGTTCTTGGAGCGATTAGCTTCACTTCAAAGAATATTCGACAATGATAGGTTGTTTTCCTCTTACTCCATGACAACTGAGTCTGAGAGGAACCAGTCAACTCATCTAATGGGGATAAAGAGAGCGCGCCCACCTTCTCGAGCTTGAGATTTTGCATGGAGAGTCGCCCTTCTCGAGGAAGGCATGTGTTCGGCGAAGCGAGAGGTGAGTCTCGACGAAAGTTGACTATTAAGACCGAACTAGTCTTGATTCATCATTGCTTTGAGTCAAGTGGGTCCTCCGTATTAATCGTGGGAGATAATTTTATGCTTAATCAGCTGTGTGATAAAGGAATACTCACCGAGGAAAGCCACTTGGACCCAATTGTAAAAGAAATTAAAAAGTATAAAGCCGAGTGAATATAAATTTTGATGGAGTATAAATAGAAGCTTTCGTTTCTTTTTTTAATTCTTTATTACTTTTTTTATTAGTAATGATTTTACCTTAATGGTCATAATGAAAGTGTATATTCAAGTCATCAAGGATATGTATGCTAGAGTTGTCACTTATGTTCAAACACAAGGAGGATTGACCAAGCATTTTCCTATTCAGTTGGATTACATCAAGGATCGGCTTTAAGCCCATATCTTTTAGCTTTAGTTATGGGTGTTCTTACAAGACATTTATAAAAGGATGTACCTTGGCGTACGCTTTTTGCTGATGATATTCTTCTTGTTGATAAGACTAGAGAGGGAGTTCAAGAAAATGAATTATGAAAGTCAACCTTAGATTCTAAAGGCTTTCATTTGAGTAGATCTAAAATCGAATATGTGGAGTGTAATTTTAGTTGTAGAAGTTCTAGCGATGGAGTGATGACAATAGGTGATCAAATCATTAAAAAGAGTAAACGTTTTAGATATCTCAGATCTATTGTTCAAAGTGATGGCATATAGAGATGTTATTATAGAATTATGTTGACTTCATGAGCTTCATTACTTATACAATTTATTTTAATGATAACAAACATATGATTGAATGAAACTAATATTTTATTTTAAGTGATCCAAGAAGCTAACTAGACTCGTGTGCTCACCAAATTTAGAAAGTCAAGATCAGGTGGACTAAGACAATTTCTTTCTAAGTTTTGCAATAATAAGACAAATAAAAGCTCAATAATATAAAAAAATGGCTTAAACATTTCCATATCATTTATTTAAATTTTTTCATATTTTTCTATCTTTTAATTACATCATTTTTTGAATTATTCTTGGAATTATTCTTTTTGAATAATTCAAGTACTTTAATGAGATTAAGTCTTATCCATTGTATTTTAAAGTGTGTGGATTTATTTCACACTTTATTAAATTATTTTCCTGCTTGAAACAAACGATCCATTTATTTTGGCATGAGAATTAAATTATTTTTGCATTATTCAAATTATTCTTTTTCTCTCTTCTATTATTTATTTTCTCTCTCCAATCAATAATTTCTTCCTAATTTGTTTTGACAAAATTTTCTTTAGATTTTGGCATGAGAAATATTATGGGATTTATTTAAATTATTTTCATATTTATTTCCTTTATTTATTGAATTTTAAATTCATATTTGTTTGAAATTTAAATTTAAATATTTTTTTAATTTAAATTGCATCTTGCCTAATATTTTCAAATGAGCTTTATTTATTTATAGCATGATGTGTCTGACCCATAATGCATTTTTATTATTTATTTTAAGTTAATTAACTAAATTTAAGTTAATTTAAGTTCAAATATAATTGATCTTAAATTAAATGTATTTTTCAAAATTGATTTTCCATTTTAGAAAATATTTGGCCAGCCCATATTTATTTATTTTTGATTGAATTAATTTATGTAATTATTTCAAAAAGCTTCTTAAATTGATTTCTCATTATTTACATGTGATTGATTGCATTAATTGGAGCTTGATCCATATTAGGAATTAGTTTGGCCGAAATCCTCTTAATATTATTTATTTTATTGATTTTAATATTAAATCTTGCCTTTCTCATTCAATTCAATTTAGTTAATTTAATATCTCATATTATTTGCATTAATCTTAATTGAATCCTTCCTTGGGAAGTGCTTACGCCCTTTTAATAAACCAATTCAATTCAATTTATTTTTTGAATTATTTCAAATTCTCTTCATGTTAAATTATTTCCTTAATTAAAGTTAATTCATTTATGCTAATTGTATTAATCTCCTCTCTTCTTTGCTTTGGCTGACCACTCTTTTACCCTAACTGGATTTGAATTTAAGTTTTTATCATGTGCTTTATTATTTAAAATCAAATACCTTACCTTAATTATTTGTCCTCCCTTGTTCTTGCCTTAGACGAAATCTACATGATGATTAATTATCTTGAGATTACTTAATTAACCTAAGTGATTTGTCACTCTCTTTTATCTCTTAATTGACCGACCTATGCAATTCAGATTTAAGATTATTTCAAATTATTTGTACGTGCCAAATTGTTCAAAATCAAATTACTTCCTTATATGAATTTCCCTCCAATTTCCTTCCATCATATTTTCTTCATTCTTTGACCGAACCTCTCATGGATCATAGTCTATATAATGAGGTTGAGTCTTAGCTATTTCTTTTCTTGCTTCTCTCTAACCAAGCCAAACCCTTGCTAATCAATTTCTTGGAGTACTTAAGTTCAAGTGCTAAAGCCTCTATCTTCTCCATTGCCTTCTTCTTGGCCAAGACCTTGCCTAATGGTTTTGGTTGATTCAAGGTGCAAAAGCTAACTTTCTTTCATTAATCTCATCTTGGTTGAGACCTTCTTAAGCACCTTGTTGAAGTAAAATGTAAAATCTCCTACTCCTTAATTGCTTCCACCCTTGGCTGAGACATATCTTGAAGATTGCATAAAGTGATTGTGTATGAGATCATCTCCTTCCCTTACATCTTCAACATCAATCAAGTGGAGATTCTCTTCAACTCTTTCAAGTTTCTTTCAAGCCTTGAAAAGATCACAATCAAGTCATTGCTTTCATTGATCATACATTAAGCATTTGAGTAAAAATTTCTATTTTACTACAATCTTTTAAATTAGTAAGTTCATTGTCTTGTTTTGGATGAAATAGATTTATGAGCTTTGAAGTTTAAGATCTTTTGAAATCTTCTTTCATTCATATTCAATTAACTTAAAAGGGTTTTTCACTTTGTTTTGATTTTTTTGTTTTGAAGGTTTTGTTTTGTTTGTTCTTTGCTTTCTACTTTGTGTAAGTGGTTTATAAAGTTCTATGAATATCTTTTCTCTTTCATTTTATACAAGCTTTCATTAAATCAATTTAAAGCATTTCATTGAATTTAAAGTTGAATTATTTTTTACATCTTTTCAAATTCATTAAACATATAACATAAATATTGAGCTCTCTAATTTTTATTTGTCTTATCATTGTGTAGTTTGAGTTGAGTGCAAAATTATTTTAAAATTGAGAGTTAGACATACAAAATTTATTTTATTTTATTTTCTTTTTGTTCTTATTGTAAAGTGTTGGGGTTGTACATACCCATTATAGAAAAGTATGAAGTTGAGGTTGTACTTGCTCGGGATAGTTTTGTACAGGAGATTGGGTGGGTGTAATCTCATTTTAATTACTGAATTCTTAGTAATAGTGACTAGGTGTGAACGTAGACCAATTTTTAGATTTGACCGAACAACATAAAAATCTCTGTGACTTCTGTTTTTACTTTTATGTACTTTACTTGCTTGGTTGCTTGCTCTCTCTTTATAATATATTTTATTCACTTTTGCAACTAGATTTTCTATAAAATTCAAAATTAAGTTTTAAATTGAAAATATTTATTCAATTCTCCCACCCACCCCAATAGAAGAGAAGTATAAAATTAAGTGTTGCGTAGATAAGGATGCTCAAATGGATGAGTGACTTTACTCTTAGAAATAAAATATAAAATGAATATACACGTGAAAAGGTTGGAAGAGCTCCAGTGCATGATAAGATCAGATAAAGTTGCCTTAGATGGTTTGGTTACATAAAATGATGGACTCAGTTAGAAGAGTAGATACATTAGATTTGACCTATATTAAGAAATGTAAAATTAGACCTAAAAAAACTTAGCTAGGTATAATAAAATTGATCTTATTTTATTAAAATTAAATGAGTAGGATACTACGGAGAAGAAGATTTCATGTAGCCCAGCAAAGTGGGATAAAGGCTTGTTGTTGTTGTCGTATTAATATTTAATTAATTAGGAAACATTCTCGGAATATTCCTTCATAAACATTATCTTTTAAAGCCTTATCTTGTTGCTTTGTGGTTGTCAAGCGGATAAGAACAAAAAAAAAAGGATGGGTTCAAGTAATAGAGGAGAAAAATGAGAACAAAAAGAAAGAAGAAGGAAATAAGGGAGAAGAATAAAAGAAGGGGAAAGAAGATGACTGAAAGGAAGAAAAAAAAGAGGAGAACAAGAGGAGAGGAAGTGGAGAAGAAGAGGAGAAGAGAAGAAAAAGATGAGGAAATGAGGAATTGAGGGAAATTAAGAATTGAGATAAGAAATCTATTTTTTTTTTTTAAATTTTTTTCATATATTAAGCAAGATTTGAAGATAGAAATTTTATTTCATGTCATTTTTTTAGATCGAGATTGAAATTGGGTAAGTAAGCATTGAGATTTATATTAGGAGAATTATTTTGAGATTAGATTTAATTAATTTTGTTGAAAATTAAGAATAAAATTTAAAAGGGGGAAATTTATTTACTTTAGATTGTTTATGAAAGAAAGAAATTATGAAGCGATCAATTCAAGAAAGTCGACTGCCAATTAGATAAGATTTGCAAGTTTTAATTTATAAAACAAATGTGCTTTAGTATTTTGCATGTGCATTCAAAGCTAATATATGCTTATAGGTGATTTGCATTAAAAAAAAATTTATATTGTTGGATGCATAATTACAAGTTATTATTCATGTTTAAACGACCACATATATATTTTGATAATATGAGCTTATAAATAAAAGTATTATGATTATATAAATATTTTTCCGGTTGATGATATTTAAAAAAAATGCATTTGATATATGTAAATTGCTTATTTATGTATATAGTTAATTAGCATATTTTAAAATGGAAGCAAATGTTTATTTGAATGTTAAATGATGAAATTCTACTGATTTTAAGAAATGTCATCTTATAAGAATATAGATTGGCAATTATATATATAAATATAATACCTATATATGTGGCGTAAAAGGGTCCCATTAAAAGGAAAAAAAGTCCATAATGTGATTCAATAGCAATAATATTGGGTTTTACCTAGGCTCTATTAAGCTTTTATGATATATCTTATATGGTAGATTTATAGCCCATTATCTTATGATGGTTAATAAACTTAGACAATAATATATGACACATTCTAAAGCAAAAGTTTCATAGTAAGCAAATGAATGAATTGATATAAGTAAATTAATATGTAGGCATGTTTAGGCATGTTTATCCTTGGTTGGCATAATACTCTAAGAAAATTTGCATTTGACATTCTAATGTTGTACTTTTACGTAGATAAATTAATGGTAAACTTCATGTCACCAAAGTTTATATTTCAATGTTACAATATATGATTATGTCCAATCATGATTAGCATGCATGCTGCTTATGATTCTTATAAAATTGAATTTTGATTTAAAATTACATATCTTGTCAAGTCTTATAGCTCACCAAATTATTATGACTCTTTTTATATGAAAGAAAAAAAAAGGTTGACATTGAGTAAGAATCAGGTTAAAATTTATTATCATGTTTTACGAATAAGTAATGTAAGATTATGAAAAGTGTCGAGGTATATATTAATTTTAGTTTAATGTTTTGTATATAAATCTTAAAGTTATTAGATGATTTATATATATATTAATTACTCTCTCCCATAATTTTAATGTATGGCACATTAACTTAATTCCTCTATAATTTGCACACTCTTATGCATCCCCTTTATTCTTAAAAATGGGAACCAACAAACTCTTTCTATACTCATCAGACATCTTTTTAGTCTTTAAAATAATAATAATAAAATAGTAAGACAAGAAATTCTTTTATCTCCTAACCATTTATACAATTTGATTAGAATATGATCAAGTCTTATTACTTTTTCACACTTTATTTTCTTTAAAACCTCTCCAACTTCAATTTTACAAATACGATGTAAATATAAAATTTTTTATTCACTTAAGGTACTAAGGATGCTAAAGAAAATCGTATTATCACAACCTTTATTAAAAATTTATCAAAATATCTCATTCATCTATGTTTAATATCATTTTTAAGAAAAAATCTTTATAATTTTCAACCTTAATACATTTCACTTGTAAATATTTACTTATATTTCTTCGGTTTATAACTTACATCTTTCTTTTACTCTTTAATATTCAATTTATTGTACATACTAAAACTAAATTCTTTCAGATCACATATTATTTTCTTTAGAATCTATCTGAAAACTCTATACTGTCTCAATTAAGAGTTTTTACATATAAATATTTATAATAAAGTTTTTTATTTTTATCTTTCTTGTACATTTTGACTCAACCATGTACTTATTTTTACTAAAAAACTTTTCTTTTGATTCTTCAAACACAATTTTTTTAATCTCACTTATTACTTTTTCCACATATCATTAGCTTCCTGAATATCTTAAATTCTAACATCCCAAATTAAATATTAATATTATACTTAAATATTTATATATAGTTCTTTATATCAAAATGATCATATTAAAATGTAGAATTTTATAAAATATATTTGATCATTTTCATGGCAGGTATAATTTTTAGGAGGAAATTTTATATCAAAATTTCTACATTTAGGGTGTTACATAGAACTCCTATTTATGTTATTTGTTGTGGAATGAAAGTTTTAGTTTGATGTTTGAAATAAAATTGGAGTGAATTTTCAAAGATGGAATTTTGGCAACCAACTTTAGTGATAACGGAGTTTTAAGACCTTTTCAAGCCAATTAGTTTTGATGATTGATATAAATTTTTATATTCTTAAATATTTGCGCTCTACTTTGTCTTCTATCTTTCTATCCATCCTAGAAAAATAATTCTTCATCAATTTAAACACCAAATAAAGTTGAAAACCCAAACGGGGCTATTGGCCTAAACTTATTTAAATCAAAATATTTTCTTGCTCCATTGGCCTTTATAACCCTTTAACCTTTTGACATCCCTTTAAAAAGCTCTATAACCAATCTAAAAACATCCTCAACCCTCTATAAATATTTTTCCTACTTTTTTGTTGCCCCAAGTCACTCTACTAAAATCAAATTCAAACAAATCCAATTATCTAGGCTAGGGTTTCTCAAAACCTAATCTCTTATAAAATCAAGAAAAATTACTAAAAAAATTTAAAAATCTTGAAAACCCCAATATTACAGCTAAACCATTATCCCTAACAATTACAATTTGCTTCAAGGTCAGAATTTATCTCAAGTTTCTACATTATAATTTTGAATTCCATACTACTCTCGGGTCTAGCCAAAATTTTAACTTCACACCAAATTCAACCTTTTCATAGCCTAGATATCCTTCCTAGCCCTCTTAGTAAGACAATTCTCAAATGGTTCCATCAAGTGAACTAAATACAGGCTACACCAATTTTGGTATTAAAGCATTGAGGTTAAGGAGGTTGTAATTACTTCACCATTTCAAGGTTTTAAGTAAAGAGAAAATGTTTCTAAGCAATGGAAATTGAATCTAGCAAGATGAGTATCCCTAATTTAGTTTTGAGTAATTTTCTTTACTAATATTATAAATTTTCATTGAAAAACTCCTATTATAATGCATGTGGTAGACAATCCTATGAATATTTGTATTATCACTAACTAGTTAGCACTACTTACTAAACCTAATCATTACCTTGTGAAACTACACATAAATTAAGTCACTTAAGTGTTACATTTGATAAGAGAGTGTTCACAATCAATCTTTTGACCTAAGGTACAAGCATTACTTAAAAATTGAAGTTTTATTGCTTAAAGTTCTCTTTCTTTTAACATATATTTATGTTAGATTGAAAACTAAAATAATTTTAAATTTTGGCAACATATTTTGTAATTCAAATCAAAAAGCACATCTCGTATTTCATAAGTCATTCATCTTTTAATTCTTATTGCATAAGCATGACACCCAAATCTATTAGCCAAAATCAAGTGGAGAATTTGGCTAAAAGGGTAGAAGAAATGGACTTGGAAATGAAAAGAAATTCAATAGCTTACAAGTCATAATCATGAACTTGGCCAATCAAGTTCAAGCTATAACCACTAGAGCACAAAATCCACCCTTAGCCCCATAGCCTGCTGACCATGATAACTTAGGTAAAAAGTTTGTTGAAAATCCTAAATATGACTATCTACTTAAGGGTCATAAGAATGACCACCCTAGATATCAAATGAACAAATCAAGAAGGCTAAGGTAAAAACCCTAACCTATTAAGACGTTCATGACCCAAATAGATTTCTAGGCTAGCTCACCTAGATGATTGAATTTTTTTATTGATAATAGATGGATGACTATCTAAAAATCATATTTATTAAAATAAAACTGAAAGGCCATGCTAAAATCTATTAGAATGACATTTAGCTGATGAAGAGAGACTCGATAATACATTTCTAACATGAGTGTATATTGAAAGGAATGCTTATGGTCAAATACTGTCATAAAAATTATGAAAAAAATTGAACAAATAATTACTGATCATAAGACAAGGGGGCATGCAAGTGGATGAGTATATAAATGCTTTTGATGACTTATGGGTAGTACCAATTACACTATTCAGGATTGACTTAGTTAATGAATTTATTATTAGTCTTATTAGAGATATTAGAAATGAGGTAGAACATGCCTTTCATTATACTTTACTCTTAAAAAAACATAAGAAAGTAGCATTTACATCTAAGTTTAAGAGGCAAATCTCTATTTATCAGACTTTCACATATCGCACAAAGCTCTGCTAGCCTTTCATCATCTAATATTCAAATTCATAAGACTAATACCGATTTAAAAGATTTTGAAGGACATTGTTTGAAGTGCCGCAAAAGGTGGTACATGCCAAATCAATATAAGGCCAAAATTATATTCCTATTTACTTCCATATAAATTCCATAATTTGATTTGAGCATGTAAGCCGAAATTGACGAATATCAAGTGCGATGCCACACAAAACTCCATGACCATGATCATAATCGATCGAAATATCTTCAATTCACAAAATAAATTGTGTTGATACATCTAGAACATTAAAATTACTTAGAATGGACCCCCCACATTGTCCTGTATCGACCCGATTAAAAAGATGAGTTGTAGATACAACTTCATGCATAAGTTCATATCCAAACATTGCAAAAGGACAATAGCCAACATTAAAATTGAGCCATGATCAAATGCGGTGCAAATGAAAAACTACAATTGTGATGTCATGTGCTTCAGGTTGAAATTATCTCGATTTACATCAAAATCACCCAAATGAACTCCGATCGTAAAACAGATTACGTTGTTGCGTCCGGAACATTAAAATTAATTATGGTAAACAATAATTTTTCTTGAGACCACCACACAAAAAAGTTCATTAAAATCAAAATGAATTTCGAGAAAATACATTAATTTAGTCCCCAATCAAAGCCTTTTAGCCGACTATCCCTATCAAATCGCCGCTTTTCTCGATCCTCCAACATTGTGGCTAATGGTAATTGGAGGAGAGGAGCGGTTGTTTCTTTTTTATTCATTATATATATAAAAAAAACCTAAACTAAGACTTCCCCGTCGCCTCCCTCTCTCCAGAATGCAAAAACCTTGATCTCTCTCTCTCGATTTTTCTCCCTCTTTTTCTCTCTGCCCGACCAAATCGCATCATCCCAGTCCACTCTATAGGCCAAACGCTCCCTTCCTTCTTTCCCTTCTCTTAGAGCTTCTTAAATCATGCAGCCACACCTCCTCCAGCTCCTACATCACTCGTGTGACTCCCCATAATTGCCCATCCTCACCATAGCATTAACCCCTTTCCTTGCCTTTCCCTTCGCACTAGAAATTGGTGTAGGAGTTGAAGCAAAGGAGAACAATTCAAGGATGGCATCTGAGGGAATGGTGGAGGAGGAGCTGCTTGCATTGTGAAAAAAGCCTGCGAAGAAACAAACATTTGAGGAGGCAATCTCTTTGATCGCAAATCTTCTACAAAATCGTTACTCCTCCACCTCCCCTTCCCTTCTTAAATTTCGTAAATTGATATATTTTATAGTTTGTTGTGTAGCTACTATTCTTCAAACAAGATATATAGCTCGTGGACTCTGGCTTGTTGATTTAAGTCTATTTGAAGTAGCAAAGAAACTAGTTGTTGAGCTATTTAAGAAAAATAATTTACATAAATGTATGATTAGGGCTGATGAGTATTTGAATAATATGGAGAATGAGGCTCCTAGTTCTGAAAGAAGGCAATCAACTTTTTAAGTTCACTCAACTATCGAGCTTAAACCAGCACCACCAGTATTTCTTGTGGTCCAAAATCTTCTTGCAACTCTTGCTGCAGCACAAGATTGGACTGCTACAGTAGAATCTTCTCAGATCCAAGAAGAGAACAGCAATACAACTGCAATTAGTGTAGTGCCTAAGCTTCCCGATACTATCAGAGAGTTAATGAGTAATTTGCAAGAGATAAATGGCTTTCTAGATCTTGAAAATGTTATTGCAGGTTCGTTACAAGTTTGAAGACCCATTATGCAAATGCAGTTAAAGCGATGCAATGCCATAAGACAATAACTGCTATGCTCGGAAGAATGTGGTGAGTAGGCAAAGCAGCCCCAATGTAGCCCCTAACATGTTGATGACATTGAAATGATGCCGAAATCGACAGTAACAAAAGACTCAAATTGATCAAATACAAACATTATAAAATAAAAATTTAACTCAAACTGGACTTGAATTAAATATTAAATCAAAATTAAAGGTGAATATAAAAATTCTAAAGCCTTAAAATGAAATCAGTTTACAAAAATTTGGACTCAAGTGGAGCTCATAGGGAACTCAATGACTCATTAATGAATGCAAATGTAAGCAACAAACTTGAAAGTCTATCTTTCAAGAAAAATAAAACTTAGAATTCTCAAAGAACTTTTTGTGAATTTGACGATTACTTATATGCACAAATATGATCTTTCAAAAAATACTTAGATATGGCATCTAAATGTAGAATTAAAGTGCATGGGCTTGTAATATATTTAAATGCCTAACTCAAATAAGAATGGAATTCAAATGAAGATCATAAGAAATTTACAATAAAGCTAAGTAGCTCGCCAATAAGTACAAAGCTTCTTGATGAATGATTTGACTGTGATACATCTTGTATCAAGAAAATTGAAAAAGAAACTAAAAAAATGTATAGTGAATTTGTGAGCAATGATGATATTCCATTAAGAAAAATGGAAGTGAATTTGCAAGCTCATTAATAAACATGAATCAAGTTCCATTTAAGCCCAAGAATTCAATGAAATAAGAGATTAAATACAAGACAAATAAGTATTATTTTAAATGATTAAATAAGAGCTAAAACACCTTATGCCACGAAATCTACAACACACTTATACTGATAGACAGAAGGCATCAATAAATGCTTTAAATGAAACCTTGCACGCATTATGAAACAAAGTTGCGTTTAACTTAAACACCCTATAAATTGCACAAGCATCCTAATAAGAGTGAATCCTACACTCATTTCAAGTTAGTTGTAAGCTTCAGTTTATTGCATCAAAATACGTGCTAATAAGATGTACAGTTGTGGGAAATGCTTTGGAAACATCAAGGAATGTTACTAAGTTATTCTAGCGAACTTTATTGCATTAATGTTGGAAAGCCAAATGACTCATAAACTTCTCAATTAAATAGTGTAATTTGATCTCATTGTAAAAATATATAACCACTAACAAGTCTTCAACGAGCTTCTCTTAATAAAAGAATCAAGCCAACACCTCAAGAGAGGATATAATTTTAAATAATACTCTAAAATGTAATAATTATGACATGAATCTTATCGCAAACTGAAATTTCTATTAGCACCAATTTTGCACAGGTTGATCATAGTGTGCTATCGACCCTCAAGTTGAAGGTTAGAAAATAGTGAAATTTTCTCCCTAGAAATGGTAGATGGAAATTCAATAATAATAAATTAACAACAACCGCCAAAGTAAGGTGATGAGTTATTATCAATCCCTTTGTCCATGATGTTGGTCTTATTGATTCAAGACTTTCAAATGAAACAAAGTCCATATTAGTATCAAGATTGAAGTTAAATTAATCAAAATGGCTTAATATTGAAACAATAAACTATACATTGAATAAAGCAATAAAATTCATATCAATATGCAATGTAAGTGTAGCAAAACTCATGCAATCAAGTCTAATAATAAATTAATAGCAACCGCCAAAGTAAGGTGATGAGTTATTATCAATCCCTTTGTCCAGTGTGATGTTGACTATCTTATTGATTGAACTGCATTCAAATGAAACAGTGTCACCCGGATGACCTTATGCTTACGGTGTCAGTATAACAGAATAGGATGACTTCGATTGGACTCACGTTCGACTGCTTCTGCGGAATGAGCAGTGAAAATTAATCAATCATCATCTATTCTTCATATACCACTTAACTTAATTCATAACACAAATCAGCGTAATCTTTAAATAAATACTGATAAAGACATTTAATTTATACGTGCACAAAAGCCTTTAAAACTATACATCTGATTCAACAAAACAAACTACGCAGCTCGTCTTTTCCGAAATTTTCAAGCATTATAAAATTTAAAGGCAGGTGAGACAAGAATCTTAAAAGCAAGTCGATCTGAGCGGTAAACAACCGTGCATGTATGTAAATTTACAAAGTGATAAAAGCGTAAGTAAGCATCTATGATAATATCAGAATGGCGAACAATATCTTTGTAGGTCTTTGCAAAAGTAAATATAAGCGAATAATATGTTGTAAGTTCATCGTATCGATGTCGAGCGGTGATTTTCATTAAATCATTTCGGTTCAGATTATATCAAATCATTTTCATTTTAGAAATGTCATTTATAATTCATGGGTTTTGACTTTCATTCATAAAGTCCAGCGACGTCGGCTAAAACAAGTAGGTAAAGGCGGCAGGCAACCATACTCTACATACCTGCAGACAGGTTAGACATGCGACCAACCTCAAATGCAGTCGGGGATCTTAAGATCCCCTAATCACGGCTCATCTCGTCGACTTTTTGCTCTGCGATTCGCGTCATGCGCCCGTATCAATTTTCGCACGTTCATTGTTTGTCATTCTTGCATTTAACATGTTTTTCATTTATATACGCATAAATAAATCTCTTTGGCCGCGGAATCATTGTAAATCATAAATCTGTGCGGTCATCAACATTTATATATGCATTCATTGACGAAATATCTACATTTTATATACGCATTCATACAATTTATCTGAAGTCATGAAATAATGGCATACATAAGAAAGCGAATTTACATTAGCAGTATCTCTCGGTCTAAATCGGTCTTCGTGATGTGCACCTCGATTCTCTACCTATAATAAAATAACTCTTCTTAAAACTTGACATGACATACAACTCATGAAACATAATTATCAATCTTACCGAATTGATCTCTCATAGCTTTGGAAACACGACTCCAAAGTAATCTCCAAAGAAATCTCTAACGTCTATTAATTCTGCAATCGATAAACTAAAATTAACAAACATCGATCAAATCCCCTCAATAATTCTACCACTCACTAGCGACAAAGCGGTTGAACTCCTCAATCACGCATTTCAACGCCAGGAAGGCGTGAAAGAAAAGGAGAGGAAAGAATTACAAGTTTCCCTAAGTTTCCCGTCGGCCGAGCAGAATTCCCCAGCAGCCGATCGGTTCCTGAATTTCCCAAGCCGGCTGCGACTTTCCAACCCAGGCGAGCATTCTGAACTTTCCAACCGAGTTCGGACTTACTTGTCGCGGTGCGGCATTTCCAAACGGCTCTGAAGTTCGAAGTCGGCAGTCAGTGAGTAAGCGCAGCGGGTTCTATCGAGGAGGAAAGCAGCGTTCCCTGTCCGAGGCGGTCGTCGTCAGCGGTCTGAGGAAGGGGCGGCGGCTTCATTCGGTCCGCGGAGCGCCTTGATTGGGAAGGAAAGGAGGAGGAAATCCGTCGATCGAAGGAAGCAGGCGTCTCGATCTCGGTGAAGGAAATGAGGCGGAGGAAGGAAGTGAAATAGAAGCCATGGGAGATCTAACCGTCGCGTCGAGTGGCTTAATCCGTAGATGCATGCGAAGCACTAGATCTTCTGATGCGGTTAATTAGCTAAAATAAAATTAATTAGGAATAATTAAATGGGATATTACAATTTCCTTAACAAAATTTAGTCTCGAAATTTCTTACGAATCATTCAAAGCGGGAAGGAAACTTACATCATCTCTTGTTCAACCTCCCAAGTAGCTTCTTTGATTGATCGTGCTTCTATTTAATTTTAACATAGGAAATTTGTCTACATTTGTGATCTCTTGACATCAAATTCTAAAATCTTTTCCGTCGTAAGTCAAATGGTATTTCAAACTTTGTATATGGAATTTTCTCTGCATCGTGATCCATTTTCTCGACATTGAAATGTGAAAGGCGTTGTGAATGTCTGTGATTCAATGGGCAAGTAAGCCCCGTATTGCCGTCCTTTCAATGATTTCAAAGGTCCATGTATCAGGGCTCAATTTACCTCCGTGACCAAATCTACTAATTCCCATAGGTTTGACTTTAAAATACAAATTCTTCAACTTGAAATTCTTTCGGTCTTTTCGTATATCTCACCTGGCGGCGATCGGCGACTTTCAATCTCTACGATTAATCGATTTTCTCAGTAAACCAACTGACTCTGGACTGAGTAGTTGTCTTTCTCCCACTTGACCCAACTTAATGGAGTTCTTTTTCGACCATCTTCATACGGGATTTGAATCTTAGATTGGTAGATTTATTATTGTAGTGAGCTTCGATAGGAATATGATCTTCCATTCCTCCAAAATCTAAAACACATAACCTCAACAAATCTTCTAGGACTTGAATTGTTCTTTTCATTTGTCGATCGGTCTGGGATGAAATTGTACTTAAGTGTAGCGTACTGCCTCTCAATTTTCCATAATCGGAAGTAAATCTACCATCTGTCGAGGAGACGATCACTTTTTTACACCATGAAGTCTTCAATTTCTTTAACATATAATCACGGACAATTTATCGGGAATCAATGCATTTTATGGGTAAGAAATGAGGCGACTGTCAATCTATCCACAACCATATCTTATCCACGGCCTTCGATCTAGAAATCCATAACAAAATCCATGATTTCTTCCCAACTCCGTATAGGTAATGTAACAATCCAGCGGTCTTTGATGCTTCGCTGATCGACAACTTTAGAGACATATTCGGTATGTCTTCTTGTCTTCATACCACCAAAATGTTGCTTTTAAATCTTTATACATTTTGAACTACGGATGAATAGTATATCCCGCGATGAGCCTCGCGTAAAATTTCTTGTCTCATCAGCATCATAATTGTGAATGCTTAGAATAATACCTCTGCATCTGAAAATCTTGCTTAACGTCTGGATTTGTTCAGAATTTCTAATATCCACAATCAGGTTTACGTGCGCTTTGATTATCAAATAAAGTTGATTCCTGTCGATTGAGATAAATGCGTATCATTGAATCTTAACTTCCAAATTTGTAGAGCCTCAATTCTCAACTCGACTTTTGAGTAATAATCCAATGGCATTTCATGGACTTGCGACTTAATGCATCTCATTAGCTTGCGGACAATCTTGAATATCTAAATCATAATCTTTAATAAACTTGTCTTCTGTCTTAGATTGATTCATTTGTGTAAAGATATATTTAAGACTCGATGATCGGTAAAATTTCACATTTCACTCCATACAAGTAATGTCTCCCTTTTAAAACCAAAACCGCTAATTCTAAATCATGCGGGATAATTTCTTTCGTGAGAATTGTCACCGGCGTAAGCAATTACTCTTTTATTACGCATTAAGACACACCCAAACCTTTTAAAGGCATTAAATATTTGGAATCCTCAGGTCCACGATGGAATAGCTAAAAGCGGGCGTGGTGAATCTTTTGATTAACTCTGCTTTCGCGTTCAGTATGTGGAATTTGACATCCTTTCTCGATAAATTGGATAGAGGCGTTGCGATATGAAAATCTCTTGACAAACGTAATAACCCTGCGAAAAGCTGAACTTACGTTCTTTGGTGCGGACCATTCTAAAATTGCTTTTACTTTTGAGGATCAGAAACTCTTCGCCCGATAATGTGGCTAGAAATCGACGCTTATGCATCCAAAATTCACATTTTGCAAATTTGGCATATAATTGATTTTATCTTAACAATCCCAATGATTTGCGTATTCTTGCGGTTTTAGAATAAATCGAATATCATGATAAAGATGATATGGCCTCCCGAGCTTGAAAAACGATTCATTAAATTAATAAAAGCGGCGTTAGTTAAAATGGCATAAGAAATTCATAATAAATACAGTTCCAAAAATTTTAAAATATCGGCATCTTTAACTTAACGATGATATCAGGATCTCAAATCGGAAAATCGGTGGCTCCTCCGGCCCGGTCAAATAAATCGTCAATCCTCGGTAGTGGATACTTGTTCTTGATTGTCACTTTATTTAATTCTCATGTCAACACATGTCGCATAGGCCCGTCCACTTAACAAATAATACGGGTGCACTCCACGGTGAGTTGCTGGGCAGAATAAATCCTTTGTCTGTCAATTCTTGCAATTGGCTTCCTCTGATTCTTTAGGAGCCATCCGTAAGGAGATTTATGTATAGAAGTTGTCGGGTTACATCGATCCTCAAACTTCGTGTTGGTGGCAACCACAGTAGAAACACATCGGAAATTAGAAACGGAATGTTTTTCATTCAATACCTCCTTATTCAACACATAATTTGGTAGAAATACCTGATTCTTTTAAATATTTACTCAACTTATTTGCACTAATCGAAAGAAAGCGGCGTTCTTATCACAAGAAAAATAAAATGATTTTTCACGGGCATAAATTTCACTCTCCTCTTCCGACATTCAATTGTTGCAAAATATTTGATCAATCCGTCACACAGTATAACGTCAAAATGTCGATTGGTAAGATAATTAGTTACGTAGGAAAGTGTTTATCTTGAATGTTAATGTCGACAACACATTTCCTGTTGTATTATTATCATGGGAAGGCATTACCATTCAATCTGGTATGAAATAAATAAATTTGGTAAGCGGCGAAAAGGAATCGAAATGAGCGAATCTGGCCAGAATCAACGAGCGAACCGAATGATCGAAATTTTAAGCATACGACGCCACTTCATTTGATTCCTTTGCTTGTGGGTGATAGCAAAACTCCTTTCGGAGGTTGGTTTTCGTCGAAGTTTCTCCTTTTCTTGAATTGAAGGTCTTCCCAAAATTGTGTGTTACGGCTTCCTTCCAAAAATTTTCTTTGTTGTGACGTCACGATAATTGTATGGCTTTACATCCTTCTTCTTCTCCATTGGGCTAGTCGATGTCCGTCACCACATCAGCATCGCATCTGGCCATACATTGACCAAAATGTCTTTTCCACACTTATCCAAATAGGTTTCTCGAATTTGTTTTCGTCATCAAGCTTAAATTTCTTCTTAGGCAAATCGGCTGTTAGAAATCGGCTTCTTCTTTCGCGCTTGCTCATTATGAATCCCATTGCTTGGAAAAATTCATTTCTCTCTTCTTTTAGTAGCGAGAACTCAGCGATATCGAGGGGTATCTCGATTGATCTTTGAAAGCCAGAAATCATGACATTTCTCTTCGCGTATGCGATATAATGTGGAGCATATCTAGAAGAGAAGTGAACTTCGAACTATTGCATTATAGTTTTGAGCGCAGTTAGATTGAAAAATTTGTCTTTGCAGTAGGCGATGGAGGAATAAACCAATCTTTGAATACTTTGACAAATTCCCGATTGATCAGTAATAGGTGTCTCAATATTTCCTGTTGAACTGCTGCCTCCTTCTATCGAAAGTAGCGGTCTTCTTCTTACGTTTTCGGGCAAATCATCCCATCCAAAATTTTTCCAATTCTAGCGACCAATCTTGCCATGGGATCAGGCTCCGCTTGAATCGGGTGGTTTGAGCGTTTGAAATATCTCAAATGTTGGTAACCATACAGATCATGCGTCAGATTTTTTTGATAGAAATTTGCAACACGGGAAATCTACCTTTGCAATTCATCGGATCTACCCCACTTGCAGGTTGTATTTCGTTAAATTATTATCTTGTGAGTGATTCGAGTGCATTTAGTCAGAGGAATGACCTCTGCTTTCGGCATTTCTTGAATTAATCGAAATTAACAAAAGTATTTATATGATCTGATTTATTCAATATCGTACATATGAAATTAAATATCATACATGCATGAAATTAACATATAGATTCCCCAAAATTAATCGTCACATAGCTACGTATTGATCAATTCACGTATCATCCCTAAATCCAAATCGTCTTCCATTCCTATCAATCTTTTTGTTCTGTTCTCAACCTTATTGCTCGATACTACTTTCGATGACCTAGGGTCGGTCGAGTATAACAGAGAGGATATTCGATTGGACGATTTGGACCGTTCAGTCTTCTTGCGGAGCAAGCGAGTGAAAGGTGTATCTAATCAAAATCATTAAACTATTTTGCAATTCATCTCTTAACTTAATTCATATCCAAATCTTTGAGCGTAAATCTTTAAATAAATCTGAAGCGGTAAAGACATTTAATTTATGCGTGCAAAGCCAAAAAGCTATCTGATTCAAAAACTAAACACGCACCTTCAGCGAAATTTTCAGCGGTAGCGTCGTAAAAACAGGTAGAGAATCTTTAAAAACAAGTCGATCTGAGCGGTAAAACAAGCGTCGTGTATATGTAAATTTTATAAAGCGTAGTAAAGCGTAGGTAAATCTTCTGATAATGTAATATTATGGCGAAACAATATCTTTGTAGGTCTTTGAAAAGTAACAATATAATGAATAATATCTTTGTAAGTTAAATCTTGTATCGATGATGTCGAGCGTGATTTTCATTCATCATTTATTCTTCTATATCAAATCATTTTCATTTTAGAAATGTCATTTTATAATTCATGGTTTTGACTTTCATTCATAAAACGTCCTAAAACAAGTAGGTAAAGGCTCGAGCAATACTACATACGTACGACCCCACGACACCAGTTGGGGACTAACGACACCAAAGATCACTAATCGCGGCTCGTCGTCGAACTTTCTTTTATCTGCGATTCTGCGTATAGCCTTCGCGATTTCGACATTTCGCATTTATCGCATTCGCGTTAACATGTTTTCTGTTTATATGCGATGAAATCAATCTTTGCTATCGGCGGAATCATTGTAAATCGTAATAAATGCTGGGTCAGTAATCAACATTTATATATATCATTCATGTGAAATATCTACATTTTATATATCGTTCATACTGATTTATCAGTCGTAGAAACAATGGCATACATAAGAAAGCGAATTTATTAATATGTCTCTCGATTAATAAGTCGATTAAGTGATGTGCGCCGATTCTCCCGAGTACATGACCTATAATAAAATAACTCTTAAAATCCTCTATTCGTAAATGAAACATAATTAAATTGATCTCTCCTCCTGCTTTATAGCAGTTTTGAAATGGCTCCAGTAATTTCAAAGAGAAATCTCACGCGTCATTAATTCATAGCGCACTCGATGACTAAATTAACAGCATTGAACAATCACGCCAATAATTCTGTCACCATAAACGCGGTTGGACTCAAATCCACTATTTGGCGCGAGGAAGGTGGCCTGAAAGGGAAAAAAAAGGAAAGAATTAATGACTAAAGTTTCTGGTTTACCGTCCGGCGTAGAACGGAATTCCTGTGTGAGCGATCGGTTCTGGAATTTCCCAAACCGAGGCGACTCTGGGACTTCCAGAAGCCAGCAGTTCTGAACTTTCCAACCTTGATGAACGATTTTGGGACTGACTTGTCGGGTCTTGTGTTCAGCGACTCTGAAAATTGAAGCTTCACCAAGTCTGCGGAGTCCAGCGAAGTAAAGCATAAGAGCGGCGGTTCTATCGAAGCCGAAGCTCAGCGGCCGGTTCTACTACGTGTCGAAGCGTGGTCGTCGAGCAGTCTGAAGGAGAGGGCCAAAGTCCATATTAGTATCAAGATTGAAGTTAAATTAATCAAAATGGCTTAATATTGAAATAATAAACTATACATTGAATAAAGCAATAAAATTCATATCAATATGCAATGTAAGTGCAAAGCAAAACTCATGCAATCAAGTCTAATAATAAATTAACAAAGAACCGCCAAAGTAAGGTGATGAGTTATTATCAATCCCTTTGTCGGTGATGTTGAATATCTTATTGATTCAAGACGGCATTCAAATGAAACAAAGTCCATATTAGTATCAAGATTGAAGTTAAATTAATCAAAATGGCTTAATATTGAAACAATAAACTATACATTGTATAAATGCAATAAAATTCATATCAATATGCAATGTAAGTGTAGCAAAACTCATGCAATCAAGCCTAACACACTTGCATATGTCCCAACAAATGTGCTAAGTTCCTAAATATAATGTCCAAGGATGTTATACGAGTTGATTCTCGGTTGAATCTTTGAACTAAATTTAAGTCTATTGATATTGTCACAAGATTCTCTCTTTAAGAAAATCTTTGAGAAGTTAATTTTGTCATATAATTATGGGATAAGCTTAAAATATTATCATAACATTGTCTCTTTAAAAGAATCTTTAAGAAGTTAATTATGTCTAACAATTACAGAATGACTATCTCTAATTTACCCCAATGATGGTCGCATTGATCATAAATTTCAATCGGAAGGGTTATCATTTTCAAAATTCTTAAATTATTAATGCAAAATCATTTCAAATTTGAACTCTTCAAATGTAAAATCTAGACCCAATCCTCTAGCAAATAAAGTGACTTGACAAAATCTAAAACCTCGTGATGATTGTGCTGATTGAAGACTTCAACCAAAGGAAACATTATCATAAAAATATAATTAAAATTTAAAATCAAGATAAACTAGATCTAATCTTAACAAAATAACATGATTAAAATTTAAAATATTCGAATGAAAATATATCATCTAAAACTTAAAGCAAAAATTCATCCACCCGCTTCACAATTACTTGTTGAGAGTGATAATCTAAGAAAATTCTAGCTCACAAAAGAGCCAATATTAAATATAGTGCATTATTATGTTCACTATGAAATAATCTCACATCAAAAAGAATATCACTTGTGTCTTCTATTTGTGTAGTTTTGTCACCAAATGACATCACATTAAATTATTATTCTGATCAGAGCTCTCTGACTAAGTGATTTACCGCCAAATGACACAATTAAATTATAATCATCGTTCTAGCTCGTATATTCCCCAATAGCTTTGCCGCAATTGAGTTGTGAACCATAAAATGCATTTAATAGAGCAAAAAATACTTTATTATGCAAAGTAAACTGTCTCCTTACACAAACATCGCCAATTCTACAAGGTCTCCTTGAAAGAAGCGACTCATGGCACGACGATAAAGATGTTTTGGTTGGTTGAATTACCTCAAAGGCCTCTAAATAAACTAGGGACCATAATAATCTGGATAGATAGAACCCTAAGATCTTGATCGGGAGCATTATTATTTTCCCAGTCATATGCTTTAAGATAATAATGATAAATAATTTTTTTTAAACTTTATTTGCTACTACTATAAGGTAAGCAATTAGCAATCTAATGACTAAGTCATCGAAACTTCTCTTATCATTAGGAAGGATAATTAACTATATACCTATAGGAAACTTAAAACTAGATCTAAAATCCTCATAAAATAAGTGTGAAATTAGGTAGTGTCTTATCTACAAACTCATCTACTTTTTAAAAGTTTAACACCGCACTAACTCTCTTCATCAATTGGTTGGGTGCAAATTTTTTGAGCTTCGTAGATTTTTTGCAACTCTCAGACAAACTTTTCTTTCCATTTTAGCTAATCGAATATAAGCTAAAATAGTAGTGAAGTATAATAAAATTGAAGCTTAAATTTAATTATAAAATGAAACCAAATAAAGTGAAAGATAATTGCAAATAAAGCTTACCTCGATGATGGCTACCTTGAATGAATATTTCAATCAGAGATGTTACCATCAAAATATATTTAAAATAAATCAAAATCAAAACCCAAAATTTCAATAAAAATACAAACTTTTAAAATATTTAAGCGAAATTCATCATCTAAATACTTCAAGTAAAATCTTGCCACCCATCCATAATTGTTTGTCTGAAGTGACAATCTAAAAAAACTCTAGCTCAAAAAGAAGCTAAAGTCAAATGAAGTGTATCACTATGCTTACTCTTAAATATCTCAAGTCAGTAAGGATGTGACTCGTATCCTTTGTTCGAATAATTTGCTGCCAAATAACACCACATAAATTATGATTATGAACAGAGTCTACTAGCCGAGTGGTTTGTCACTAAATGATACTATTAAATTATGATGACAGCTATAGGCCGTAAGTTCACCAATGGCTCTGCTCTTTTAGTCATGAATTATAAAATACACTTGATAAAGCGAAAAGTCTTCTGCTAGATAAGATGAACTTAAAATTATCTCTTAGACAAACATCAACCCAAATCTACAAGATTCCATTGGACGAATCAACTCATGGCAACCAACAAAGATCCTTCAGTCATATTGGGTTGACTATCTCTTTTGATTAAGTAGATCATGGATCATGATTTCCCGAGATAATGAAACCATGAGATCTTGATCCGGCCCATCATCATCTTCCCCACCATCCACTTTAAGTTAAAAAATTGTGAATTTCATAATTTTAAATATAATCTATTGCTACTAAACACTAAACACATTGCGACCTAACGACTAACTTTAATCAAAAGTTATCTCTTCGCAATGAGAGATAATTAACTATAGCTGCTTACGCCTATAAGAAACCTAGAACCAGATCTAAAGTTCTTATAAAATGAAGGCAAAATGTCTAAGTAATGTCTTATCTGTAATTTCATCTATCTTCTAAAAATTTGATTGGCAAACCTAAACTCTTCTCATCAGAGACTAGATGCAAATTTTGAGCTCACAATTCTCAAATAAGGCAAGTAAAAAGATAATGAGATAAGAAAATTCATGATGACACCCTACTGTCAAATGAGGATTTAATGCATACCATAGAGGATCAATGAGGTTACGAGGTTTATGATTGTATGTAAAGATGAGGATTAGAAGAAGAGAAACATCTTTATCATGTATATCATGTGTAAGGATAAAATGTGTAAGTCCTTGATAGGGGTAGTGCAATGAATATGATATCCATGCATACACTCACAAGGAAAAATTTAAAACCAAAACCGCATTCTGAAATATTCCATGTAAGTTGAGTCAATCACATTTTATTATCTATTATATCTAGATGTCTAGTGCCCAATAAGATAAGAGTAATTATGAAGATCATATATGTTGTGATATCCTTCCTAGAAACATAACACATTCTATTAAGCAAACTTTAGCTTTATGATTGGCATGTTGTGAATTATAGTCAGAAAAATACATAGAAACTTAAGACAAAATCATATAATTATTCCTTATAAAGTTAGTAGACAAACAAGCACTTACCCTTCCTTACAAACCCCATTTTGAAATTCAGCCAAAACTAAAGGTGCATTTAGGACGAGTTTTTGGTTCTTTCTTTTCAGCGTAGGAAAAACAGTTTATTTGGCTGACTTTTTTTGATTTTGAAAGTTTTGGGGTGAAAAAGCTATTTTGAGAACCAGAGCTGTTAGAGTGTGATGGTTGTCAGAAAGCTATTTTTTTTTCAAAAAAAAATATTTGTAAAACACATAATAGCTTTTTCAAAAGTTGTTTCTGCATGACTTTCAAAAAAAAAGCTATACAAATAGACTATAAGTTAGAATAAAAATGCAAAGTTTTAATTGATAGAGATTTCAACCTTTACTGGTAGGATGGGCTTTCACCCCTTATACCCTTATATCACTTGATCTTAGGCGAACACTTGAGTTTAAGAGTTTACAATGAGATTTTTCTAATCCCTTCTCTACATCATACAAATAAAAAGCGTTACTCTACCTCGACAAACTACATATCCATTGTGATCTCAGATCTATTGACTAAGCATAAAGATTTGATTCTTAATGACCCACCAAATAAATTACTATATTGAGAGACCTACAATATTCTTAGATTTAATTTCTGATGCACAAATGCCCAAAAAAACTAATATAGTATAGAATGAACCCAGAAAAGCATGTTGAATTAAAAAGACAAGTTGATGAACTCTAAGAAAATGTTTTATTTAGAAGACCCTATATCTTTGTGCAATATTTTCTCTTTTAATATCAAACAAAGATGGTACCTTGAGAATGTATTTGAATAGTTGAGCAGTGAATAAGATTATAATATAGAATTTATATCCCTAAATCAAATGAAATATTAGATCTTATTGTTAGATCACATTTATTCTCGAAGATAAACTTGAAGAGTTATTATCATCAAAATAGAAAAAGGCATGGAAATAAATGGAAGATAGTTTTCAAAACCTCAGATGAGCTGTATGAGTAGTTGATTATCTCATTATCTAATGCACCAAATACATTCATGAGATTGATTAACAAAATTTTGAAACTTTACGGTCATTTTCGATAGTGCACTTTGATCCACGATGTGATATTACATTTAGACCACTAGAAAAGTTTAGGGGAAGTTCAAATAAGCAAAATTACATGTGAATCTTAAGAAATACTATTTTTGCTAATTGGAAGTTATTTTTCTAAGTTTTGTTATGATTGCCAAAAAATTGAAAGTGAGCCCATCAAAACATAAAACAATAATAGACTGGTTAACTCCCAAATCTTTCACAGATGCCAAAAACTTCCATCATGACAACCTTCACAAAAGATCTATCAAGAACTTTAGCATCATAGTGTGGGCTCAAAAAATTCGTCATCAGCCTCTCGATGAAGAGAGTATGATTTATGTCAATTAATTTTAGAAGGCAGATGAAATAGTAAATAAGACTCTACCCAGAGATTTCTCCCTCATTTTGTGAGGACTTTAGATTTATGAAATTCATCATTCTTTAACTTGAAGCGGATAGTTGGGAGAATGATGACGCGCCCGATCAAGATCCCATGGTTCCGTCATCCCGGACTGTCGTGGTCCCTAGCCTACTTATTCAGAGGAAGTAGTCGACCCAACCTGACCGAAAGATCCTTGTCAGCAGCAATGGGTTACGTCGTCCAAGAAAATCTTATAGACCTGAGGTGATGTTTGTCTAAGAAGACAAGTTTAAATCCACCTTAGCTGACAAAGGACTTTTTGTATTATCAAGTGCACCCTATGATTCACAATTCAAAGGACAGAACTATTGGGGAGCATACGAGCTATAGTCGTGATCATAATGTGATGGTGCCATTTACACAAACCACCCTACGAGAACTCGATCATAACCGCATTCACGTCTGTCACAAAACCATGCGACAAAGGTCACGCCCTTACTAGCATGAGATTGACAAGAGTGAATATAAAAATACACTGACTTGACATCGCTCCTTTATGAGCTAGAATTTTTTTGATTTGTCACCTCTGAAAACGGTTGTGAAAGGTGGATGTATTATTTTTTGTTTTATATTTTTTAAAGATTAAATTTCATTTAGACATTTATAGCTTAATGACATATTAGATTTTGCATTTGAGTTGGCACTTGATTTAAGTTAATTTGATCTAAGATTGTGATTACGCTTTAATGAAAGTATCATCTCCGGTTGAAATCTTCATTCAACACATCTAGGATATATGATTTTGTTGTTCGCATCCGTTAACTCTATTAATTAAATAATAAAAAATCAAATTTACTATCATTTGACGTAATTAAGATCTCATACATTTTACTAAGTTAAAATTCTTATAATATTATTATTGATTTTAGTTTTGTTACCAAATTCTAAGACTCAACCGAGAATCAACCTACAAAGATCCTCGCATTACCTAAGTTTAAACATTCAACGTAGACGCCCATGTTAATTCATTATTGATTTAAGTTTATAGGATTTGAATAATGTTATTTATTTTGACCGAAGTTTCACCGCAAGTTTAGGATTTTAGATAAAATTTTGACAAAGATTTCGACCTCCCGTCATCATCCTCGTGATACGAAAGAGCGGGCCGAGCACTATGCCAAGAAAAGCATGTATGGATCGTGTAAAAATCACGGTCGAATGCGTCATCCCACCATGCTAAAAACGGCATGTATGGGTCTCTGAAGCACCTGCATGTAACACAGATTTTCCCGCCACACCAAGAAAGACGTGTACGGGTACTTATACACCTGCAATGTCAGTTTAAACATCAATTTTATATTTATGACTGACTTTATTTTGAGTTATTTAGGCTTCTTATTGATGTGAAAATTTAACAGCATTTCGACAACATCTCGATGTCGTCCCCATATAGGGGGCTACTTCCGGTATGTTGAGTCTGCCCACCATGCCAAGAAAGACATGTATGGGTGGTGTAAACACCATGGCAGAATGCGTCATCCCACCATACCAAGAAAGGTATGTATGGAGCTTTGAAACACCTGCATATAACACAGATTTTCCCGCCACGGTAAAAAAGACATGAACGGGTACTTATATACTCGACTGCTTGGAGTCTTCTGTCCCCACCGCGCTACAACGAAAGCATTTACTATGGGCGCTGAAGGCCACCGCCACCCGTCTACAAAGTGTGCGTACGGGTTCCACTTGTCGTGCCAAACGCGTCGTATACTGGGTTTCAGGGACATCCACAATCGAACATTTTATACCTGTGGAAAAGGAACGGATGGACGACCGCATGGCTGGCGCGACTGGGCGCGGCCGATAGTAAGCGACTCGGGGCGCAGGGCAGCGCGACGCCAGGTGTGCGCGGCGAGCGGCCCGGTGTGCGCGGCGTTGGTGTTCGCGGCCCTGGCTCGCTGCAGAAGCGACGGACATACTTCGATCATGGAAGCGCGACGGAGGCTGGACTAACAACGGTCGCGCATGCTTCCGGACAAGGAGGATGTCGATATGCTCGCGCACCGGGAGTAGGACAGCAGGGAAGCTTCGACGATGGAGCTCGACAGGGCTGGGGCATGGGGTTGGGGTTGTAGGGTGGGATTGGAGTTAGATGTAAGAGGGGTATTTATAAGAGTTTCATTTAAGTGTTTAATTAACCCTAATTGAATTTTGACGACATTATTACATGGACAATATGAATGTCGATCTTAGGTTATTTCGATGCCCTGACGACGCATTGGCTTCGCGACGGAGCTTGGTTCACGCCGAATCGGTCAATCAATTTTAGTTTAAAATCGTTTCTCGACGCCGATATTCTCATTCCAAATTGATAGTCTCATTTGATAGGTTTCGACGTTTCGATGCTAATGACGCGATCAATTTGATGAACGGAAGTCGTTTGGGCACCGTCGCAACCTCTCAACTTCGATATGCGCCAGAAGCGAAGTCAACGGATTTTCTTCTTGATTGGTCGACCATCGAATTGTGCAATATGTATATTCTAATCAATTTCGACGTTCTGAACGTGATCGAGAAGTCTTTTCGTTGATCGGAGGTCATTTCAACTGATTTCGGTGATGCCTAGTACATTTCAGCTCCGATTTGACGTTGTATCCAAGTCGATGCCTTAAGCTCGACTCCACTGATGGTGCATGCATGGAGGTCAACACATAGTAGCTCCAATCATTGATATCCTAAAGAAACACAAATTTATTTGGACTACAACTACAACTGTTGATAAAGCATGAAATAAATTAAGGTTCTTATGATCTCTTTACACATTCTAAAACATTCTAACTTTATTAAAACATTTGAAATGACTTGTGATGCTTCAGATATAGGAATTGAAGTATTAAGTCAAGAAAATCATCTAGTAGTTTTTTCAATGATAAGTTGAATAATGCTAGACAAAGATACTCTACTTATGATAAAGAATTATATGTGATCATTCAAACTATTAAGCATTAGAGATATAATTTATTGTATAAGGAGTTTATTTGTAATATAGATTAGCATGCTCTAAAGTTAATAAATATTTAGAAGAAATTAAGCTATCAACATACAAAGTGGATAGAGTACCTCTAAGAGTTTTTTTTTTTTTGTACTTAAACATAATCCTAGGATATAAAACGAAGGTAAATGCATTATCTCGAGTGCCTCTAGTGGTTAATTCTTCTAAATCTCAGATTTTGATTTTGAAAGCCTAGAGATGACGATGAAATTTGCCCAGATTTTCATTTCATTTATCTATAGCATGAGTCAAAAGCCATATAATTTAATAGCTCCTATATATTTACAAAAAAAAAATAGCTCCTATATGATCATTAATAGATATCTTTATAAGAGGAAGAGGTTATGCATCCCAATGACATCTATAAGAGAATTTCATATTATAAATTTTCATTTTAGGGATATTATTGGACACTTCAAAAAGTTTAAAACTATAACTCTACTAGAACATAGATTTTATTAGCCTTTTTTTTAAAGGATATTGAATGGGTAGTGATCTAATGCTATACATGTCAACAAACTAAAATTATAAAACAAAGATCAAGAAAGCATATAGCCATGCCCACTACTTGTAAATCTTGGGAGAACATATCTACGAACTTTATCTTTGAGCCTTCGTAGGACAGCTAGAGGATATGATAGCATCTTTATCATTGTTGATTGATTCTCTCAAAATCTAATGATGCATCATATATAGTAAATATATTCTTTAGGAAGATTGTCATCTTATATGGACTTCCATCCACAATAGTTTTTAATAGAGATGTCAGATTTATAAATTATTTGTTGGAAAACATTATAAAAACTAATAAGTACAAAGATGAAATTATATTCTATAATTAACCCTTAAATAGATAGGCAAAATAAGATTGCTAATAAGACTCTAGAAAATTTATTGAGATGTTCAAATCTAAAATGTCTACAAAATTGTGATATACTCGTACCTACATCTAAATTTGTAAATAATAATATCATTTTTAAGAAAATCAATAAATTATCTTTTGAAATAGTTTATAAGCATAGTCCTAAAAACATTTTGATCTAGTTAGCATATCCATTAATGCATTTTCTAATTTAACATATACATTTGCATGTGATTTTCATAGCCATAAAAATATAAAAAATTATTGAAATTACAAAATGTTAAGTAGATGAGCAAAAGATTAAAAATAAAATTAATAAAAAATATAATATAAGTGATCATATATTGATACGCATCTAAATTAAGAGATTTTCTTCTACAACATATAATAAATTACAGAGGTGAGCATATAGGCCTTTCAAGATATATATAAAATTTTCTACAAGTACTTATGTCCTTAAACTTCTAACATATTTACTAGCTATATTTTTAATGTTGAAGACTTAATATCATTTAGAGGAGTTGCTTCATCTCTAGAATTTATTAACCCCTAGAATTTGTTAACCCCTAAACTTTTACATGAATTCTATATTTTGATGAACACAAATATTTATAGTTGAATAGTTATTTTTACTAATCAATTGTGTGTGCAAGTGGTGATAAACTTTCAACATAAATAAGCAACTCAATAAAGATTGACTAAGAGAGCACAAATAGTATTGTTTTCAAGAGCTAAATCAAGTAAAAGCCCATGAAAACTACAAATGAGAAAAAATTGATGCTAAAAGATCCAAGTTGAACTCAAAGTTGTATTATTATTATGGTATTTATATTTTATTTTGTCTTCATATAATTGACATGTGAATAATGAAAAATAATCAAATACACACTTGAAAGAATATAAAATAAAAATTTTCTTTAAAATTTTTTTAAAAAAATTGTATTGTACAATTCATATTGTAGTGGATGATTCTCCATTTTTGCTAAATAATTTCAGCCACCATAATTAAGTTGATTAACTCCAAATTGAACTAATTGTACTGTATGGTATCTAAGCATGTCATACGATTATTCATTCTTGTTAATTAATTTCAGCAGGCATGATTAAGTCAATTAATTACAATTTTATCTAATTTGATTGCTTGTATAGTATAAATTTATTTAGCAAAAAAATAAATTTTATCTAATTTCAGCAGGTATTACTTCATTTGAATTCAAAATTTGTGGATTTGATGAAAAAAAATTTTCCTTATTGAGTTTGTACTATATGATAAAATCATACAAGCTAAATTTTATTTTGTAATAATCATACAATACAACCCTTAATTGTACAGTATGATTATAACGACTATTGGGACGATCATATCATCCATTTTTTAATAAACAATTGCATTGATCATACAATAGAATCCATATCGCATGATTTGATTGGAACATTTTATTAAAATATTATTTTTTTACTTATTTATTTAGTAACCTCCCTATAAATACCTCCAAAGGGGAGCTTAACTTATGAACTTAAATGTGAGAGAGCTTAAGGGAGGCTTAGAAGGGTGTTCTCTTAGAGAAAATGAGGAGAATTCTCTTTCCCTCTTTACCTTAAGAGATTTTTGGTGAGATTGTAGTTTATTTTGATTGTTCTTTTCATCCACCTTGTCATTGAAGGTTGAGCTTTAACATAAGAGATTGTTCTTGTATAAAACTTATGTGAGATTTTTTGTTGAGAGAAATTTATTTGAACCTTAGTGAGAAGTGGCATCCTCCTTGTATTGAGAGAGAAGAGAGCGATGTTGAGTTTCTCTATTACCCATTAAGGAGAAAGGCATCTCCGCTTTGCCTTCTTATGCCAAAGGAGAAATAGTAGAATTTTTGGAGAAGATTTGCAGATAGGTCCGTTGGACCAAACTACTTTAAATCATTATGCTTCTCTTTATTTTCTTTCTTTCTTTCTTTTTTCTTCTCTTATCTTTAGTGTTGATTTGTTAGCTTTGATTTTTAAGTTAACTTTCTCTTGTTGACCCTTAAAGGTTTGATTTGATTTTTCTTTTTAAAAATTTTTTAAAGCAAACAAACCCCCTCATGGGTGTGTCATTCTTAGAAAATTGTTGGATAACACTTTTCAGTTAGGAGATAAAAAATTATTTATAGTTATCTATCCAGTCTTCATTCTTTGAAGTTGAGCATATTATCACTACTGAGATGCCTTTAAATGGAATTGTAGTACACATATTTCTAATTAAGTGAAAGAGTAAACCACCAAGTGAGAATGGTTGGCTAACCAAAGAAGAGCTATAACAACTTATGCTGAAGCTACTAGAGAACTACATTAGTTTAAACTCATCAAAGAAAAGTTCTTTGGGTCTAGAGGAAATGGAGTGATAAAAGTAGCCCAACTATGAGGGCTCAATCCAAGAAGATGGTAGTTGAACATGGAGTTTTAAAAATCAGAAGCAAATTGAGGGCACTTACTATGAGAAATTTATCACATTTATAAATTTTATATGAAGAACTATACCTTTTTATTTTTTTGTGCAAACATGAAGTTATTTGAAGATTTGAATTTAAAAATTCAATTCCTTGTAATTTTGGATTTCAAGTCTTCATTTATCATGGAGAACCCTCCCCCCCATCTTCTCCTTAAATTTTGTGAATTTGAAGTCCATCTTATATGAGCTTCTATTTATGCTATTTGTAATGATATGAAAGTTTTAGTTTGTTGTCTAAAAAAACGGAATAAAATTCCAAAAATTGTGAAGCTTGGTGGCCGACTATAGTGGTAAGTGATCTAATGATCGCTTCAAGCTAATTCACTTTGGTGAGTGATTTAGATTTTTTAAATTGCTTAAATTTTTTTGTTTTATTTCAAAGCTTATCTCCAATATTCTCTCCATCCTAAAAAAATTAATTCTTCATCAATTTAAGAACAAAATTAAGTTAAAACTTAGTTACTTGCTCAAATCAGGACATTATCTTGTTCCATTAGTCTTTTGAAGCTCTTAAATTGCTTGAAATTAATCTATAACAATCCCTCATTCTTATACAAGTATTTTCCTTGTTTTCCATCACCCCAAGTCACTCCAATAAAGGCCTAAACCCAAATTATCCCAAATAGTTCTAGGGTGAGTTTTTTAGGACCTAGTCTTTTATAAAATCAGTGAAAATTACTAAATAAACTCCAAAAAAATTTAAACTCTTCAAATTACAACTAGACTTTATCCCCCAACAGTTCTAATTTATTTCAAGGCCTAGAATTATCTCAGTTGCCTATAATATAATTTTGAATTTCAAACTACTCTTCTCGGGTTAGACTAATTCTCAACAAAGGCTAATCCTATATCTACCTAAAGCCTTAACTCCACATCAACTTCAGCCTTTTTAAAGTCTAAATAATCTTCCTAGCCCTCTTGGGAAGAGTTTCAAATCACAATTGGACCCATCAAGTGGACTAGCCATAGACAACACCATGATCAAACACTTTGTGGTGATGAAGCCACTACAAAACATGCAAACATATGTGGATTGGTTGATATTGCACCTTCATGTGATAAAATTTTTGAAGTGATGCCTACTCAGTTTCAGTTGTACCACCTTAAAGTCATCAAATAGAAAATAAATATTATGCACTCCTCTATTTATGCCGACTCAGACATGGGAGAGCTTTTTTTTACTTCTTGGAGGATTTTATCAACTCATAGAGATCATAACTATAATTTTACTTTGGTGGGCATATTATCAAATATGATAGCATTTATGATGTGTAAATAGAGCATCACATAAGTAGTAGCACATCTCTATTTCAAGAATGTTTGGGTGAATTTTGATTTATGGAGCTCAATCATCTTAGATAAATACTCATGCTTCCAACTAGCTTATGAAAATCACTATGGTTCATGAGTACTAGTTTGAAAAGGAGCACAACCTTTCATCTACAAATTAAAGACTAGACTAAGGTTATAAATAAGACTATTGTACAACAGTTGAAAGAATTTAATTGATTGAAATCAATGGCATAGGATGAAAACTAGCCACATATTAAATTTGCATTCAACAGGGTGATGCGCAATTTTATAAACTGAAATCCATTCAAGGAAGGCAATTTCATAAACTGAAATCAATTTCACAATAACACTATACGTGTCATTATGATATCCACCAAGTAGAGAAGTTTAAAAAAAAGAATCTTGTGCGAATCTATAACAACAAGGACAGCATGAAGGTGGAAGATTAGCTGATCAAACCAATTATGCATAGGTTGTTCAAAATTCTGAAGGTAGTCGGAGATAACACATACCAATTGGCTTTAACCACCCGCAAGAAAATCTACTCCATGGTGAATGTGGTCCTGCCTCATCTCGATGACCTATAAATAGGTCAAGAGGATTAGTTGAAGGAAACCTAGCTTTTAGAAAAGGGGACCATGATGAACCACCATGGCACCAAAGTTCTTTATAAAATCAGCAAGAAGGGGCACATTGACTCCAAAGAAAAATGGCATGCTTGAGAGAAAGTTAACAATTGTACCCTCTCTTATCTTGAATTCACGAGAATGAATTGCCTCTTAAGGAGAGGGTAAATGATTAGGAGGTCAATGATTCAAAAAGGCTCATGAAAGATTGTTGAGAGGGCATAGAAGTAGTGAGGTGGGTCTTGAGAGATTTGTGATATTGTTGAAAAACCCCAAAAAAATTAAGATGCAACTGAGAGAATTCTAGGCTGAGAAAAACACAAAAAAGGTCTCAGGAGGATGTTAGTCTCCAAGAACATAGTACCTCTATGAATATGGAGATTGTTGAGAAGCAATTATAATGTCACTATAACTTTAAGGTCCAAAAAATCGATGCTACAATCGATGCCTCTGCCTCTGCCTCAAATCAACTTGAAATCAAGATTTATTGTTTTATTTTCTACATGGAAGTCCGTGCATACCATCTTTAATATAACAAGCATTCCCTTGCATTATGAAGCAATTCTGTAAGAATTACAAATAGGTTCACAACTTAACTAGTGAGGATCAAAGAACTTAGAGCAAGAGAGTTCTTAGAGGAATCCTTGTGCAGTGTAGGGGAGTTAGAGAGAGATAGAGGATTCATGAATGTAGCATCTTTCTTCTAATAGTTTGCCTGGTTCTTTCTATGAATGAAATATTGATTGTTTTTTATTCCAAAACATGAATTTAGATTAAAACCTCACTTTGTGCTCGCCAGCTTGGCATGTTCGATGGATCCTATTTTGGTGCCTTGTTGGTGGGTATGGATCATGTAAAACTAATTTATTTTCATGTAAAAGAAAGGCATATTATCAGCAGAAAATGTGATATTCTGAACACTAATGTTTCTGCAGCCAGAGATCACAAATGCAACCAGTAAAAGAAATTTTAGTGGCAAGCACTTAAACTAATCCTGAACATATTCCTTTGGTTTCACCTAAAAAAGAAATAATCAAACATCAAGAATAACATATGAGATGATAGTTACTCGATGACTTAATTGTGCAACGTAATAACTTTTGCAACAGACTTATGGTCACAAAAACTCAGTGAAAGGAACAATCACACAATCAGAACCAAAGGATAAGATATCAATAACTCATCAACTGATTGTGCATGAAACAAGTTTAAAAAACCATAAGAATTTTAATAATATAAAAATCATCCAACAATAGAAAACTCTGTAGAACCTTAGCTTGAAATACCTCATTATGACCCATCTTTGGACAGAAGACACGGGTATAAATTTCAAATCCAGTTCCAGGAGGTGCAGGAGCTGTCATAACAACCGACCTTTCAGCACATCTCTCAATTTCATCAAAGTTAGGTCTAATATCAACAATATCCTTCCCAGAAGTTAGTTCCACCTGTAAAAGAAATGATGTTTCCAAAGATATTGAAAAGATTACACTAAAGCACGCTTTTATCATCATCATAACAAGTTGAACAGGTGATGATGCATAAATTGTGTTATAATCATAACTCCATAAAGTAACCCAAAACAACTTTGATGAACATGATGGGAAGTTGACTTACAATTAGGTCCCGATGATTAGTTTTACTTGCATTTACCAGATAAACCATTCAATGTTATGGGATTGATGGGATCTCATAAGTACAATCAACTACCTCAATCACAGGAAAATCAAGCTCATAGGAAAACTTTTCTCCTCCATTGGTGCAAAGATTTGAAAAGCCTAAATTCTTGAGATCCTGCACTTTCTTGATTGTCAAAATCCCATTTCGTAAAACTCTATCATCTCACCTTTTACAACACCTGATTCAAAAAGAAAATGTGCCGAGGCCAAAGTTGCATGCCCACACAGCTCGATCTGAAAAGTGTAATGCCATTGATTTAGCATAAAGGCAAACCAGAATTCAATAGAAATTTTTTGTTTTGATTGACACCTTATGCAACAACTGAATTTTTCCATATCCATGGCATATGCCTACACTTTCTCCATGATTCTCATTTTTATACAAAGCCAAATGGTACTGAGAAATTATTATAAGTGAAATGAAGAAATGAAGGGTACAAGAATGAGACCTATTTGTCTATTTGGCAGTTCTTCGAGAATTTCAAATCAATTTATCCAGTGGGCAAAAAAAAAAAGTTTAGGCTTAGCTTAACCCCTCATTAAACTGGAGTATGGGAAGCTACATTAACCATCCTTATCCTAGGTTAACATAAACATGAATGCCTTCAATTCCATACGGTTAAACTAAGGTTTTCAAACTTCAATTGAATTGGTCTTGAAATAGTATTTTAGTTTCAATGATTTTCTTGTTTGCTATATTTCCAAACAAAACTATTATGATTTCAATTGAATAAATTTTAATAATACAATATCAACATTTTTATAATAAATTTTTATATTATGGAATATATATATATATATATATATATATGTATAATAAACATATACATACATATACATATCTATATACATACATGTATGTATCTATATATATACATACATATGTATGTGTGTGTACAATAAAAAGTTCACTTTTCAACTTTGAGTAAATTTTGCAAACTCTCACACATGTAAATATAATCAAACTTCAAACCCATGATCCATGCCATTGGAGTTAAAGTTCCCAAGCATGAGGCTTGGTGGGCTACATAACAATTTATTGAAAAATGAGAAAAAAAAAATAAGAGCAATCCCAACCCTGCGCACCAGTGTGCCTCAGTCATATGGGAGTAACGAACAAAATGCACCAATAGCACATAGTTTAGAAAAACGTTAAGTCTTTAATAAATTAAATATTATTATATTCTATGAGCAAATTGAATAATGAAAAATTTATATTCAAAATGCTAGTTAATAGTCTAAATTATAAACACGTTGCATATAGTTTGTAATGATAAATATTTATATCTAGAAATTATTAATACAATATTCAGGTAGTTTAATATTTTAAATTGGGAAAAATTACATTAATCAGGTGATTTCGTTTTATAATAGTTTAGATGGTTTTTATTTAAAAGGACCTAACATTATTTACCTAGGTGTCCCTTTTCTTTTTATGTTCAAATTTAATTATTAATCTTCTTATATTGTATGCAATTATGCATCTCCTAACCAATCTTAAAAAACAATCACAAGGCAATCTAAAATGACAAAATTTGATTGAAATCATTCAAAACAGGGGATATGAATCTATATTGGTTGATATTTCATACATTGAGTTAAACAACTTCTACGAGTAACCTCAAGGTTGAGCAAAGTTTTTAGAAAGCTTTCAAAGCAAACCAACCCAAATTGAACCAAACTGGTTTAAACTTAAAAAAAAAAATAATACTAGTTTTTATTGAATATTGAGCTGAACCTAATTATTTGACTTTGTTCAATATATTGATAAAAATTTGAACAAAGGGCTAAATCTCAAAATTGTCTCCCAACTATTTAAATATGGCTAATTTAGTTCTAGAGTATCATAATATAGTCCCTAACTATGCACAATTGATCTAAAATAGTACATGACGACTAGATTGAAATCAATTTTATTTATTTCAAAGACAAAATTCATCTATTTTGTTTCACTATTTCTAAATAAGAGACTATATTGGATCAATTATGTATAGTCCGAGACTAAATTTGAGAAATATGATACTTGAAACTAAATTGGCACATGCAAACAATTGAGATATCGTGAGATTTATTTCATCAACAAATCATCATTATCTTAAAGTTGTAAATAAATATTTTCCTATTATAACAAAATTTCTCCTTTTCCCTTTAATTTAAATGTATCCTCTATATTCAAAACAAAAAAATTAATAATGCTACAGCAGTAATTCAATTCTCTCTAAAGTCAAATCTCATTCTTCCTCACCTTCGACACTTTGTTTACATCTATTAAGACTTAAATATTTGTGAGATGAAAAAATCCTTTTAAGACTAATTTATTTTCCTTTGTAAGTTCAAGATTATTTTGTATTTTTATTATTCACTTAAGATGTTTTAATAGTAGAATAGAAAACACAAATTAACACAAATTTATTTTATAAAAGAAACTTCTAGAGTGGAGACAGAAAAAAAGAACACCATGTATAACTTTGTTACAATTTTTTCCTTCTTTCTTGAGGACACGTAATCACCCAAACATGTATGTATATAGCCAATCCCAAACTCCAAATCAATTTTACAATAGTTTAAAATTAGACATATGGATTCAACCTTTGATGAGTAATTTTCTTGGAAAGCAAAGCTAAAATCTATTTTAGTAATAGTCCTGTTGGGTATAATTTGTATAGATTTTTCACAAAAGTATAGTCCATTGATTTAATAGATAATAGTGGTAGTGTCCACTAATGCTTTACTCATCTTTCACACTAGTAGTTTGATTGCAAAGATATTTTGTATCTCTTCCCAACATTCTTCTAGTGTATCGCTATTAATGGAAGTATTCTCCTTGTCTTATGACACAATCATCTTCTAGCATAAATAACTCCAAGAATTATTTCTAATAGTCTCTAAATAGCTTTTACTGCTTGATGTTGATTTATGAGAATATTTCCTCCTTAGATTATCAAAAGAATTTCTCAAAAAAGAAAATGGAATTATCTTGAGCCTTTTAGGTGAAAGTGCTTTGTTAACAATGATCACTCATTTCAATTTGGGATAGTTGTTCATCGATATTTATAAATATCCACTTTTCAAGTAAAGATTTCTTCAAAGGCATAATTTCTTAGTAAGATCTTGGCTAATGAAAATATTCTATATCTAAATCGAATGGATTTGGTGTTGAATAAAAAATAGAATGAACTTTGTCCATCAATTAAATTTTAAGGATTGATTTTAATATATGGGTGAAAAGATTCAACCTAGGATGAATATATGCTTTTAATGGGCTAGTAGAACATATACTCCTACTCCAAATTTTCCGCATCTAAAGAACTATGTTGGGATTTCCCTTAATATGATTTTAGGCATTAGTACAAACATCCATGAATGTTTATGTTTTATATTAATTATATAGAAAGTCTTATTCATTGCTTTTGTATAAGTTCAATGACTAAAAAATATTTGTCTATGATTCTTCAACTCTTTAAAACATGTCCTTATTTGAAATGACAGCCCCATATACTACTTATGACTCAATTAATAGTGCACTTATTATAAGCAATTACTTTATTTGATTCATTGAAGTTATGTTGAATTTCCACATATTGTAAGAAAAGAGGCGTTCATCATAACTTCCTCTATCATAATATGCTTTATAAAGAAAACAATAGGTTCCTAGATAAAATAACACCGTATTTGTATCCAAGGATAGTTGATTTCATGGCCTTGATTGTTGATTTTGAAGACAATTTTGATGGCTAATTTAGCATAAAAGGTGGTTCTAGTTTATTATTTCTTTGAAGTTTTATGGAAAGCCAGATAAAGGTTTTCCTTTACATTTTTGGGAGATTTTTCATGGAGATAAATTATGAGATCTTGCATCCCAAAAGTATTTCTCCTTATTATTCCTCTCCCATGTAAGGAATTTCCTCAAAATGCTATTTTTGATGTCGGGGAGGGTTCGTTGCCCTTTGGGGTTATCCACCCCTCTACCCTGCAAAAATTCATAGGTTAGAAAATCATAAATAATATGAATGAGGAAGACCAAAATAAATGGTCTAGCTTAGAGGTACAAAAAATTCATAGTTATAAGATCAAATATCTTATGAATTAGCTGAATATTCTATCAATGAAGAAAACTTAAATAAATTGTATATCACAAAGGTGAAAAAAAATCTCTTATTTGTTAGATTAGAACTTTTGATCTTAAAGATAAATCTTTCGTAAAAATAGTAGAACAATCTCACACTATAAAAGGTATAAAAAAAGCATACTTATTTATAAAGAAAACCTATATAATTATATGCAAAATTTTAAATATATTCATATCATATTAATCCAAATAGTTTTTAAATCTCTCATACGTAGAGGATAAGCTACTTTAATCCTAGCTTGTATTTGAGATGATAGATGTCTAAATTAAGCACAATGTCTAATAGGTGTCATGAAAATTCATTTGTTCCATGGACTAGCTTACGTTAATATGTTTCCTAAGCTTAGTTACTTTATCCTTATCTCATGTTAATTTATTTGAAGTTGCAATTGCAATTTCATGGTTTTAATTTTCTTCCAGAATCAAAGACTATAGCACTTCTATATAGAATCCATTTCAAAGTAATGAATACTTTAAGCCCAAACATTAAAAAGATAGTGCAACCTATAGACCACACAAGCTTAATAGAAATTGATCCCTTAAGATTTCATATAGCTTCTAATAGAGTACAACAACAACAACAGAAGCCTTTATCCAACTATGGTCAGCTACATGAATCCTTCTTCTCCATTGTGTCATATTATATGTCAAATTCTCATTTAATTCTAATAAACTAAGGTCATTTTTTATACATCTTAATCAAGTATTTTTAGGTCTATCTCTACCTTTCTTAATATATGAAAAATCTAATACATCTACTCTCCTTACCGGGTCATCGGACTACTGATGCTTTATGTATCCAAACCATCTAAGATGACTCTCTCTAATCTTATCTGTCACTAGAGCTACTCCAACCATTTTCCAAACATACTCATTTCGCATTTTATCTCTAAGAGTAAAGCCACTCATCCACCTAAGCATCCTCATCTCTGCAACACTTAACTTAGTCTTATGCTTCTCTTTTATTGGCCAACATTTTGCACCATAAATCATTACAGGTCTTACCGCCATCTTATAAAATTTTCCTTAAGTCTAAGCGGTACTTTTCTATCACACAACAGGCTAGATGCATTCCTCCACTTCAAACATCCAACTTGAATTCTACTAATAACATATCCATCTATTTCACCATCATTTTGAATAATAGAGCCTAAATATCTGAAAAGATCACTCTTTTTAATGATTTGATCACCCAATGTCATAACACCACTACTAGAACTTCTACAACTAAAATTACACTCCATATATTTAATAACTAATAATGACTTTCTCAATCAAGCATTTTTTTATGTCTCTTATGACATGTATAATATTAACATATCCAAATGAATTAACGCTCAAACGAAAACCTTTAGACTCTAAGGTTGACCTCCATAATTCAAGATTCTCTTAGACTCCTCTCTAGTTTATCATCAGCAAAAAGCATACACCAAGGTATATCTTCATGTAAATGCCTAGTAAGAACATTCATAACTAAATAAAAAAGATAAGGGCTTAAAGGCAATCCTTGATGTAATTCAACTCAAATAGAAAAATAATTAATCAATCCTCCTTGTGCTTGGACACAAATGTATCATATCCTTAATAACTTGAATATAACTAATATTAACTCCTTTCTTTTCTAGAACTCTCCAAAGGACTTCTCTTGAAACTTTTATTATAATCTTTTCTAAATCAACAAATATCATATGTAGATCCTCCTTACTTTCTCTATACTTCTCTATCAAACCTCTCAACAAATGTATAACAGTCATAGTAGATCTATCCGGTATGAAACCAAACTGATTTTGAGAAACTTTTGTATCACATTGTAACATATGCTCAATTACTCTCTCATAATTTTAATGTATGACATATTAACTTAATTCCTCCATAATTTGTACACTCTTATGCATCACATTTATTCTTAAATATAGAAACCAACAAATTTTTTCTTCACTCATCTGACATCTTTTTGGTCTTTAAAATAACATTAAAAAGATTTATAAGCCAATAAATTTCTTGATCTCCTAAACATTTCCGCACTTCTATTAGAATATCATCAGATATTGTTGTTTTTCCACACTTCATGTTCTTTAAAGCTTCTCTAATTTCAAATTTACTAATACGACGATAAAAATAAAATTCTCTATTTTTATTTAGGTTATTAAAGTTGCTAAAATCAATCATATTCTCAGATCATTCATTGAAAAGTTTATCAAAATAACTTATCTATTTATTTTCAATATCATTTTCTAAGAAAAACTTTATGATTTTCATTCTTAATACACTTCACTTGAACTAGATATTTACTTCTTCTATCTCTTTGCTTGGCTAACTTATACATACATCTTTCACCTTCTTTAATATCACATCTATTGTATAAATTACTAAAGGCTAAATTTTTTTCATCACATATTATTTTCTTAGAATCCCTATGGGCACTTTATATCTTTCTCAATTCTCCTAATTTTTACATCTAAATTAAGTTTTATAATAATGTTTCTTATTTTTATCTTTTCACATTTTGACTCCACCCAATTATTTTATTAAAATAAATTTTTCTTTTGATTCTCCAAGACATTTTTATAACTTAATTTTACTTTTTTTTTACATAACATTAACTTCTTTATGAACATCCCAAATTCTAAACTCTTGTAGAATTTCATAAAAATATTTTTTATTAGTGTTATTTAAGTCATTTAATCATAGACAATAATTCGATTTATTTTTCATCTTAAAATATAAAACTGTCAATGTTAGGTACTTAAACTTTCACTTGAAATGCTCTTACAATCTTTACAATCTAAATAATATATTTTTCTCATCAAAAAATAATTAATCTATATTTTATTATATCCATTCTTATAACTAATAATATGCTTATCTCTTTTCTTAAATAAAATATTAGGAACATCAAAATCATAAGCTGAAGCAAAATCTAATATAATCATACTTTCTTCATTAGTTACTCTAAATTCATAGCTACCATGAATACTTTTAAAATCTTCTACCACTCAATCAACATGTTCATTTAAATTTCCTTCAATAATTATCTTATCTTCAAAAAATATTCTTTATATTCCCTCTAAGTCATTGTAAAATTTTTCTTTTGAGCCTACATCCAAACCTACTTGAAAAGCATAAACACTTATAATATTGATATACTTAGTATCAACAATAATTTTTAAAACTATAATTCTATCTCCAATTCTATTTATATTTATAACATTATCCTATAAATTTTTATCTATAATCACACCTACACCATTTTTAATTCGACTCATATCTAAATATTAAAAACTGAAACCTAAACTATCAATCTCCTTGGCCTTCTCTCCAACACATTTAGTTTTTTAATGTGAGTAATGTAATTAAATAAAATTTCATTCTCATAATCACATAGACCATTCTAAGTGCCATCTCCTCTTGCCAAACATTAAATTAAGTAATTGATCAAATCATTCAAACTTCAAAAGATGAAGATGAAGTTGAAGTTAGATTCACCCTCGGGAGATCTATCACGCTTCCTAGAATATCAATCCATTCAATCTCTTTTGTTATCAAAAAAACTTCATCTAAAAGACCAATTTTTATAAATAGCATACATATGGATACCAACCAAATCATACAACAACAATATATGGAGAATCAATCCCTTATTCGGCCTAAAATGAACTTTAGTTTTAATAAACTATGAACCAAGTAGTAGGACTAGTGTTGTTGCCATACAATGGTATTTACAACCAAAATATGAAGTATTTTGCAATTGGTATAAGAAAATTACTTTCAAGTTTGAGAGATATATTATCTCCAAACAATACTTTACTATTATGACTCTTTGAAATAAAAATGGTAAAGTGACTATCCCCTTTGTGACTTTTATTAATGAATATGCCCAAGTTGCCAACATTATCATGTTATCCATAATGGCAAACAATAAAAAGAAAAAAAAATATTAAATTAATCTATCTTCCTTTAAAACACCTTTATGTCAAAGAAATAACAAGATAGGAAACCTCAAAATATCTACCTTCCGTAGAATAAATATCAAAGCCTTCATGATAAAAGAATACTTTACCATGATTAAACTATTAAATTTTAATACTACCCTTTTAATTTTAAGCAACGATTCTTCAAATTCGAGCACAAAATCAATTAATTACCCAATCTGTCAAACTCATTCCTACCCCAATCAAATAAATAAATTATTTAATAGCTCTCATCTAGCTTTATAATTGAATAATGAAGATCATAAGCTTCAATGTGGTCCATATCGCTTAGGCAATAAGAGGCATATCACAAGATATTTTTCAAATGAACATTGTAACAAGTTTGCATAAAGAAGCACATAAATTTTATGAATATCATAAGAAAATTAATAATATCTGAATCTCTAAATGAGTTGCACTTACTAATTTTAATTTGATCTGTTAGATTTTCAATACATCAATATTTCAACATATAAATTCAGTCTTATTTAAACTTAATAAGTTTAAATTTATATTTAGATTTAGCCCCTTTTTAAGTATATTGGGTTTGAGTTTTCACTTTGAACATGTTGGATATGATTTTAGAGTTGGCCCTTTTGGGAACATTGAATCTAAGTTTGGATCAAGATCCTTCCCTTTTCTGCATGTTGGATCTGATTTTTAATGTAGATCGATCCCTTTGGATGTGTTGGATCTAAGTTTAGGTTTAGATCCAACCACTTTGGGCATGTTGGATCTAAATTTAGATTTAGATTCGATCTCTTCATGACGTATTGAATCCAATCTTGCATTTAGATCCGTCCCTTTGAAAGTGTTACATCAATTTAGATTTATATCCCACCCTTTTGGGTATGTTGGATCTAATTTTAGATTTAGACTCGGTCCCTTTAAGATGTATTGAATCTAATCTTGCACTTAGATCCGGTCCTTCTAGGCGTTAATCTAGGTTTAAGTTTAGATCAGCCATTTTGAGCATTGGATCTAGGTTTAAGTTTAGATCCGGCTACTTTGGATATATTGGATTTAAGTTTAAAATTAGATTTGGCCCCTTTGGTCATGCTTGATCTGAGTTTAGATTCAGCCCTTTTTGGGCATGCTGAATTTAAGTTTGAATTTAGATCCGATCTCTTTGGACGTATTGGATCTAAGTTTGTATTTAGATCCAGCCCCTTTTAGATCCAGCCCCTTTGAGCATGTTGGATCCGGATTTGAATTTAGATTCGATCTTTTTGGACATATTAAATCTAAGTTTGTATTTAAACTCGGCCCTTTTTAAGGCATATTGAGTCAAAGTTTGAATTTAGATCTGATCCTTTTGGACAAGTTGAATCTGAGTTTGTATTTAGATTCGGTCCCTTTAGGACGTATTGAATCTAAGTTTGTACCTTTGATTTGGCTTTTTTTGGGCGTGTTGAATTTAGGTTTGAATTTAGATCCTGACCTTTTTGGGCTTGATGAATCTAAGTTCGTTTCTTTAATTTAATGAAGTTTATCTTTGATAATTAATTTTCCTTGCATTGTAAGAAATATAAAATTCCGTCATATTCGACAAAAGATTTTACCTTGAGATTAAGGGGCTGTTTGGTTGCCTGTATTTAGAATACGTTGTAATTAGTTTACATGTTTTTTCTTTTTTGGGAAAACGAGATTGCCTCAAAACACGTTTTTTTTCTTTTCAATTTGCTTTTTTGAATTCGCTGAACCCCTAATATTTATTTTAACTTGAATTAAAATAAATATTATTATAGCTTTATTATAATTTAATAAATATAATTATGTTTATTCAAATTGATGGTAAATAATTCACATAAATTAAAAAATTAAAATAATTATTAAATTTTAGTTTATTTAGCAAAAAATAATTAATGAGTAAATATTTATTAAAGAAAATTTATTTAATAAATAAATATGAAATCATAACTTGGATTAATTTATTTAATAAAAATTCTATTAATTAATTAATGTTTAATATAGTAATAAAATTATATATATATATATATATATATATTAAATTTGTCATTATGTTAATATAAAAAAAGTTGTTATAATTATTTACATACAACTAATAAGATCTAACGTATGAAAAATGCATTACTTTTATCAGCATATACTCAATCAAGCAGAAAAATAATTTTCTTGTATTTATTTTTTAGATAATTAAATAAAATTTAAATATTCAAAATACATCTTATTTCTTTACAATGTAGTTTAAAGTTTCATCTCTTTCTCTTCTTGAAAATGATAATATTCAAATTTTATTTATTTATATAATAATTAATATCTTAGAAAATTTGTAAATTAATTACTAATAATTAAATATTCAAATACATTGTATTTGTATTTGATTTTATTTATTTTTAGTCAAGAAAAAATTTTATTTATAATTTATTTATATTTTAATATATTTTATTTTTTTTAATTGAATCGTTAATTAGTGAATAAATTATAATTAATTTACATATAATAAAAGATTCGATCAAATATTTACTTTACATTAAACCAAACGGAAAAATAGTTTGTGTATTTACTTTCTGTCAAATATGATAAAGTATTAATTCATCATATTTTACGGTATTCTATTGCATTCCAAATGCAACCAAAGATCTAAAATATTTTAGCTCTCTTTTCGAATTTAAATGCTAATAACGATCTATCATTTATTAGTTATGCATAATATTTTTTGATATATTATCCATTTATAAGGTACATAGGCCTTATGACTTTTGCATCAATGAGCTTATAAGCTCCCCCTTCGTATACTTTTTTGATAATGTAAGGTCCTTCTAATTTTTTGTCAATTTGACAATAGAGAATAATAGGATTTCTACATACCAGCACTAGTTCACTTGCTTTGAAGCTCCTTGGGCGAACCATACAGTCATAAGCTCAGGTCATCCTTGCTCCATACATTTTTAAATTTTGTTGAGCTTGAAGCAGAACTTCGTCTAAGGCTTCAAATTCTTCGAGTCATATTCGAATGTTTTCTTCTGTTGTGAGTCTATTCTGGACTGCAATACAGAGTGAAGGTAATTTTACTTCAAGAGGAAGTATAGCTTCTACTCTGAAGAACAATGAGTATGGTGTTGCCTAATTTGTTATTTTATATGTAGTGCAATATGCCCACAAGGCTTCTATTAATTTATCGTGTCAATCTCTCTTATTTTGAGCATAGGTTACGATGTGATACAAAAGTTTCTCACAATCAGTTTGGTTTCATGCCAGGTAGATCTACTATGGATGCTATACATTTGTTAAGAGGTTTGATAGAGAAGTATAGAGAAAGTAAGGAGGATCTACATATGATATTTATTGATTTAGAGAAAGCTTATGATAAAGTTTCAAGAGATGTTCTTTGGAGAGTTCTAAAACAGAAATGAGTTAATATTGGTTATATTCAAGTCATTAAGGATATGTATATGTATTACTTGTGTCCAAACACAAGGAGGATTGACAAAATATTTTCCTATTTGATTGAATTACATCAAGGATCAACTTTAAGCCCTTATCGCTTTTACTTTAGTTCTGGATGTTCTTAGGCATTTACGGAAGATGTACCTTGGTGTATGCTTTTGTTGATGACATTCTTCTTGTTGATAAGACTAGAGAGTCCAGAGAAACTTGAATTATGGAGGTCAACTTTAAGTCTAAAGGTTTTTTAGTAAGTAGATCTAAAACTGAATATATGGAGTGTAATTTTAGTTGTAGAAGTTCTAGTGGTAGTATGATGACATTAGGCGAACAAGTCATTAATAAGAGTGAGCAATTCAGATATTTAGGCTCTATTATTCAAAATGATGGTGAAATAGATGGAGATATTATTAGTAGAATTCAAGTTGGATGGCTAAAGTGGAGGAATGCATCTGGCCTATTGTGTGATAGAAAAGTTTCACTTAAACTTAAGGAAAATTTTATAAGATGGTGGTAAGACCTGCAATGACTTATGGTGCAGAATGTTGGCCAATAAAAGAGAAGCATAAGACTAAGTTAAGTGTTGCAGAATGTTGACTTTCCCTACTTTATTGGGAATGAAATACTTAGCATCGTCATAGATCTTGCTTTCATGTGTCAAAAAGGGATTCATATCACTGTCAATTTGATACTCTTTACTATTTTCAATGTATTTCATACATTGGGGTAAGGTTGAAGGTATTATGTTGTATTCATGAATCCACACCATACCAAGGAGTGTTTTGTAGAAAACATTAACTTTGATCACATAGAATTTAGCTTCTGTATAAAGCTTCCCAAAGCGTATAGGCAAAACAAAAGATTCTAGGGTTTGTTATCTTTCTTCATTGAATCCTTGTAAGAACACTATTCTTTTATCCAGGTAATGAACATCTAAGGCTAATGTTCGAAGTGTTTTAGCTGTTAAGATATTAACCAAAGCACCTGGATCAATTAATAATCTTTTTATACGACTGAAATTACTTTCTATTGTAACATAAATAGGCGGATTATATTCGATCGTCCTTAACAATAGGTCATATTTACTAAATGTGATGGTCGTTGTCTTCTGAGAAATTAAATCTTTCTTCATCTTCTCTTCAACAAAGAAGGCTTCATATTGTTCCGGATTCTACAGTGCTTCAGTTAATGTCTCTCATATGTCTTTAAACATAAGAGCATCATAAATACTTTAAAAAGTCAGAAACTTGCGTAAATGTGCTAGAAAATTATAATTCACTCCCATTTTGGTGGCTTTTTGAGGTTTAACAGACGGCGAGGATAAAACATCTTCATTAATTTGAATTTTTTTGTCTTTGTCACTAGCTTTCCTCGGTGGTGGTGAAGAAATTCATCTACCACTCCTTAATTAGATCTAAGTTATTTCTTCTGTAAAATCTTCTTTATCAGAGGAAGTTTCTGAACTTTGTGGATCTTTAAAATTTTCAGAGCTTTCTAAGCTCTTAGAACTGCCACCCAATTTTAGGGCATAGCTTCTTTAAACATGTTTTTATCTTCTTTTCGATAGGTTTTCTTTGGAAAAGCATAGCTCTTTATCAGAGTTGATTGATGTTACAATCATGTAACATGCCTCTCTTTGGAGTTGAAAATTATCTTTATCAAAATTTTCACGTATGCTTATGACTCGACGCATTTCTTTTGAAACATCTTCTCCAGGATTTTTTATGTCAAGTTATAAGTGGAGCATATATTCCCCCAACTTAACTGGCCTTCGAGGAAGTTGCTCATACTCCTCCAAAGAGTCGATCATTTTTTTGTATTTCAAACTTTGGTTTTCAAGGTGTCCCCTTTTTCCTTAATTTACAAGATTTTGGCTGATTGATTTACGTTTAATTCTTTATATTATATAAAAATTGCCCTTGTTGAGCATAAGCATTCTTGAATCAATTTTAAGTTGTAAAAAATTCATCCAATGAATGCCTTCTATGACTAGAAGAATGTTAATCATTCGTTTGATCTTCTTTGAAATGAAAGTCTCCACACCCCTTCTTCTTTTTCTGCTTGTGGGGCTTTATCTCTATTATTATTTGTATTTTGAGATCAAACCTGAGATGACACTTACTATTGTTCATCATTTATTCTTTGGCATGATGATTCTGTCTGTATTGGTTTAGTTTTTGTCTCGTTAGCTCAGAATATTTGGATGTACCAATATGCTACAAATAGAGCGAGCTCCCCATTTTGATAGCTTCTCTCTACCCAATCTTTAAAGACAAAATAGTCCTCAATTAGGTAACTTACAACCTTATGGTATGGACAATAGTTGAGATCATCAACTTTGTCTGCTTGGTCAGGTCAACAAGACTGGCAATTGTAATCCAAATTTTATGGTGTGCTTAAAAATTTTAGCAGTATATTCTCTTTTAAATGAATATTACTTATGCATTTTCTCTTGAAGGGTAGGATCTTTTTTCTTAACCTCTATTGATTTTGTCATTTGTCATGAGGTAGATGCGCCTCTATTTTCTTTTTATCAACTGTGAATGTGAATGTTTTGTTCACATTATTTTTCTTTAAATCGTATGCCTTAGGTTCCTTTCCTTTCTTTGGGAGATTATTATTATAGCCAGTATTCGAGCCCTTTTTGCTTGGGCAGTCTCTCGAATTTGGCTACAATCGAATAATTCTTGGAATGTACTGATCCTGGTCATTACTAAATATGAGTCATCTGGTCATCAATGTTCCCCATTAGAAATTCTATCGCATGCTTTTCTATGTGCTGTTGATCACATTTCATACTCAAGTTTTTCCATTTATGATATACTTCATAACACACTCGTTCTTTCTTCTTTTTTCTAAGACTAGATCTATGATTGTCGCTTTCTTGGTCGCACTAATAAATATTTTGACGAAAAGTGTTTCTAACTCAGCAAAAGTTTTACTGAGTCGTTGGGTAACTCAGCATACCATTCAAAGGTTGTGTTAGTAAAATATCATTTCCTCCAATATTTCCATAAGTAACTTTAAACTAAGCTACATGTTGCCGAGGATACCTTAAAAGTTCTAAATTTCAACATAACATATCCTTTAGGGTATTGCACTTGATCATATTCAATGGGTATGGTCAATCTTTTCCAACTAGTTGTTCAGCAGGCTCTAAGGCAATGACCATTTTAACATTTTGGCTGATGAGATCTTCTACTTGTGATTTGATAATAGCATCAGCCTCTTGATGAGTACTTTGTGTAGCTTCTCTTGAAGGTTCTTGTCTTTGCATCGATGTTATTGGAAAATTAGGTGAAGCATTTTGCATGCCCTCAGTTTCAGCTGTTGGATTAAACAACTCGGAGGATTTTTTGGAGATATTTGTTGCGTTGTAATTGCTATTAAATTAAGCTAACCAAACAGCTCTTTCATTAGCTCATTCGTCTTATTGAGATGATTATTGAGTTGGTTGATTTCTTGATCTCTCTTTTGGAATTGAGAGTCCACCTGTCGTTGTAATCTTGGTACAACATCAGTTATTTCTTCAGTTTCTTCAATTTCTACTCGAGTTTCATCTTCGAAAACTTGGTGATTTAGAGCCTCCTGATGTTATTCTTCATTTGGATGTTCATGTATTACATTCCTATTTCGTGAACAAATATAAACATATTGAAGAGGTGGATCAGGAGTTTGATCTACCATGCGGACTACTCTGACTTCCATGTGATTAATGTTTTCATTGTTTTAGAAGTTAGAAGCTTGTTGCTCTTCAACAATCTGAAAGTCATCATCTTCCTAAAAGGATTGATTGTCCGCATCATCAGCCATAGGTTGTCTATTCTTTGGCCAACATTTTCAATTGGTGATAGAAAACTTAGCCTTTTCTTCATCTGATTGAGCTTGCTCACATTGGATTTCTTTATCTTTTATGATTTAAAACTCTTTAGGTGCTTAGATTGATTAGGAGATCTCTAGAGACATATCCTATATGTTACACCCTAGTGTTCACCAAACGAATTAAAATGGAGTGATTGATATCGCTTCTTTTATGATGGTTGTCGAGACTTTCCAACAACTGACCACTTAATACATTTGAACTGAAGGGCTCACTGGTGTTCACTGAACACTAAGTTCTTAGGCTTTGAGCTTAACCCAAGATGGGTTTGATATCTTCTAATATTTTTTCCTCCTTTGTGATAGGAATTCATTAGATTAGCAACCTGGCTCACCAACCTTTTAATTCTTCTTTAAAAGTTTCTATTTTTAACAACCTTCAAAACTTTCTAAATTTATAGGAGACAGTTTCCACTTTTCTTGATTGCACTTATGTAGTAGACTGCATGTGTTTATCCTAGAATGATTTCTTTATTGCTCCCTTTGAGCTATTTCTTTTGACCTATATGAGCAACTCAAAATTATTATTAGTGGATATATTTGCTTCCACCAAAAGTTCATACTGTTGTTCAGAGTATATAAGTAATCCAACAATTCTGCAACAAGCACTATACTTTCTTCTAGCTCTCCTGGACATTTTGGTGCCTAAGGAAGATGCTTCATGTCATGATTTCTTGGAATGAAGGCAACATCTTATAGAATGGTAGGCTCCTCTAGTGGACTACAAAGTGGATCAACAATAATAAATTTTAATTTAGGTTGAGCAGTCATCTTCTCACTTATCGTATACCTTTGGCTTGATTTGTAAACGAGCTTCTTTTGGAACTGAAATCTTTTCTTGATTAGGTAAAACTTTAGTATTCAGTTGCCTAGGCTCATTGGGGATGATTATATTCAGTTTTTTTTCCTTTGTACGACAACTTCTTGAATACTTTTGGCATTTCAATGCCCTCAATGACGAGCTTTCCGATTTGTAGAGTATTAGTTGTAGGTTTGGCAGGTATGAACTGTACAACTGCAAATATTGTTGCAAACTAGAGAGTGGCTCTAGCAAAATCAGTGTTGATCGCAGTTTAAAGGAATAGATCCCTCTCCTAACTTAGCAGTCATCATGTTTGTCAGCTTTGCTATTGACTTTTTCACGCCTGATCATAAATTAAAAGTTAAGTTCTACTTAATTTTAGGAACCTAAACTTTTGAAAAGAAAATCGCATGATAAATTTTTTATATCTACTATGATATTGTATTAGTTTAAAAACCAAATATTCTAGGAGAGAGATTTTAATTTTCTAACCAAAGATGAAGAGAAAAAAAATTCCTCAATGAAGTCACTAGAAATCTGATCACTCAGGAAAAATATCTTTGAAAATCTCTACCATCTTTAAGGATATTAAAGAATTCATTCATCATGAGGTAGATTGATTTATATTTAACCAGATTTCTCTCAACATTATGTTAGGGTTTATTTAGATCTGGGTTATACTTCCTATGAACACAAGCATCTATAGTTAATTACCCTTCTTACGTAATAAAAGAGAAATCTTGATTAAGATTGAAAATAAACATAGATCTCTAGTATAAATCGGTGTCTAGTGGTGTGGTGTGGATGACTATACAAAAAAAAAAAAAAAGAAGAGGATAGTCCCGATCAAGATTACATGATTCCATCGTCCCAGGACAACATTATTCCAATCCACCAACATCAGAGGGTTATTAGCCATAATGTCTAAGGAATCTGATTAACAGTCATGGGTTGTCTCGTTTTAGATATTCCAAGTAGACCAGAGTGATTGTGCAGGTTTTATTGTGCAAGTATTTATTGAATTATTTAAGCTAAACTAATTTATAAGTCTACTCAATAATCAAATTTCATGAAGTCTACATTGCAGACATACATAGGACTTACATCCATAAGAATGTCATTATTTAATCAATTAATAATGCATTGCAAACAAACATGAGATTACATCCATTAGAATACCATGTTTGAATTGGTGTTTGCATTACAAACAAGTGATTGGCCTTCCCTCCATTGGAATGCCAAGTTTCAGGGAATTCGCATGGCGAACAAATGAAAGATTGGGCTTACATCCATTAGAATGCCATGTTTGGATTGGTGCTCACATTGCAAACAAGTGACTGGGCTTCCGTCCATTAGAAAGTTTTAGGGAAGTTCGCATGGTGAACAAATGAAAGATTGGGCTTACATCCATTGGAATACCGATTTTGATTTGATGTTTGCATCACAAACACTAGTTGGACTTACATTTATTAGAAAGTTATATATTTAATATGTGAGGTTCTCCTAGTGAACAAATAGCTGGGCTTACATCCATTAGAATGCTAATGTTGAGTTAGGTTATGTTTGCATGGCAAACATAGATTGGACCTATATCTATTACAATGTCCTATGGATTGAGGTTCACATTGCGAACTAGTAACTAGACTTACATCTCTTGGAATGCCATTTTAGGTTTTAGATGTGAAGTTCGCATTGCAAACAACGACTGGACTTATATCCATTGGAATGTCAAGTTTAGAAAAGTTCTCATGATGAACAAGTAATTGGGCTTCCATCCGTTGGAATGCCAGATAAATTGATGTTTGTAATGCAAACAAAGGTTGGACTTACATCTATTATAATATCATTAGATTTGACTTAAGTCTGCATTGCAGACCTACATAGGACTTATATCCATTGGAATGTCATTTGCTTAAATATCTTGATTCATGAATGTTAGACTTATATCTATTAGAATGTCAGTGTTTGGACTTAAGTTTGCATTACAGACATGCATAGAACTTACATCTATTGGAATGCCATTTTAGGATAATGTGACATTTTGCATTTCAAACATAGATTGAATTTACATCTATTGTTTTGCAGATAAATTGATTTTTGCATTGCAAACAAAGGTTGGAGTTACATATATTACAATATCATTAGATTTGACTTAAGTCTGCATTGCAAACATGCATAGGACTTACATCCATTGGAATGTCATTTGCTTAAATATCTTGATTCATGAATATATATTAGACTTATATTTATTAGAATGTCAGTGTTTGGACTTAAGTCATGCATAGGACTTACATCCATTAGAATGCCATTTTAGGATGATATGACGTTTTGCATTTCAAACATAGATTGAATTTACATCTATTAAAATGCTATGTATTTCATATTTGGAGTTTGCCTTCCGGACAAGTAACTAGACATACATCCATTGGAATGCCAGATCTTAGATGATATAATGTTTAATATGTGGAGTTTTCCTTACAAACAGTTGGGCTTGCATCCATTTAAATGCAAATTTAGATGACGTAATATTTGTATTGCAAATATAGATTGGACTTATATTTATTAAAATGTCATGTTTTTGAGTAAATTATTTGAAGTTCGACTTATAAATATGACTCGGACTTATGTTCGTGGTAATGTTCAATTGAGTTTGTCATCGCTTTATAATTAAAGTAACTGTTGATTACATTGTATTTGTATTTGGGTGCTTGATATGTTGTGCTTAGTCTATTGATGATCAGAGGGTCTAATTAATAGTCATTAATTTCACAGGAATTGTCACATGAGTGAATAATGCCAAATCCCTTTAGGGTAACAACCACTTAAGTTTAAGTCTTCAAATACTTAAGTTTAAATTTTTTTTTCCACCTAGACTCTATTATTTTAATGCGAGAGCAGTAAGGATTAGGTAGTTGCACACAATTTTAATATGGAAATTGAAAGTTAATTTTGTTCAGTAATTCAAAATTTTGATCCCCTTTGCTTAATATACCCAAATTAATTGAGCAATTTTGCTTTATGATTGAGATAAATTAATAGTTCAACTTCTCTTTGAGATTAATATTTAATTCGACTCTTTATAATTTTGATCAAAATTTAAGTCTAATAATTTTGACAAAATTCTTGCAATATAATGACTTAACAGTACTATGTTTGTAAAATTTAGTGTGATGTGTACTCTTGTTTCTTGCTCCAAATCAAAGATCGACGAAGAGAGATAATTTCATCTCGCACCAGATCTAAGATCAAGGGCAAAGGTCGTAAAATTTCTAGTGGATCCAAAATCAGCGGGCATGGGTCAAGTAATTTATTTAATTCGAATTATTTATATTTTAAGTAAATTAAATTTTGAGTTAATTATTTTTTTATTTTGGTGAAATGGCGGCTTAAAAAGTATACTCGTGCCTTCTCCTTTGCTTCGGATCCAAGATCGGCAGAGGGAGTTAATTTTATCTCGAACTAGATCTAAGATCAATGATGGAGGTCTCCAATTTAACCTGAGGAGGCAAACAATTAATTATAATAAATTTCATTTTGAAATTTACCTGAAATCTGAACCTTAAATCCCTTTTTCTTCGTTGTTGGACAAAAATACCTTTAATTGCCCATATCCAAGACTTTAGTAATGAAGGGCAATATGGGAACTTCCCTTTAAAGAGAACAAAGGGGCTAGGATTTCACGCGAGATGAAGCATGAGGGGACTCTCTCTCTCTCTCTCTCTCTCTCTCTATATATATATATATATATATGGAGAGTTTTGGCATACCCTCCTTCCTCCTCTCTTATAGGAGTCTGAGCTTTCAACCATTTCCACAATAGCTCCCGCTCTCCCTATGTGATTTTTGCTGATGTGGAGAATGGTTATGATTTCGAATTAATTTCTTTCTTTCTTTTTTTTTTTTTGATTTTCTACTGTAAACAATAATCAAACCTAATCATTTCCTTTAATATTGAACGTTAAAAGTGAGATTTCGAGAATCTTATCTCAAAACTCAAAGAAACCAATCTATCTACTTTTGATGAAATCTCATCCAAATCTTAGACATCTCAAATCACGAGAATGACAACCTATGATTTACCGACATCTTCAAGGGATGATGGGTTAACTTTTCACTTTCAATACCTTTTAAAAGAAGTTAAATTAGAATACTCCAATAAAATTAATTAAGTTGCAATTTATACCTTAGTCATTAATATCCTTGAACATCTTATAAGTACAATCACAAACTAACAAGATAAAACTAGGTCACTTACTAAGGCTATGGTGTGTAGCATTAACTCATTTCATAATATATGAAGATTTCTTCCTCACTAGATTTATATCTCTTGAAAAATAATAATGTATACTAGAGGCATAATATGAAAGACCTCTTAGTCTCTTTGTTGAATGAGTCAAAAGAAGTCTCTGAGACTCAAATTTGAGTGCTATTCAATATGATCAATTTTCATATGACAAACTAATAAGTGTTTATATTAAAGAAGAACAATCTTTTGCATAGATATCATATTAAGAAAAAAAGATTACTAAAAAAATAATTAGGCGCCTTTTATGAACAATATGCCTTAAAAAATCTCCATCGATATTAACTTTAAAAATCTAAAACAAATCATATCATAAGGAAAAATGCAATAAAAAATGCAATAAAGAAGAACCTTTCTCTTCTCATAAAAAAAAGAGAAAAAAAAGATATAAAATACCATTGATGTAGTAGAATAGAACACTATACTAATAGATGTACGATTCGAAAATAGATTAATGAGCTTAATATAATGAAAGTTTAAAATAACTTTTATGAGAGTCCTCTTAATTTTGAACAAATTTAAATCCAAAATCAAAAATACAGAAAGAAATTTGTTCCCATTTTGAATCAGCATGTTGCAAACAATATTCTCAAACAAACTATAACAAACCAATTATAGGAATAAATGGCATAAATACTTCAACAAATAGTTAAAAGGATGAACTTCTTAGAGATCTCAATCAACATAACAACTGACCCTAAGATCAGAGATAAAATCATAGCTTTAATAAAAAAAAAATCCAAAAGATCTAATGAAAAAAAATTGCCTACATCATGAGTGAAGTTTATAAATGTGAAATAGGACCAAAAGTATAAACCGTAACAATTAATGATCTCAAACAAGAAATCAATCATCTTAATCAAGAGATACAACAACAACAACAACAAGCCTTAATCCCACTAGGTGGGGTCGGCTACATGAATCCTTCGTCTCCATTGTGTCCTATTATGTGTCAAATTCTCATTTAATTCAAGTATATTAAGATCATTTTTTATACATCTTAATGAAATATTTTTAGGTCTACCTCTACCTTTCTTAACATAAGGCAAATCTAATGCATACTCTCCTGTCGGGTCATGACGGACGTTTTGTGGCCAAACCATCTAAGGTGACTCTCCCTAATCTTATCTACCATGGACTCTAACTTTTTCCTACATACTTTGCATTCTATCTCTAAGAGTAAAGCCACTCATCCACAGCATCCTCATCTTAACTTAGTCTTTATGCTTCTCTTTTATTGGCACATAAGTCCTGCGGTCTTACCATCATCTTATAAAATTTTCCCTTAAGTTTAAGTGGAACTTTTCTATCACATAATAGGCGGATATTCCTCCACTTCAACCATCCAACTTGAATTCTACTAATAACATCTCCATCTATTTCACCATCATTTTGAACAATGAGCCTAAATATCAATCACTCTTATTAATGACTTGATCACCTAAAAGTCACAACTATCACTAAAACTTCTATAACTAAAATTACACTCCATATATTCAGCTTTAGATCTACTTAAAAAACTTTTAGACTCTAAAGTTGACCTCCATAATTCAAGTTTCGTTGGACTCCTCTAGTCTTATCAACAAGAAGAATGTCAAAAAAGCATACACCAAGGTACATCTTCTTGTAAATGCCTCGTAAGAACATCCATAACTAAAGTAAAAAAAGATAAGGGCTTAATGTTGATCCTTGATGTAATCCAACCAAATAGGAAAATATTTTGTCAATCATCCTTGTGTTTGGACACAAGTACACTCTAGTATACATATCCTTAATGACTTGAATATAACCAATATTAACTCCTTTCTATTCTAGAACTCTCCAAAGAACATCTCTTGAGACTTTATCATTCTCTAAATCCATAAATATCATATGTAGATCCTTCTTACTTTCTCTATGCTTCTCCATCAAACCTCTTAACAAATGTATAGCATCCATAGATCTACCTAGCATGAAACCAAAAGCGATTGTGAGAAACTTTTGTATCACATCGTAACCTATGCTCAATTACTCTCTCCCATAATTTTAATGTATGGCACATTAACTTAATTCCTCATAATTTGCACACTCTTGTGCATCACCTTTATTCTTAAATATAGGAACCAACAAACTCTTTCTCCACTCCTCTGGCATCTTTTTAGTCTTTAAAATAATATTAAAAAGATTTGTAAGCCAAGAAATTCCTATCTTAATCAAGAGATAGTCCTTTTAAAATCCAATAAAAAAAATTTTAAACGAAAGACTTTTAAATATAAAAATCCTTAACTAGAAGAATAATTACTAGCAGCCTACTAAAGAGAGGACTTTCTCAAATCTCTCTAGAAGGCAATTATACATTAATAGTTTGTTTCAATAAATTAACTATAAACCAAGAATTTATCATTCCAAATATTATAGCACTTATTGATAGTGGCACTAATATAAATTGCATTCATAAAGAAATAACTCTTTCAAAATGTTATAAGAAAATAATGTAAAGACCTCTGCAAGTAAAAGATAAAACATAAATCCAATATAAAATATCCTAGCATCAATTTGCAAAAATGACATTTGTTTCTTTATTCCTTTCTTTCTAATTAAAAATTTCTCATGACATATATCTTTCGAACACCATTTCAAGGTAATATTATGTCAATCACTAAAATATATAATACTAGAATATATTTAGGAAAATATGATAATCCAATTGTTTTAAATTTATCACTAATCCCAAAGAGGTTATTCTTACTGAAATAAATAAACTCTGAAACAAAAATCTCCTTATTAATTACAACAAAGAAGATGTAGCTATTAAATCAATTCAAGAGAAAATCAACTCATCAAAAATTAAAGAAAAAACTTCTTTAATATTGACAAATTTTTAATAGCCCATATATGATAATAATCTTATAATCTTTAGAATAACAAAACTAATGGTGTTTCTCTATAATATGAAGATATTTTGAGGAGCACGATATTCCAACCAAATCTTAACCTCGTCAAATGAACAAGCAATATAAAAAACTTTATAAATATGATAAAAGATCTTCTATCAAAAGAAATAATCAAAAATTACTTCTTCGATTAAGTTGCATAGCATTTTGTATTACGAATATTGCAAAAAAGGAATGTGGCAAAGCTATGATTAGTAAGTAATTATAAACTCTTGAATAAAGTTATAAAATGGATCAGATAATCTATCCCAATTAAACCTCTCTACGAGGCAATTATTTTTTAAAAAATTTGATTTAAAATAGGTTTATTGGCAAAATCAAATTAAGGATGAAGGTTTCTATAAGATAGTTTTCACAGTCCCCTTTAAATGGAATATAATCAAAAGTTTTGTATATGTCAAAAAAAATGTTTAAAGAAACATTAGTATTATTTTATGGAATTGATTAAGAAATCTATTAAACAACAATAGCATTATTCCAAATAAATTACTAGTTTGACATACAATTTAAAATCATTTGCTAGTAGGTCACAACTCATTTGTTTAATTATTCAGAACTATATTGTTTATTGGTTCACACATATGGTTTGCCTAAAGGTATCCTAACAAAAATTACTAGTTTTAAATCCAAGTTATTGCATCGCAATGGGTTGGACAATAAACCCAATATGATATCTTGGAAAGCATCCACTTTGCTCAAAGATAAAGGTTGTTTAGGATGGCCATCTTTTGAAATTTTGGATTTGATATCTGGAACTTTGATGATTTAGAGGATCTATAAGTCTAACTCTATCCATGATTCTTAGTATCTAACTGCTTATAGTTTCCTGTTTAAAAAGTTGCCTCTTAATTCTTCTCTTTTTTAAAAATAAAAAATAAAAAAAATCTCTACACTATACATGGCAGTTTTCTTTCAAAGCAAAGCTGATAGTTGTTTATCTTTTTTTCATGACAATTGGTTCAAGAGCTTGTCTCTGTTTAAAATGTTTTGTAATTTAATTATTAATTAGTTTGATACCCAGAATGATGTCAAATTAAAGATTTTTTCCAAAATTTTAATTGGGTTTTACCGAATTCCAGCTATGCTGATACTTCAGTTATTTTTGAATCATTCAGAGCAATGGTATTTTCTCCATTGGACTTAATTGCAGTTGGAATTGTTCAGATCATTTCTCTTATAAAAATGCTTATAAATTGTTTTATCAAGATCATGCCAATGTGTGTTGGGGTAAATTTAAATGGTCTAAAAGTTGTGCCATTAAATATATGCTTCTTTTGCTTTGAAGATTCAAATCAGAGATCTTAAGACAAATGGACATCTTGTCTGTGAAGGGTTTATCAGAAAGCCAAGTGTGTTCTTTGGAATCAACTTCAAAAATCACACTCATCTTCTTCTTTTTTTTTTTAATATCAATTTTCTATGAGACTTTTTAAGCCTTCTCAAGAACTGCATTTTATGCAGACAATTTTTTTTCACCTTACTAAATACCTTCTCACAAGTTCTGATACATGCTCAAACAATTGCAAAATCAGAAAAAAAAAAATTTCTTCCTATTTACTGTTCAAGTAACAGCTCATTTTATTGGATGAAATGTAAAAGTAAAATTTTTAGGGAAGGAAGTTCTAATACTGATATTTTCAAAGAAAACATTTATTTTGCAATACGATATAAGAGTAGGATATGGATAATCAGGAATGAGATACCACATATTATATTATCTCTTTATTTTAGATAGTTGTTTCTCTTTCCTGCTCTCTTATATTTGTTGTGCTAGGCAATTCACGCTTCATTTGGACTGATATATATGACTATTGGAGACGACTTTTATGGTGCTGTGCAGGTGTTTTACCCCTTTACAATTTTGTTCAGATTTCTATAGCTTTTTGAATTGCATACTTCGCCTACAAAATATCTTTTATCCTTTTTGCTTCTTTGGAGAAGGATGAACTTTATGTTTACATTATGAGGTTCAACATGAATGTTGTTCAACTCTGATAACTTCCTTTTTTTTTCCTTCTATCCTTGTTTAGCTGTGTTACCTCGATTATCACTACGGGGACGGTACCTATGATTTATCTCATATTTATAAAGTTTGGTTGAGGTAGGTTATTGCTTTAGTAGTGAATTTTGTTATAGATTTTATTTCTCCCTATGGTGGACCAATTGCACTGACATTTATCTGTAATCTTTTCGATTAATGATATTGACTATATATGTAGTTCTCATTACTCAAATAATAATAATAATAAATCATCCAAATAAAGGATAACCACAGACGAAACAACCTTTCTCAGTCCTCCAATCGATTCAGAACGATTCACAAGGCAATGCTCACCTCAGCAGCGCGAATAAAATATCGGAGATGAAAACCGATTTAACGATTTGAATCCAAAACTCCACCAACGGCCGGAGTTATGAAAGCAGTCGCTGAAACATTAAACTCCTTGGCAACCGCCTGCATCCAGTGGTCATCGGTTCCCGCTAATTCTTCTTCTTCCAGTAAGCAAACAGCCGCCGGGTTCCCCTTGAAAGGAGTGTCAGTGAACGCGTCCACCTAGACAGAGAAAACAACTCAGAAAATTAATGAATTGAAATAGAGAGAAATAAGATTAAATTAAGAAGATTAGATCCCCACCACGGCGTATCTCACTGCTCGTTTCGCCATTGGAGACAGGGAAGGTTGGAAGTCGATAAGATTATGATGGAGAATGATCGGCTGACTAATTAATACAAATGAGGAGAGTAGATTGGCACCCGTTGTTCGTCTTCCGACAAGGTTTCAATCAGAGAATAGTTTGACAGGATCACTATATACAATTTAAGGATTCAACCACTATAGCTTGAGAGGATCATTAGATAGACTTAATAAGTTACTTGGAGAAACGAAGTCAACATTTGCTTTTGGCAAAGAGAAAGGAAGACGCGTAAGAAGAATCTTCTTGATTGAAGAGAAGCATCCCATTTCTCACTTTCAGGCGTCTACCCTATATCGGAATCCCTAGAGGTACTGAGAGTTGAAGTGTCAAGCAGCACATCAAGTCAGAAGTTTCTCACAAATAACTCCGTATATTTAAATATTAAATAAATAAATATTTAATTAAAGATATAAATATAAAAAAATTATATATATAAATATCTTCTTAAATAATATTTTTGAAAGGATTAAAATATATTTGTGGCTCTAAGTTACATTAGCCATAATTTTGTTAAATGTGAAGCTTGCTTTTTCTCAACAATAAAAAATTCTAAAATATTCTCTTTGTAAATCCCTTACACCCATGATTTAAAACATATTTTTCAAATTTTGTTCTAATTTTAATTGTCAAAGCTTGGCCATGGCAACTTTTAAGGAATGAGTGATATGGACAATATCTTGTCTATCATAAGTTGTACTTATATGGAGTCGAAGTCGGCACCCCGAGAGAAACAGTGGTCATAGGAGATCTCATAATGTATCATAAATCATCTTTTAACAATCGCCAATCTCAAAGATCAGTAGTCCCATATTTATGAGGCAAAGAAGGCCTCTACCCTTATCTCTTTAAATATATTAGCTTTCCCTGAAGATTAAATAAAAAAACTCTACCTTCACTTTGATGAAGCTTTATTGAAATGTTATCATGTTAGAGACTTAAGAGCACATCTAAAAAAGGAGAAGGTAATGGGGGTTCTCTAAAGATAAGCTTTATCTCCCTCTTTTCCTTTCTATATATTTTTTAATGTTCATTAATAAGTATTTAAATTATTAAAATTTCATAGGATTATAATACTTTTATCATGTGTTTTCATTAAAATGTGTTTATTTTAAATATATTTTATGTTGTAACATGAAAATTATCAAAATAATAAAAAAGAAGAAATTTATGCCCAGGGCCTGGGCGCCACAAAAGCAGTGTTGTGGCGCTATAATTGGCCAAAATTGGTCATTTTATAGCAGGGGCAGGGCCTATGTGCTATATCAGCAGCGTCGTGGTGACATATCAGTCTCATTTTAGGATAATTTTATAGCAAGCTTAGCACCTAAGTGCCGCATAAATAGCTCCACAATGTCATACCAAAGAAAAACTATGAGACAAAAATAGCATGCATAGTGTTGCAGCACTATGACCTGACAAAATAGATTCATGGCAGTTTAACGATAATTTCGACCAAATTTTGAGGTAATTATGGCGGAGATATATATATATATATATATATATATATATATATATATATATATATATATATATATATATATATATATATATATATATATATATATATATATATATATATATATATTCCAAGGTAAAATGATCTTTTTCAGACTCATTCTTATTTTTCTTGTCAATAGGGTGAGTTTGTGAGAGTGCAATGATAGCACTTGGAGAGTGACACTCCAAGTACTGTGTGTGGAGTGTGTGAAGGAGATCAAAACTAGAAGATCAAGGAGAAGGATACACAGTAAAGAGAGAATTTATCGGTGTAATCTTTCCTATTATTCTTTTCTTTTTCTTGTATTTTCTATACATATTTATGTATTGTATTTGTGTTTTACTTTCTAAAATGTTAAACTAAGTATCTTAACTCTAAATTTATGTGAACTTTTGGTATATTCGTATTATATTAGACTTTGTTTGTGGATTATAAGAAAAATATTTGTGCTTTAAGGGAAAATATGTTTTGCTTCTTTCCATGCTTCATTTACTTGTAATCTGACTAATTACAATATTAAAAATAAGTGTGATCTAGATATATCAACAAAATCCTAGAAGAACAAGTAAGAAAAAGGCAAAGAAACGTACTAAATAATCATTAATATGCTAGATAGGTTGGGGTAGCTAAATAGCCATTAAATATATGATTATTTTTTAAGATTTGCAATTACTTACAAGAAAATATGGGCAAAGCAACCAATCAAAATTTACTTGGCATTAGGTAGAAAATTGGATAAAGGGATTAAGAGTTAGTTCAATTTGACCCTTAATTCAAATTAGGTCAAGTTAGGTCAATGGGTTGAATTAGCTTAATTGGGCATAGTTGGGTGTTGTGTGATGATCAATAATCATTTTGAGATTGATTTCAATCATTGATTTGGCTGGATTTAAGTTAAATCAAAGTTGGGTTCAATTTTACCTTTTAGGTCAAATTAGGCTAAGTTAGGTCAAATTGGCTAATTGGTCAAATTGAGTTGTAACTGATCATGAAGAATGTCCAAATATGTGTAGAGTTATTTTGGAGCTTTAGGCTAACTTAAATCAAATTGGATTTAATTTTGGTCCTATAAGGTTCAATTGGGTCAACTTGGGCTGAATGGGTCAATTGACCAAATTGAATCCTAATGTAGTCTCAATCAAGTTCAAATAATATTCCTAGGAATTTGGGTAAGTTCAACTCTAAATGTTTGAACTAATTTTAAGTTTATCCCCTTTAAGCTCACATGGGTCATATTGGGTCAACTTGGTCACTTGGCAAATTGAACACCAATTGGGTATGGTTCGAATAATTTTGTGATTTTACATGACAAGTAATAAATTGGGCTTGATATATGGGGTTTGATTGGAAGTTGGGATCATTTGGTCCCACTTAGTCTAAGCTGAGGTCTAACCCTAAGGTTGAATTTTGTATGTCTTCTAAGTTTTGAGTTGGTGTTCCCCTAACGACTAAAAGTGTCTTAGATCTAGTAAGAAAATCTTAGTGCCTAGATTGAATCTTAGGTCTAAGGAGTCGTGAGTGTCAACCTCACTATAAGTGAGGTTAACATCACATCATAAAGAAAATTAAATTAAAGGCCTAATTAAAATAGCTAAGGCTAAAACATAAAGGAGAGAACAAATAATCGAGCCAACTATAAAGGCCCAAACTAAAGCCCAATAAATTGCCCATATTCAAGAACATTTTAAATGTATTTTTAATTTAGATATAATATTTATATTTTTAATTTCTCATCTAGAAGCTTGTGAGAATAGCTTTGATATGAAGGAAGTAGTTAAAACACTTCCTTCATAAATGATCATCAACCCCTCCTTTCCCACCATGTTTCTTTCATTTTTTCCCTTCAAAAGTTTTTGCCTTAATTTTTTATAATGCCTATAAATATGGGCTAAATTTCTTTATAACTTAAGTTGTTAAATGAATTATTTTGAATAAAGTGTTGATCTTTTCTTTAGCATGATACTTTGTAGCTCAAGTTTATCTTTTCTTTGATGAGATTATGTAGTTATCCTTTATTTTATTTTTTATATTTACTTTTACTCTCTTAATCTCTTGATCATAATTTACTTTAGTCTTATTCACATTCTTATCTTCCTACAAGACCAGCTATCACTCATCTTAACTCCAAAGCCCCACTTAAAGCTCTTGGTCAAACTAGAAAGACTAAAATCTAACATCATTCCTTACCCGTTGATATCCTTATAAACTCCACCAAACCTAATCATGTACTCCTAATCATTAATTCACATCAAAGATAATAATCCATAATCATTTCTAGGCATTTACACCATCCAGAACCTATTTTCTAAAGATATCTTCTAAATTAGACAAAATTAGCTCAATCCGAGTTAATCTTAGAAGTTTTAGTAGAAGATCATACTAAATCCCTCAATATTTTACCAAATAAGTTTATATTTCATCTTTAAATATTAAAATAAATATATATGGTATTTTCTATTCGTTAATCTCCAAATAGCTTACAATAGGATGTATTAAACATATGACAAGCCTCATAGTTAAAAATTTTCAAAAAATGAGGTGTACACTCATGAGAGTATAGAGAGTACACATACAAAACATCTCTAAAAACCAGCAAATTCTTCATGAAACATCTCCAAACATCTTAAAATAAGATATACTAAATATATGACAAGCCCCACAGTTGAAAAAATTGAAAAAATAGGGTGTACTCCCATGAGAGTACTGAGAGTACACATTCAAAATAGCTCCAAAAATACCAAATTTTTTTATGAAATATCTCCAAACATCTTACAATAGGATCTACTAAACATATGATAAGTCCCACATTTGAAAAAAATTAAAAAATAGGGTGTACCCTCATGAGAATACAAAGAGTACACATGCAAAAAAAAGCTCCAAAAATTAGTAAATTCTTCATGAAATATCTCCAAACATCTTACAATAGAATATACTAAACATATGACAAGTCCCACAGTTGAAAAAATTAAAAAAAATAGGGTGTACCCTCATGAGAGTACAGAGAGTATATATACAAAATAGCTCCAAAAACTAGCAAATTCTTCATGAAACATCTCTGAACGGCTTACAATAGGATGTACTAAACATATAGCAAGCTCCATAGTTGAAAATTTTTAAAAAATGGGGTGTACTCTCATAATAGTACAGAGAGTACACATACAAAATAGCTCCAAAAATTAGCAAATTCTTCATGAAACATCTCCAAACATCTTATAATAGGATATACTAAACATATGACAAGCCTCATAGTTAACAAATTGAAAAAATAGGGTACACCCTCTTGAGAGTACACATGCAAAATAGCTTCAAAAACTAACAAATTCTTCATGAAACATCTCCAAATATTTTACAATAAGATATACTAAACATATGACAAACCCCATAGTTAAAAAAAATTAAAAAATGGGATGTACCCTCATGAGAGTACAAAGATTACATATGCAAAATAGCTCCAAAAATTAGCAAATTCTTCATGAAACATCTCCAAATATCTTACAATAGGATATACTAAATATATGATAATCCCCATAGTTGAAAAAATTGAAAAAAAAATGGGTTGTACCCTCATGAGAGTACAAAGACTACACATGTATAACAGTTCCAAAAACTAGCAAATTCTTCATGAAATATCTTCAAACATCGTACAATAGGATGTACTAAATATATGACAAACCCCACAGTTAAAAAATTTGAAGAAATAGGGTGTACCCTCATAAGAGTACGAAGAGTCACATGCAAAATAACTCCAAAAATTAGCATATTATTCATGAAATATCTCCAAATATCTTACAATAGGATATACTAAACATATGACAAGCCCCATAGTTTAAAAAATTGAAAAAAATAAGATGTACTCTCATGAGAGTGCAGAGAGTACACATGCAAAATAGCTCCAAAAATCACCAAAGTCCTCTTGTAAAGAACTCCAAACAATATAAGAAATATATATTACATAAAAGAATTTCAAAGAATATCACTAACTATTTCAAAAAAAAACTATATATATAAAACGGTTGGGAAAATTTATCGATGCATTTTTATTTAAGACATCATCCACTAAATTGGTCACAATATCAAGGCTACAACTTCCAAATTCGTTCTCCATCTTCACAGTTCTTCCCAAAAATTGAAATGAGATTTTTTTTGTTTCGCTTCTCTGAGCTCAATTCGTTTGAAAAAAATATGGTATGCCCTAAATCTATTTATATATTACTTTTAAATTTCTCCCGCGCATTGAAACGACATTTCTCCTGCTGTTTAAATGGGACAGGCCAGGCCGGGCTAGGTTAACGTTAACGACATCATTACATTACAGTGCTATAAAGAAAGAAACATCATATTTTATTACTGGACACGTGTTGCATTCCGGTTGGCATCCAGATGTAATGCTACATCCAAGCTCCACACGTAATATTTACTCGAGAGAGAGAGAATCAAGGAGGGGATGACCTACTATGTAATTTATTAAGCTTCCTTTTATTATTTCATTTCCCTTTTTTCATTAATGGACGGGTTAGAGGCAACCAATAATAAAGCATGGTTAGCAGCTTCAGCTAGATATGTTGGATGGTAAGTTTGGAATATAAAAGTCAGTTAATAGACAAATTTGGGCAACAAAAATGATAGGGCATTTGAGTGGTAGATTAGGAATATGAAAAGGCAATGACAAACTTTAGAAAATATTTGAATTAATTATACATCATTCAAATTTTTTAAAAACATTATAATGATAATTAACAATGGTTGAAATTTATCTTAGCTTCCCTCATCCTTAAGTACCTCAAAATCTATGCCCATATCTTAAAATTCATGTGAATTTTGTAATGCATTAACCATATGCAATATGGATATTTTTCTTAAGTAATTTTGATGTTTCGAATAGAAAGGCGAGTCCTTTTTATAATTGGAGGCCGTTTGAATAACTTCGACAACAACCAAAGTGTATTTAGGCTAAAATTGGGCTGCATCACATTCAAATTGCTCAACATTTGGATAGACTAGGCTGAATTGACTGTGAAAGGCATCGTTTGATAGATTTCAATATTTTAGCAACAAAGGTGTAGTCAATTTGGCGAATGGAGGTTGTCTGGGATTTAGTCGAGATTTTTCGACCTTAATATACACATAATTATATTTAAATTAAATTTCACTTAATTAATCATTTATCAATTAATCCAATTAATTTTACATAGTTAATTTTATATTCTAGATGTATCAACGTAGTGTATTTTTTTGAATCGACAATAATTCAATCAATTTTGATCGTGATTAAGGCATTTTATTGTAAATTTATGCGACTTTGCATTCATTAATCAATGATTTTAATTAATCTACTTAATTTGTTTTATGGATGACATATATAGGTTAGCAATTGCCCTCCAATAAATATTGTGTGTGCCCATAGCAGATCATGTTTATTACAACAATTGACCCTATGCTTTCCCTATCTTTTGAAAGTCACTTTGGACGTCATTTTATTAATATTGCTTTCATCTTTATAAATATTTACTAATCACTATTATATTTCTAGTACAAGCAGTAAGCTTAATGTTAGCATATAACCTATGTCTTCATATAATTAATATTTGCTTTACTAGCATTTATCATCAACCTTGTACTGATGTATGCTTTGATTATGTAAATTAGGTAAGAGGATGTTTGAGTGGAGAAGGCTAGCCGACATGCCATGTGACAAGCTTATCGAGGAGGCTATTTGGGCTATGATAGATAGCCATGATTTTTTAGGGGAGTGATGATAGGCTTGAATAGCATGAAGAGATGTTATGAGGTTTGAGTACTTATAGTGACTTCTTCACTTGTTCGTTCACAGTTCCAACTTGTGAGCTAGATTCATTTACCTGTAGAGAACCTGTAGAGTTGGTGAGCAACATCATGTTGAAATGCAAGGAATTCAATCCATTGGAGAGCACTGTCGATAAAGTGAGCTATGGGATGTGTAATATATTGGAGCCAATTGTTGATGTTTTAGAGCTGGTTGGATAATCAAGGCTACTAGCAAATCACCGGCTATAATCTAATTTACTAGATTGGGCTCATGCTCCTTCCTTAGGGTAGCTATTGAGTCCTCCTCAAGATTATGTCAGATAGGCTTATTACATATTACAGCTTTACCAGGTATTATAAAAGAAGTAGGATTTTATGGGGCTATATATGCATCCATGTCCAGCCGCAAAAATTCCTCCATCTTGGATTAGAGGTGTGATTGAATTTTAGGATTATACTAAGAATACTTACTAGGTTGGTCTCGAGGAGTTAATGATGACTTTATGAGAGTTGCATATCATATATGGGCTACCTATATTTGGCATCAGTATGAAGAGTGTATTCTGCCGGACAAAAAACTCTTCCATAGACGCCCTTCCACCAATGATAATAGACTAGGTGAGCTCATTTTTTTGTAGTACTTTTGAAGATCTTAAGTCATTATCAATCAACTCACATGAATGCCAAATTATCAACACACTCTCATGCAATCATCCCGACGGATGTGTGGATTCAAAGCCTTTTTCAGGAAGATAGCCTTGATCAGCCTATTGTATTATTATTTGATCCATTTTCACTTGGCCTATCATGAGGTAATGAGTTGACAGAGGGTTTTGTAGAACCATTTGAAGAGGTTGGATGTGGATCTCCTACCCTCCTTGGCATAGATGAAGACTTACTTTTGGTGAGATTTCTGGTGACTTGGTTATGCACTTTTATTTTCCTATTAAAGAAGAATCTATCCATGCCAATGCACTGCTAGCCACTAGCCTTCTTTCTTATGATGATCGTATTTCACTGGCCTCAATAGTTCTTAATAGTGTTTTTAAAGTTCTAAGGGACATCTCAAACTCACCCTCACTTGAGATTTAGGACACTTTACCTTGGCAATATATACATGCTTAAATCCATATTCATGTTCAAGGAGCATTTAGCTTAGAGTATCCTTCATTCTTCATGAAGAAGTAGTATCTAGTTATTATATAGTTGACACAAGCAACCTCAACACTAGAAAGAGAACTAGTGTGCATCTTCTTTTTTGCTCCTCACCTTGTGGCTGACAGATTCTTATTAGTACATTAACCAGATGTGGGTAGCCTTCCTGATAATGTGATTGGGACAAACATGGTTGATGGTGTTGATCACCGAGGCAAGTATACTTTGCTCTTTAGAGGATGGTCATTTAGTTATATAGTATTTTATTAGCATGCGACCTGGATGGCTATGTTATCAGTCTGGCTAATCAGTAAGTTTTAAGGGGTATCATCTAAACAGAGTCGCTCGTCAATTCAAATTTTCTTAGGGAACCACATATGATGGATTACCTCTTATCCTTGGTATACCCGACATTAGACCACTGTCATCAATTTTTTTAGAGTGTAGAATGCATGCTGCTGTCATGACCTGGATTCATTTCTTTAGACTCGGCACAAGTTAGAAGTTTTGTTTAGCTCTTCCAGGCAGTTTGATAGGTGTGAGCTATACCAGATTGACTTGGATATGCTTGTATTTTGTAGCCTTCTTGGAGCAAGGTGCTTACAAATATAAGTGCCATGTACGATCATTAAGAGTTTCATGAGACAACGAGTTTGTCGAAGCACCAGTGACCATAGAGGTGTGGCTTTTGCCTTTTTTCCATTTCAACATTTAACTTTTGCTTTAATTATTTTTATTTGATCTCAATTTTTTTTCTCATTCTGTAATAGATAAAAGAAAGGATGCTTAAGAGACGGTACTCCCCTTCCTTGATTATTTACTTGAGAACCTTCTTCTAGTCACATCGAGTTTCCTTCTCCATCACACAGGTATAGGCATCCATGCCATGCAGACCCTCCTCGAGCTTCAATAGATTGGTTAACCAGCCCTGCTCCACAATGACTTCTGACCCATAAGGAAATGATCATTAGACCTAGGATGTCAGTCAGTGTCAAGCCCACTACCTTTGAAAATTTTGGTGTTGGCCAGCCTGATGTATTATGATGGATACCACTACTCCAGCAGTCGAGGCTCTTCTCACAGACTTGGTTTCTTGCATGGGCTTCTTTCCTTGTTTTTTTGTCTTGGTGAGACATCAGAAGTGAGGGAACCAGCTTATAGTGAGTCTTTCGATGCACCTGCATATAATTCGATGGCCCTTGACATGATTACAACACTAGATCCACCACTATTTAAGAGCATTCAACCTTCTTTTGAGACATCTAATCTAGGTATGATTCATCATTTTCTTTTCTCTTTTTCTTGGCATTTTACTTGCTTTAATTTCATTATCTAGAATATGATATTTCTAATACTTTAATTTTTTTTTCATGTAGTGCTTGAAGGAGCCAATTATTCATTAGATATTTTTTGTAGGTTCTCTTTATATTCAGCCTTGCGCAACAGGCGCATTCATGATGATAACATGAAGTTCTTATAAGAGTTGATTTCTAGGTTGGATCTGAGTCATCAGCATCATTAGATCGCTTTACAAAAGATGCTAATGTTGTATTGGATTTCTTAGCTCACTTTGGGTTGGATGAGGAGCTACACTATTAGGGGATATTGTACTAAAAAGTAGAGTTTTTGGTTCAATAGATGCGACGCCTCAACATTGTTCGCACTAGAGTTCACTTTTAGAGCTATGAGAGCGTGTTAAACTTTGGTGAGAGGTAGCTGATCTCATTCATGATGAGTTTGAAAAGAGTTAGTCAAGCCCGAGATGACTTCACAACTAGTGATATTATAAAGATATTGATAACACATCACCATTAAGACTAGAAGCCTTTGGAGAGAGCTCAAAAACTTAGTATCTTGTAAGATAGATCTTCAGGTGAAGCATGATAGATAGGTATGGATGATATAGAGAGTAGTAGCATATCGACACTATGGTGTTTTAATTTGGAGTTGTTGGGACACCATGCAGATCTTAGGGGGTACTTATTAAAATGATTGGGTATAATATTAAGATATGATGTACCATCTTAAAAGATAGAAACATCACCCTTTAATGGGCCTAATCACCTAATAAGGACTCCTAAGGCAGATGGGTCTTTGTATATACCAAAGATCTTTTCCCTACTTTATATGAAGAAGTAAAGTAGGGTTTATTTTATGATGGGTTCTTCAGTTCCTTATGGAAGCAAGCTCCCATAGTTAATTACATCTTAGAAAATAGAAATTTCCTAAGAACACTCTCAATTAAAGTAGTTAATAAACATCTCCACTGATTTCAAAGCTAGACTATCAAAGGATTTGGTATTTTTTTTGGAAATCAAGTGGGAGATTTCAAATACAAAGACTTATTTATAGACTCCAAAGGAAGATAAGTAGAGAGTACTCATGATACTAGGAAGCCTATTGAGCACTCTAGTCTACTCTATAGTGAGGCTTTGTATATTTGAAAGAGAAAGTTTATTCTTATTTGAGTTAAAATTTTATTAAAATGTTAGGACTTATAGTCCACCAATTCAAGATTGTGGAAATGCCTAAGAGATGGGGACTTATACTCGTTGCCCGAACGAAATAAGTAGCTTCGAATCCTAAATCTAGAATACTTTAGCACAAAATAAAACATGACCTAAGCTTAATCGAAAAATGGGACATAATGGTTTACCTCTATAAGAGAGGATAAACCCATCTCGACTCTTCTGGATTTACAATCGGCTGGAGTGGCCGCCAGCTAATACCTCCTACGCTTAAAAATTATGTAGGGCAGTCTTTTATAAGTGCAAGATAGCTAAGCTATTATTTGAATAGGAAAGAAGCTAAAGTCCTAAACTTAATCCCTAAGAGACTAGATCATGATTGGCATGAAATCATGACTTAGACTAATGCAAAATTTACAATCTTTTACACCATTTTGACACATTCATTTGGACAAAGGCTTAAGACAGTTATGCCTATATGCATAATGAAATAAGAGTATGGGCTAAATCACCAGGAGGAGGTGTTCTCTATTACAAGGGACACCCTCAAAAGTCAAGCATTCCCCTTTCATGCAAGAATTAAGACCCTCTCTATTCAAGAATGAAACAAGATGATATGCATGATTGTTATAACATACATCGTTCAGCTAAGGGATTGCTAAATATTTTAATTATCTTGATTATAACCTAGGCTTTAAGGTGAGGTTGCAAATTATATTTAGACTTTAGTTATGAGTTGTTTAATGGGGGTAGAAAAATTAATTTTATCCTAAAGAGCCTACCGCATCCAGGCTACACATTTAATCATCAAACTTTAAGAAATCTATGAAAAACATGTCATTTCTACTGCATGCGGTCGAGTGCCGTCATACACTCCAAAAAAGAAAATAAGTTGGGTAGCCGAGCTCTACCCTTATACAACCCAGATTATAAAAGGGTATTATAATTACAATGAAATAAATGGTATGGGGTCTTTATTCTTCATCTTTCTCTCCTCTTTTGATTTGCTTTTTTTGCTTCATATTCCTGGTCTTTACCTTCTAGCATCCTAATCCTATAGCTAAGCTTAATCCTATTTGCAAAAAATTGCATATATATGGAAAATAAAATCTAACTACACATGCATAGATATTAGCTAAACAAACATTCAAAGCAAATAGTTATATTTTATAAATTTGGACTTAGCGTCCTGCACATGGGTAACCAAGCCCACCTATCTTAATGTGGATTATGCAAAGGGGGATAAGAAATTTGCAAGCAAGAACATTTATATTTATTTATTATTTCAGCTGCCCCTTTAGAATAATGTCCTGTAGAAAATATCATTAGGATAATAACGGCCTAACATCCAATCTACACATAAGTAATCCTAACATCCAATCTAAAATATTACATTACATCACAAAACAAAACACAACATCACAACATACACAGGCCTAACTTAAAGCTAGAATTGGTGACTTAGTATTCTAATATATGTATTAAGATTTGGTGTGGTATATCTTAGCTAGGCTTTAGACTTATGATCGTCTAAAGATTTTGGAATGTTCAAGTTTCACATGAGGGGAGGTTTCACTTCAAATTATTAAAAGGATTGGTGGATTTTAATTTATATTTTCTTTTGTTTCACTTAATATTTTCTTACCATCTAGTTGTTATAAAGAGAAGAAAGAGATTTGACCCTCTTCATCCCTATCCTAAGTTGCTTTCTAAAAATACATTATTATGGCTTTGGTTTTTTTAGTGAATGATTTATTAAACATTTTATTAATCCTAAGTTTGGGTTAATCTTAAAGAATCCTATTCAACATGAAAGACATCTTAAGATTAAGGAGATGGAATCACTATTACATGGATAATATTCCATCATTCCTTTTCATCATTAATAACATGCATATATTTTCATTATTTAAAATATTTAATTTAGCATATCCATACGTGCAATGTACATATGTGTATTTTTGGCATACTTGAATGATTGTTAATGCATGTATTTTTGGAAGAAAAGGGAGATTCCATTCCTTAGCTAAGTGTATATATATATATATATATATATATATATATATATATATATATATATATATATATATATATATATATATATATATATATATATATATATATCTGCATATATTACAAGTATGTTCCGGTTAAACTAGGAAGTGAGGTAATCTAAGACCTCCTCTACTTAAAGTTTCATATATCGAGATGTTATATATATATATACACATATAAACATATATATAAATATAAGAATGAAAATCATGCAAAGGTTCTATATTAGTAAATTATTTATTCATATAAAATAAAGTTTTATCCAAATTCTAGTACATGTATACATATGGGTGAGATTAAGCAAGTACGTGTCATTGTTAAACCAAGAAAATGAGGTAATCTAAGACCTTATTGGGGCTACTTAAAGCCTCATATTCCCAACGTGTCCATACTATATACTTTATAACATTCAAACATATGTAAACATACACATGAATTATGAAAATAGAATAATCCTTTAACATGTTTAAACTATAAAGTAAGTGTAAATTTCATAGAATATTTATAGCCAACATTTACTTAGATTTATATCATTGGTTTATAATTTTAAAAATAATTTGAGATTTATTAGTGATAATAGTCACACCATATGATAAGATTAATTCAACATATGTAATTTATATATAGATAACCATATTTATTTGATTCTTTTATTTGAAAACATTGATACATGATACAAACGACATACAAATTTATAATGATTGAAAAGGAATGACTAAACATTGACACATAATACATTCAATCATATTAATTCCTAAGGACAATCAAGTCAAATAAAACTCTTTAAGATTAATCAAAGTGGTTATGAAGTTTGATTTTGTGTTTGAATTATTAAAGCCTAAAGAGAGAAAGACATTTGCTATTTTGCCCTATCCCATGTTAGTGACTTAATGTATTTAAGGAAAAATAATCAAGTAAATTTTATAGATGGATTAAGTTCAGATCATTAAGCAATCTATTTAATTATCATTTCTTAAGCTTCTTTAATTTAATTAACTACTTAATCATGAGCCTCCAATGATATGCTTATGGGAAATTAAAATTTGTAATGCTCCTAAAGGGCCCAATGCATTTAGGCTCATGCTTAAAATCTAATTAGATTAAAGAAGAATCTAATTTTAAGTACTCTTATAGTTTTCCCACACCCATGGGTTAACCATAAATTCCTTAGTGATCTTTATATTATTAAACACATAAAAGGAAACCCATGAATCATACTTGAATTATTTGAACCAATCATCATTTTAATTTGATTTTTTTACTTTATCATTTATTTACTTAATTAGCTTTTAATTAACATATAACCCTCCTATGGAAATGTACTTCAGAAAATAACTAGGAAAGATGCCCTAATTATTTTCCTCATATTATTATTAATAGTGATTAATCATCATTAACCATTTAATTTTTACTATTTAGCAATTTTAATAAACATAAAATTGATTACAGAGGGTAATTAGGATTGGAATATCAAATTCATTAAATTACATGACCAATAAATTCCAAGAAAATTATGAGAGGCAAAGGACATCCCATAGAATCAACTTATCACATTTGAGATCAATTGGCCAAATAATTAAGAATCAGGGTATTCAGCCTACAATTCAAATCCTAATTAAGCACTTTTTATCAACCAAAGATTAGAGATTTTATTTTTATTAAATTCTCCTTTATTTGACCTTTACAAAATTGGTTTATTTATATATTTTTTTGAATTTTCTTACAATTAGTTATGAATTTCTAAAGTTCTGGCCATTTAATCCTATTTTTAATGCACAATTAAATCTATATTAATGTAAAAGCTAACACTTCACGCCATGTTAGGTTATTTAAAATGTCCTACGACAATTTCCGGCGACAGGGTGCCCTCGCTATCTGATCTCGATTGGATGGAAAGATTAATCTCATAGTTTCTTAAGGATTAAATCAAATAATCTAGTAGATTAAATCATGACCGTCCATTCTAATCATGCAAAATGGAAGACTGGTGATCTATCGTCCCTCGAGCGTCAAAAGATGGACACCGTTTGCCTTTCGCCGCTTGATCTGAGCTCATTAGAGCTCGTAGGATAATGGGATCAAGTCCAAAACACCTTCAAGACCTTTGGATTGGCAATCCTTTAGAGCGAAAGTTGATCAATGGTATCCTAAGAGTCAGGGAAGGGATCTAATAAGATCATACAGCGGAAATCACATAAAATCACAATTCATTTCACCAAAGGGCAACACTTAGGGGAAAATCTATGGCTTGCCAGATTTTGGCTCGCCGGAGCTAAAAACTAGCAGTTCATCGACAGAGGTAGCTTCATTTTGAAGAGACGAAGCCCTGTTGAAAAGATCTCATGTTGCCTTCCTGCCGATTTTTGCTATGGACCAAGCGCCACCGTAAAACTCACTGGAGTTGGTCTTGGAGTGCCTTCTAGTGATCAAATTGATCAAAGATCAATTTTTTTTTGACTTGCCGGAATGAGGGGAAGATGTTGGAAGAGTTAATTTGGATTTGGTGGGGTTTTAGTGAGGTTGGACAGATGGGGCTCTCAGTTTAGCTTGGTGGTTGGTCTCTGTTAACCTCATTTTTAGGATGAGTTCTCAACCCCTTCATCTTAAACATGTGACTTCTCTTAGACACTAGGAGTTTCCTTAGTCTTAAGACACATCTAGTGATTAGGTGGACACTCAACCTAGCCCTAGAGACTTATAAGAGTTAGTCATAGGAATAGGTCATGCCTTAGAGGTGTTATGAAAATTTGCCTACCCTATAGCTTGAACCATTCCTCACTTCCTTCCTTCAAGTCAAACTCCAAATCAATTCTAGCTTGATTGATTTTCTCAAACCTTAAATCAATTCCAACTTGATTGATTTCCTCCAAACTCAAATCAATTCCAAATGATTGAAATCTATGATTGAAACCCATGATTGAAACCCATGATTGCAATTCCAAGTTCAAAAATCTTTCCTAAGTCACTTTGATTCCATCCTGTGGACTTAGCCTAAATCAAATCTAAATCAATTTAAATTCAAGAAATTTTCTCATAACCCATTTATATTCTCATTTATATTCATAAATATAAATGAAATATAAATTCAAATAACCAAGAATCAATTTAAAACTCAAACTCAAATTCAATCAAAATTCAATCTAAGCCTTTCAAGTCAAAATCTTGAACTTAGCCAAACCAATCTCAAATAAAGCCAAACCCTTGATCTTTCTTCATGATTCAATCTATCCTTCAATCATGAATCCAAATATAAATACAAACTTCAATCTCCAAATCAAAACTCAATTCAAAAATTAAACCTAAATCAAACTCATGTTCACCGTTTGAACCTGTAATTTTCAAATGAATCAAAACCCATTTGACTTCAAATCATTTGCAAATAGATTTATATTTCAATCATGAGTCCATATGTTAGTTCAATCAAACTCAAATCAAGCTTTGACCAAGCCATTTGACCCATTTAGGCTCACTTGACCCAAAATGACCTAAAGTTTTCCTTTTTGAGCCAAATTCTAATCCTACCTAAATTGGATTGAACTAAGCCCAACTAAGCCTCACATTATGAGCAACAATCATCATAATATGACCAATCACTCAAATTGGGTCAAACTAAGTCAAACTTAAGGGTTGACTAAGTCAACACTTAGCCAAAATGAAACCCAACATAGCCAAAATCTATCATAGGCCAAATTGATTGAAACTATTGATCAAAACTCATTCATGACCAATGTTTGAACTTGACCAAGTCAATATTTGAGCCTAACCTAGCCCAATTGGCCACTTAACCCAAGTTGACCAACTTGACCTAAAAGTCAAAATGGGTCAAAACTTGATCTAAGCCAAATTGATTGAAACCAATGGGTCAAGTTCATTCCAAATCACTTGTTGAACTTGACCAAAACCTCAATTGGCCAACTAGACCCAACCTAGCCCAATTGATCATGAACCCAACTTGACCTAAAAGGTCAAATTGAACAAAATTCAAACTAAACCAAAATTGATTGGAAACAAAGATACCAATTCATTTCATATGATCAACTAAACATAAACCTACACATGACCTAACCCAAATAGGTCAAATGGATCAAATTGGTCAACTTGACCCATTTGACCTAAATGAAATCAAATGAACCAAATCCAAATATAAACTAAATTGAACCAAACCAAAGATACCAAATCATATATATGAACTGACCCAACTGACCAATTTGACCAATTGGTCAACTTGACCCAAGTTGACCCATTTTGACCTAAATGGGTCAACATGAGCCAAATCACATCTAACCAACTCCAAATTCAATGAAACTAGGTCCAACCCATTTTTCAATCATACCATACATATTCAAACTAAAATCAAGGTCAAATGACCATTTACCCCTAGGCCATAGGGTAACCTAAAATCAAAACCACTTAGAATTTGATCAATTCCTTTTCATGGACACTTGTCATCTTCTTAGTAGACCAAATGATCACTAATGGACATGGTGCACATGACCCATTAATAAACCCAACCCAAGGTCAAAACTGACCACCCCATGGAATTGAGCACATGGGAATCCTTCTTCCACCTTGTTTTGCCCATGACAACTTCCCCACTACCTCCCTCTGGCCAAAATGAACCATGTGCAAGCTCTAACAGCCAAAAAACCCATTGCATGGGGTCAATTAGATCAAAATGGTAAAATCCTTCATGGTCGTCCGATCCTTCAAGTGGGAGATATACTCTCCCTAATTTCACTTGAATTTCATTCTATTATATTCGATTGAAGCATAGGAACTCGGAGGAAGTGATTCTAAGCTCCCCCAAGGTTTCCTAAGCATCTTTCATTTTCCTATTTCTCGATTTTCTTATACTGAAAATAGGGGAGCTCAAGTGAAAATCCAACTTAGCGAATACTCCATATCAAGCTAATTCCTTCTTCGAGCACCATTAGAGGACTCAATCAAGCTTGCCTAAAGCTTAATCTAAGTTCTCCAAGCAAGGGAGGTGTGCTCTTGATCAAGACCGAGCTCAATTGAAGGGTGACTTGGTCCACAGGAAGATCCACCCAATCTCAACACCTCAAACCTTCAACAAGGCTTCGTCTCCACTAGGTGAAGCAACTTCAAGGAGCATCGATAGCCTCCAACATGTATGCCATTAAAGCGAAACAATTTCAATTTGTGAACGAAAGTTTCACCCCCAAGTGAAATGGATCGTTAGATGTAATCTCCCTTGCATGATGATGGAGTGGGTTGAATTTAGATTCAATCCGAGCTGAATCGAGCTTGGATCTTCCCCTAGAAGATGGACTGTGGCCATCTCCCGTAGGGAAGATCAGGGATGGATCATGGGCCATCCATCCCCGTATTTTGTATGGACAACCATGATCAATATGTGTGGGATATTTGATTTAATCCTTTGATACTGTGGGCTTAATCTCCCATCCTTGATCGGGATGGGGATGGGAGAGAAGCCCGATGTGGTGCTATGATATGACAACTTAAATAGCCTCTCCCATTACGCCGCGTGGAAAACACACACCGTGTCAGCCTCCACATGGCACCGACGAGATTAGCTATTTTAATTAGGGGTTTATTTAATTATCCTTAACACTAAATCTTCATAATTGCATAACTAATTCTAAAAAAATTCTGAAAATATAAGGTAAAAAGCATTGGAAAGATAATTCAAAGGAGAATATTCTAAAATTAATTTCACTAGATTTTGAATAGTATATTTTTCTTAATTAATGTTTTAATGAAAACCTAACAACCCTAATTATTCCCTAATTATCCCACTGATTATCCTCAAACTTCTCATGTGCATTTAGGGGGATGACTTCTACCTCCCTAATTTTCTTGGGATTTATTGATGGGTAAATTAGGGGGATCAATTATTGAATCCTTAATTACTCTCCTTATGTAATTAAGGATAATTAAGCATATGAATAGTGGTTTAATCCCTTTATCAAGTTAATTAAGTTTTTCTTAAGTAGAGAAGAGGTTTATGGAATGGATGCGGGAAATTTTCCCTAAACCCCCTTCGTTCCTTAATCCAAGCTTAATTAAGTGTTAACCCCTAATCACTTGCTTAATTAATCAAAAAAAATTTCAAATCAAAATATACCAGAGTCAAACTAAATCATCTTGGGTAGGTGCTTAGGTGTTCAATAACCTAAGTGGCTTAAGGAAATCAAAACCTAATCCACATGTGTGGGGAAGGTTATGAAAGTACTTAACTTAAACCCTTTAGTTTAATTAATTAATTATGAGCCAAATGCATTAGACCCCTTTTCTTCCTAGGTGCATTGCTAATTTAAATGATTTTATGTCATATCATTGGCTCATAATTATTTGGTTAAATATGTTAAGGTGGTATAGGTAAGTGGTAATTAACACACTTAATGTACACCTTAACCTAACTAAATCATAAACTTGACATAATCACCTTAAAATTAAACAAACATAATATACATATGTGAGAATGGGTTAGGACCAGTAAACCCTCTTCACATTTCTAAAATTAAAATCAAACAAAATTTCTTTAAAACCAAATTTGATTTGCTTTAAATAATTATATTCCATAGGATTATCTTTAGGAATTAATTAGGGTGAATAAATTTACATGCTTTCATCACTTGGTTTCTTTCCTAACATGCTAAATGTGTATGCCATATGAAATTCATGCATTCATACTTTTTGAAAATCAAATTAAAAATGAAATGCTTTCTTTATATCAAATTGCATGTTTTGGCTAAAGTAAGATTATGAATGACTATTATCACTACTAAGTCCAAAACTATTTTCAAAATCTATAAATCAAATACCAAAACTAAAAGTATGCTACTTATGATTATTCATGAGCTTGCATGTGGATATATATATATAAAGATGTGGCTTTCCTTCTCTTCTCATTTAGCATAGTTTTGAATAAGATTTGACAAAGTGTATAGTTCATTTGAAAGAACATAACACTTGCCTAAGTCCATCTCTATTCATTCCTATGTTATCACTTAGGAAGGACATCCACACTTACGCATATAAATTGCATAAAAAATCAAATAAACCAATTTTGCATCCTTCCATTCATTTCTTTTGCACATGTATTTGTATTTAAGGAAAGTGGTATATTAGTCTGGACAACCCTGATATTGCGAGGCTTTAAGTAGCCCCAAGTAGGTCTTGTACCTTACACCCCTGGTGTTAACAATGACACCGTACTCACCTATGTCTTTCATACATAAATGTGTGTAAGAAAATCTCTCTTTTCTACTTAATGAAAATCATACATCATAAAGCATTTCAAATTTTCTTAAGTAACTCACTTAGCATTCATCATAAAGTGTGCTAAACATTCACATTTGTATGTATAGATATGCTTAGGGTCCATCCATATGCATGTTATACATGTTAGGAAAGAAATATAGTGATGTGTATGTTGTGATATTAATTAACTTTACTTAATATTAAAATACCTTTCTCTTTGAATAGGTTTGTTTAGAGTTCATGTAAAGTTAGGATTAATTAAAACACATAATAAAAAATTCACTAAATAAAAATCAAACATGAATCTACCTTAGAAATTATTTAAGGTAGGGAGGAAAGAGAAATTCTCTTCTCTTTTCTCTCTCTTTACAACACTTAGTAATTAATTTTAGGTTCATTCAAACCTAATAAAATCACAAAATAAAATCAACCCAAAGAAACTAAACCACTTAAATGAAACCCTTCTCTAAGTTGAACATTTTCATACTTAGAAAACTCTAACTTAAAGCCTAGCTAAGCATACCACACAAACCTTAAGAAGCACACATATTTGTCTAAGTCACTACTTCTAGCTTTAGGTTAGGGCGGTGGATGGTTTGATATTTGTTTTTGTATTGTGATGTAATATTTTAGTCTGGATGTTAGGGTGTATGTGTGTAGACTGAATGGTAGGGCGATCTTAGTCTAATCATTATCTTCTGCAAAGGATTGTGCTTAAGGGGCGTTGTAATAAAAATATAAAATTACTTTTACTGTGCAGGTGCTTATACCCCTAAGCATAATTCAATTGGTCAGGTGGACTTTATTACCCATGTGTGGGGTGCTAAGTCTAATTTATACATATACATGCTTGAGATTATATGGTTTGTTTAGCTAATTTCTATTTTACAAGTTTTAGTTAGATTTACTTTTCCCTTTTCATGTAATTTTGTAACTAGGATTTTGGAATGATTATTATGGGCTATTAGGATGAGCATTGGTCATAAGATCTCATTTTGTGTACCATGTGAAGCCTTTGGAGCATCCATATTCCAACCATCCAAAAGAAAGAACCAAAAGAAGAAAGCAGAAAGAAGAAAAAAAGAATGAAGAAATGAAGAATGAAGACCCCCATAACAATGAATTCCCTGCTTAATTGTATTTAATTCATTTATAATCTGGGTTGTATAAGGGTAAAGCTCGGCTACCCAATTTATTTTCGGGTTTGTACGGTGGTTCTTGATCACAAATGACCTTTTATTCTTTTGTGCTAGCTTTATAAAATATTTGATATTTTGTTTAGCTTGTGCATTAGGAATGACATGTTTTCCTAGTTTCTTCTTTGCTTGATGTATGGCCTGGATGACAATTAGGCACTTAGGAAAGTAAATTTTCTATCTAACATAAATAACTCAAAACTAAAAATAAAATAACTTATAATCGCATCTAAAGCCTAAGCTAAAAGCAAGATAAAAGAATTAGCAACCCTTACTTCGATGAGTACTTTCTTTTCTAACATCATGCATAAAAAAGCATATTATTTCACTCTTGATTTGGAGGGCTTCCACCTTTGCCAGAGAACTTGGCTTGACCTATGAGAGCCTTGGTGGTAACACACCTCCCCCTTCTCGCTGGATTTGGCCCATAATTTGATTTTTGCATTAGGCATAAAAATCCTAAAGCCTCTGTCAAATTGATTTTCCAAAAATGAAAAATAAAATGTGATAAAATTTTTATTAGATTTAAGTCATTAAATCATGCTCTACATGATCTAGTCTCTTTAGGAAGTGTGTTTAAGGACTTAGTCTCTTTCCTAATAAATAACAACCCAGCTATCTTGCAAAAGCATATGACTTTTCTACATGTTTTAAAATTATAGGAGGAGTTAGTTGGTGGCCACCCCCAAGCGGTTGTAAGTCCAATAGTCAGGTGGTTTATCCTCTCTTATAGAGGTAAACCAAACACCCATTTTTGCCTTAGATTTAGGTCATGCTTTTGGCCCTCGCCAAAGCTCCCTAGATTTAGACTTAGAGGTTGCTACTTCTCTTTGTAGGCTACAAGCCTAAACCCTCACCTCTTAGGCATTTCCATGACCTTGTATCATGGAATTGTAAGCCCTAGCATTTTAATAAAAATTTAACTCAAATGAATCAATTCAATTTCAAAAATGTAAAGCCCAACCATAGGATAGTTTGGGGTGCTTACTAGGCTTCCTAGTATCTTAAACATCCCCTACTTATTCTCATTTGGCTTTGATAAGAACTCCTTCCTCTTGATCAATCCCATTTGATTTTCTAAAAATAAATCAATCGATTGATGGTCTTACCTTTTGAAATCTTTGGAGACAATGATCATTTGCTTTAATCGAGAGTATTCTTAAGGAATCTCCTTCCTTAAGATGTAATTAACTATGGGGACTTCCCCTATAGGAAACTTAATGAACTCATTTTAAAGCAAATCCTGCTTTACTTTTCTATATAGAGTAGGGGAAGAATCTCTGGTACATGCGAATACCCATAGTCCTTAGGAGTCCTTATTTTGGTGATTAGGTCCATTGTAGGGTTGTGACTTTTATCTTTTGAGATAGTACACCTCTCCTTGATGCCATACCCGATCATCCTAATAAGAACATCTATGGATCTGCATGGTGTCCCAATAAAAGGTGAATTTATAATCTGGTTTTCATTCATCCTTCCCACAAAGAGGGACAGATGAAAGCAAAGAATATAAATTTTTCTTCATTCCCATAGTCTCACTAGCTATAGAGTGCACTAGGGATTCAGGAAAGAGTCTTGGACTACTCAAAATGGATGGAGAGTAGTATACTCTCCTCCTAACAAGGGCCGAGATTGGCAGCCTTTAGCGTCAACCGGGGTAGGTCGAGGTGGCAGTGTGGCGAGGTGGAGGTGCTTGAGAGGTCGAGGGTGACATGGGGTGTACCTCTTCCTCCAAATGAATTAATGGCATGTCATGGGTGATCTCACCCTCTCACGGCCAAAGGCTGAACCCAACATCCTTGGGTTAGGTTGGGTCAGTGTTCCACATGTCCAAGAAGGGCTAATGGTGGTTGCCAAGGTTTGGGGAGTGGGAGAACCCACCCAAATGGGGTGTGGCTTGGTTCAAGGGGTTTGACCCAAACTTGGTTTACTATGGCGACCCAAAGATGAGTCATGCTAAGTTTAGTTGGGTATGGTTTAGCTCAATTTGACCCATATTGGGTTAGGTTGACCAATTGGTCATATTGGGTCAAAATAAGAGTTTGGGTATGTTCAAATGATCATTTGGAATGTATTGGGTCAATTGATTTGGTTTAATTTGAAGTGGATTTGATTTTGGCTCATATGGGTTCATTTAGGTCAAATTGGGCCAACTTGGGTTAATTGGTCAAATTGGGTTGGTTTGAATCAATTGATTGCAATTGGCTTATCCAAGATGACCAACAATCATTATAAGGGATTGGATGGGTTGATTCAATCCAATTTGGGTTAAATTGAAGTTTGAGCCAATTTGGTCATTTAGGCCACTTTGGGTCAAGTGGGCCAAATAGGTTAATTGAGTTTAATTGGTGGAACTGGGTTGAGAAGAGTTCAATGATGGATTTAGGGTTGATTGGTGGTTTTAATTGTAATTTATTTGGGTTTGATTGGCTTTTATCTCATTTGGACCTTTTATGTCTAATGGGTTAATTTGGGTTGATTTGATTCATTTGATTTTATTGGTTTGATTACAAGTGCTAGAAGGGTTTGAAACGGACAATTGAATAGTTGGAGTGCTTTTGTGAAAATCAAGTTGGATTTGGTTTGTTTGAATGAGCTTTGAGTTGGATCATGGGATCATGGTGAAATGAACTTAGGTTAGGGAATAAGCCTCTTTGTCTTGGAGCTTGGATGGGAAACAAAATTCAATTGAGGTTGGTTGTGTTGGCTTGAGGTTGGTTTTGGATGAGTGGATAAACATGGGTTTGTTTAGGCAATAGGTAAAACCTATTTGTCCTAAGGAATATCCTAAGCTTAGGGTATGCCTTCCTAAGTCTCTAGGCTTGGGTTTAATGTTCCCTTAGTCACTAGAAGTGTCTTATCACTATGAAAATCTAAGTGTCTAGAAGGTTCCTAAGTATAAGACGAGGAAGGTCAATTCTCACTCCAAAAGTAAGGTAAACAGACACACACCATGGTTAATGTTGAGGTTCCACTATCTCAAGTCATGGAGGATATATAGATTGCCGAAATGGAGTACGTGTCTCTTACTATTATTATGTCCCAACTTCGAGACTTGTAGTCTCACCTTCCCTGATGTGCTTTTCTCCTTTTATTTTCCGATCATTTTTATGATTTGACTTTTATTATTTATCTTTATCAATGTAACTTTTTTCTTTATTATTTCATTTTCATATTGGTATTGTACTATGCATAAATTTATGTACGTCTAATGGGTTTGATTGTTTGATGGGAGTGTCTTCAGTCTTAATGTTTTTCTTTATTGTACTTGTTGAAGGAGGTGATATTTTACATTTGATATTGATACTAAATTTGGCTTAGTTCCATCTTGAGTAAAGATTTTTTTGTTCAATTTTTGGTAATGACCTTACGACTATTTGAGATGATTTTTTAGTCTAGGCCACTTGAACTAACCAAGTTGGAGGTATTTGAGATTTGGTTGCTTTTGTCTTTGAACTAGCAAAGTAGGGGATCACTTACTGTGGCCTTTATGGTGTGTTAAATAACCAAACATGTTAATGACTTAGCCATATTTGGGCTTGTTGAGTCTGACCTTATGCACCACTCGAGATTTAAACTTGATCAATTGATGGAGGATTTTATCATTGAGCTAATGAGATGTGGGATCTTGTACTGCTCCTTTTATGGCATGTTGAGTAAGAAAATCTATCAGTGACTCGATCATATTTGGGCTTGTTGAGTCTGATGCACCCGCTTAAGCCCTAGATTTGATGTATAGAGGAATGATGTATTTTCAACTTGGTTTGTTGAAGTTAGTCTTGAAAATTTCACTACTTAATCAACAAGAACTTGAAACTTGTGAACTTTGCATATATAATTTGAATGTGCATGTGGAGATATTGGCCCTAGGCATGGTGTCAACTTGAATATAAAGGGAAGGTCCCCTGCCTTTATAGAGGAAAACCTGACATTTAACTATAAAATTTAAAAAATGCCCCCTATTTGGCAGGGAGATTTTCATAATATTTAACAAACATGATAATATCAAAATTATTTTTATTCTCAACTTTATATATAATCATATGAGATTTAATATCAACCATTATAACTATTTATTTAGGGATCTCAATTTGAAGCTTGATGTCAACCTAAATAAATATATTAAAACTCTCCCATCCTGGCAGGGGAAATTCTATTTTGTCATGAAAATGCATTTTTATGTAAGAAGAGAATTTCCAAGTAAAATTTAAGTATATGCAATAGCCTTGAGAGTTTTAAATACAATAAAATTTTGATAATATTTTCGTGTATAATACTCTTCTAGATATCGACCATTGATTGGCAGTATTGATCTTTCAGCCTTCAAATTAATATGCTGGTAGGCTTCTCCTTGATATACCTTTTCAACGATAAAAGGCCCTTCCCAATTAAGCTTGAATTTAATGCCTATTTTGCAATGAGAAATGATTGACCTTCTCAGCACCGGAGCCAACTCCCCTTCTTGAAATGTTTGAGGGCACACCATATGATTGAATGCTTTAAAAATTTTGGCTCGGTAAACTTCTAAATTTTGTTGGGCCTAGATCTTGACCTCATCAAGCACATCAAGATCTTTTATCTATAAACAAGCATTTTTCATCTTGAGTAAGATTATGTTGAATGGCTACTTGAAGTGAAGGTAGCTCAACCTCAAGCGACAAACTACTTCAGCTTCGAACACTAACACATAAGGGGTGGCTTTTGTTGGCATCTTGCAGGTAGTACGGTAGGCCTATAATACCTCTATGAGTTTAGTATGCCATTTCTTTTTTATTTTTAGTAAGAATATTTCTAAGTAGGTTGACTAGTATTTTGTTGAAATCCTATGCTAAACCATTAGCTCTTGGATTATAGATTGATAAGTATCGCCAGTCAATTTTATGTTGATCAATAAAAATATAAAATTGTATGCTATTGAAGGTTGGGTCATTGTTTAAAATGATTCGGTGTTGCATACCAAATTTATAGATGATATTATAAGTGAATAAGTTGACTAATTGCTCAGTTGTGACTTCTTTGAATGGAGCAGCTTCAACCCATTTAGAGAAATAATCAGTGGCTGCTAAGATGAAGCGATGGCTAGTTAATAATGGTGGATCAATTGGTCCAATTATATCAATTCACCAGCACTCAAATAGCCAAGATGCTATTGTTGGGTGCAATTAATTCGTAGGTTGATGAACAATGTTTCCATGGACTTGACATTCATGGCACCTCCTGGTGTGATCGATGTAATCTTTTACGATCGATGGCCAATTATATCCCATTCTTTTGATTTTGAAAGCCATTTTGGGACCTGATTGGTGTGCACCATAGAGTCCTTCATGAATTTCAGTCATTACTTTATTAACTTCTTTTACTCTCAAATACCATAGCCACATCTGCTTGAAAGATCTACGATAGAAGGTATTACCGACATAAGCGTATAGTCAGATTTTTTCCTCAAGTTATGCAATTATTGATTTTTTATTTGTTAGTCTGCCTTCTTTAAAATAGTCAATGAAGGGTTGCCTCAAATCCTCCCTCTATTCTACCATAAGGACTTCATTTTTTGGTGCTGAAGTTTTTTGAAATTGAAATCCTTTTGGAATGGTTTGAGGTTAATCTTGTTGGCTTTGAGAAATAATTTGTAAGAGATTGTGAGGAGCAATATAAGCTACATCCTACTGAATTTCACTTGGTGACCCCTCTTCTAGTGGAGATTTTAGATTTACTGGCTTTATAACTTGATAAGTATAGACACTAATTAGCACATAATCATCATCATCATCCATATTCATCATTTCTTTATCTAATTTAGGTAAACAATACATTTTACTATCTCTAGCTTGAGAGACTTGAGTTATAATGACTTTTAGAATTTGCTTCAACTTTGTTGATTGTGTTAATACCAAACATCTGATTAATGATGAGCTGAGAATCATCATAAATTTGTAAATTTTGAACTCTTATGGAGATGGATTCTTCAAGACCTACGCTCCATATTTTGCTTCTTTATTAGTTCATGGCTTGGTCAATCCATAATGATTATATGCCATTCGTGCATGATGAACACAAGGCCAATGCCTGAATTTGGGAGATTAAGTGGGTTAGATTGATGAAGTTCCATCAAAATATATTTCTCAAATTTGTTGTTTCTCTTTTTCATATATGTGTATAATCTATTCATTAGGAAGGTTATCATTAAGTGGCGAATCTATCGAGATAAGGTGTGCAATAAGGATGTTTGCAAAAGAATTTGTCTTTCTCTACTTTTTGAGGAACATATTTGTTATCAAATTGTAGCCAAAGAATAACCCACTGTGCCAAGTGATTTGTCAATGCTAGTCTTATTATCAAGAACTTCAGCAGACCAATCCTTGAGATGAGAGTTATTTTATGAGATAACATACAATGACAAAGCTTTTGGATAACAAAAATTAAGGCCAAGCATTACTTCTCGATTGGAGAGTATCACATTTATGCTTCTATTAATCTCTAGCAGATGTAGTACAAACAATTTTCCTTTTTCTTCTTCATTTTGTTGCACCAGTGAAGCACCTAAAGATTCTTCCAGTGCCACTGTGTATAAGATGAGAGGCTTCTTCAGGATTGATGCTACAACAATAGGTAGATTCAATAGATATTTCTTAATACTATTGAAATCCTCTTAACATTCTTTGTTCCATTTAAAAGAAGTATCCTTTTTCATCAACTTTGCAAACGGTTAACATCTACTCATTAAATTTGATATAAACCTTTTGATAAGTGCAAGATGTCTCTATAAAGAACAAAGTTGGTGAAGGCTTCTTGGAGGTGGCATTTCAATAATTGCTTTAATTTATTAAGATCGATATGAATCCCTTTGTGACCCGCAACGTATCCAAGAAACTTTCTTGAGGAAACTCCAAAGGTGCATTTAGAGGATTCATCTTGAGATTTTATTTTTTGAATTCTTTTAAATAATTATCTCAAGTCATCAAGATGGTGTTTATGCTCCATACTTTTGACAATGAGATCATCAACATAGCATTCCACCTTCTAATGAATCAACTCATCAATGATGTGCATCATAACCCTTTGATATATAGCCCCAACATTCTTCAAGCTGCATGACTGTATAACAATATATGTTGATTGACGTTCTAAATGATGTATGTTTTTCATCTTCATGAGCCATCTTGATTTGATTGTACCCTAATGATTTTTTCATGAATGAGAACATGACTTAATTTGAAGTATTGTCTACTAATAATTCTGACATTGAGAGCAGAAAGTCAGTTTTTGGACATGCCTTATTTAAGTCCCTAAAATTAATATAGATATAGATTTGACCATTTTACTTCTTTACTGGGATGATATTAGTTATCCAATTGGCATACTTTTCTTCTCGAATGAATCTTGCTTCAATGAGTTTCCTAGTTTCTACAATCACCTGCTCTTCAATCTTCAATCTCATTTGCTTAGAGCTTGCTTAACTAGTGATGCATCTAGCTTGATGGCTAGTATGTGAATTGCCACATGAGGGGATAAGTCTGACATCTTAGCATATGCTTAGGAAAGCAATCCTTGAATTAACAGAGTAGTATTTTTAATCTTTCTACTTTATCTTTAGGAAGCAGGGAATTAATGAATGTTAGGCGAGGATCTTCCTCAGTTCTCAAATTAATTTCTCTTAATTCATTTACAGTAGCTGCCTGTCCACCATCTTCAAGCTCCTCAAGTGCTATTTTTGCTTTCACTTCTTCAACATTTGTAAGGTTTACTTTATAAAATTCATCTTCATTTTCATAATTAGTTCTAATTTTTATTTCTCTTATTGCATAATAAGTGTCTTCAAGTAGATAGTTATCTTGAATGAACCCGAGGTCTCTAGTAGTATGTTTATTTTCTCTACTGATAGTTTGAGAACCTCTTAGATACCACATAATCTTAAAAGTTTAGTTCTTTTACTTATTTTGGCATGAAATCCATGCTTATGCATTAACTCCCACATTTTAGAAAGATAATATTTTGGCATCCTCATGGGCACAACCTCTTTATCTTTAGATAGTTGAATTGCCCACCAAGATTTTCTCCTCAACATCCCTGATATGTACAAAGTTCCCTACCCATGTCTTCTAAAAAGAGGACCCACATAGAAAGTCACCAATTCTTCAACATTGTGGACTTCTTGAAGAGTTATTTCTTTAAAATGTATTGAAGAGACAAGAGTGCTACGAGCATAATCTACACTGTAGATGAATCTATAATTATTTTCAAGTACCTTGCCTTCAAAGGAAGATTCAAATTCATAGTTTGAATCAAAATGATCTTCCTCATTCAATAATTTACCTGAATTTATGTAAGTCTCTGGATTTGATAAGAGCACTTTTCTCTTCTTCAGCGTCACTTCCCAAATAAGAGAGAGTTTTACCCATTCTTGACTTGCTCTTTGTATCCTTAGGAAGATTTAGAGTCTTAATCTTTTCTCCATTTCTTTCATCTTTCTCTTTCTCTTTCTTCTTTATAGATTTTGAAGTAGATGTTGCATTTTTTTGGTTGTTTTGCTAGCTTTGATTCTTTTGAAAGAAAATAACTAGTATCCTGATATATTTTCATTTTAGGCACCGCAAAAGGCTGCATATCACCTAAAATTTTAAATTTTCCCCATCTTTTATGTACTTCATACACTGATGCAAAATAAATGGTATGATGCCATATTCATGGAGCCATGGTGGACCTAAGAGAGTTCGAAAAGAAGTATCTGCATCGACCACATGAAATTTGGCTTATATGTAGAGATTTTTGAATCTGGGAGGGAGGGTGAATGATCCTACAATTTTCTGCCCCCTTTTCATTAAGACCCTGAACTAGCACCTTATCTCACCTTAGATGTTGTACATCAAGAGATAACCACTTGAGAGTTTGCAAATTCATGAGATTTACAGAGAAACTAGGATCGATTAAGATCTGAGATATTATAACATCATCACTTTCAACAGTAACATACAAAAGGTGATTATGCTCCATTATCATGAGCATAAGATCTTCTTTAGAAAATGTGATGATTAGATCCATTATTAGTTTGCCTAGCTTCTTTAGGACTTTTGCACTTTTGTAGCTAATGGCCCGCTTTGAGTGCATGCTTAAAAAGCTTACCTACACTTTCCCTCTTGAAAGAATACTTTTTATTCAGCCTTTCATTGAGGGTTGGAATTATTGAATCATTGGTTTCCTTCACTTGTTTTGATTGCTTGCCTTTATTGAAGTGGCCTCAAGGAAAACCATTACCTCTAAGTATGAGCTTTAGCTGTGGAGCTAGATTGGATGATTATTTTGGTTTAGCTTGATAGACATGTTGCTTTCCTTTATCAACATTATAAACTATTTGCTTTTCTTTATCAACATTATAGACTATCCGCTTTCCTTTATCATTTTTGAAAGAAGTCAAATGCTTTTCACCCTTCCTTGCATTTAGAGCTTTATTTCTTTTAGGTTTATCTGAGTGACTCTCAGAATTTGATAGGTTCAACTTCCCGAATTTAACAACCCTATCAAGTAGCTCCTGAAATTTGGTGATTGAATCCATATAAATATAATGCACTATTTTTTTTATTGATGTTGCCCATTAATAATTGAATTGCATGCTCTTCTTCCAACTACTGCTCACATCTCATGCTCATGTTTCACTAGCGTGATATATCAAAGTTACTAACTCATCTTTTCTTTCTTTCTTCAATGGTAAGGTCGGAATAGTTATCTTTCTAACTCGCATCTAAAATCTTTTGAAAAACATGATTTCAAGCTCTATGAAAGTCTTAACGGAATCATTTGACAGCTTTGCATACTATTCAAAAGCAGTAGAAGTCAAATTGCTAATGAATTGGAAAAAATATAGCGCATCATTACCTTTGATATTGCCACAAGAAGTCTTGAATTAGGTTAGATTCTATTTAGGATTGCCATTTCCATTAAAAGTGTTGAACTTTGGGATTGAATAATCCTTTGGGTATGATACCTAGTTGTACTTTGCTGGATACAAATAACCCTTATTCACCAATTTCTTTGCTTGCTCTGTAACTATAATAGCTTTTATCTTCTCACTCAAGATAATATCAAGCTGGTCAGCTATCATAGTTTTAGACGTGCTTGGAGTGTTTTGAGAAGCAGACTAACAAGTTAACTTGTTCATTTCATTCCTCCTTTTAGGCTCAATTTGTACTCTTGAAGCTTGGGGTATATGATTGACTAGAGCACTGCTGAATGCTTAATGATTGGTTAGAGGGATAGGTATTGGACATACTACATTATTCCTCTATATTAACAATATCATTGTAGTCATTTACATCATCATCTCATTCATCTTGGCATTTAATTATATAATTTATTTGTCTTTAGCTTCATTTGTCACTGAATTTACCTCCGTGCCTCTGCCAAGGTTGTTGTATTTGTAAATGTAGGATTTTGTTTTCTTTGTCTTTCTTCTTCTTCTTCTTCTTCTTCTTCTTCTTCTTGCTTTTCTTTAGAAGAACTTGAAGATGCTTCCTCTACTGGAATATTTTGTTGGTCTTCAGGCTGAGGGAGAGGTGCGGCTCCATGACATCTATGCTGATATTAATGCATACTGAATAACTCACCGATGTGTTGCACCATGTACACCACCTCGACTGTCATTGTATATTCTTCTTCAACTTCTTCTTCTTGGACACAGATCTTTTATCGATGTCTCCAATGGAATTTTGGTTCTGAGTGTGGGATAGTTACTTCTTCAATTAGAGGACTACGATGGAAGTTAATCTCCTCTTAAAGATGTGAAGTTAATTGGCTATCGGATCCCCTGGAGGACTCTCCAAGGTGTCGACCATCGAGGATTTCATCACTTGGGACCTTTCTTTGGAATAATGATCCTTGATGAGCTTTAATTATGTTAGATATCTGGTAGTGCACACCATATGTCATGCCATGGCCTTTCTCTGAGATAATTTCTTTATGAGGTTTGGACTCTAGATTTGCTTGCCTTTTTATCATGACTTTTTGGCGATAGATTCTTGGGCACACAGTCCAACTGTCACGTCCCAATGGTCATCATTCAGGATTTGACTAGGCTGTTGTCTTATCATGATTGTAGAAGATGATCTCCTTGATGGAGTTTCTCTAACTTCCCTGATGATTAGCCCTTGGAACTTTCTTTTAATCAATATTTTTTCATTTGCAATTTTCAAAACTTGATGCACTCTTACAGATATAGATTTGGGTTTCCTCAGTGGGGGAGCTGGAGCTTGATGCTGTTGGGCCCAAAAAGAATGTTTGACTTTGACAGTAGAGCTATTTCTCTTTACCAATCATAAATTATCAAACTTATTCTGTGCTGAACCATAGATTTCTGACTCCATAGTTAGTTTTACAATTGGCTGCTCAAACAATGTCTATTAAGCACGTAGTTTTGCATTTCTCTTTCTTTGTTGGCTTTGAGTTAGCTTACTTCCAGATGAAGAAGGCTCAACATCATGCCTTCTCAGGGCAGATGGTTTAGTTGGTAAACTTGAGTCATTCCGGGGCACTAGAGATATCATTCTCCTGGTAACAGTTCTTTTCATAATCAAATTTTTTGGGTGACCAAGCCTCTTAAAGGCAGGTAGCTTCTTTTGAGGTGCTTCAACATTAGTAGTTGGACTGGTAACCTCATTAGGTCTTTCCAAAGTTTGCTGCACATTGTGTGCATGAGCTTTAATAGTCTGGGACCTTGTAGTGTTACCTCGGATAGTAGTATTTATGGTAGTAATAGCTGGAAAGTCGACACTATCAAATTTGATGGTAGCTCATCATTCCAAGTGTTGATATTGGCATTAACCAATCAGATGTTGGCATCATTTCTAAGGGCAACAATGAAGGGAGTATTTTGGAGGTCCATTCTGCAAAATGAAATATGTGGATTAGTAACTAATAGTTGATATAGTAGTAACCCACCCTTTAGAATGCAGAGACACAATAGAACATATAATATAATAAAATAGTATGCTCTCAATAAAATCTAAAATAATTCAAAACCCAATTTAGAAAGTATTTCATTTTATTAACAATTATGTTTTGTGATTTATTTTAAAATTCATTTTCATTTATTTTTATTTTCATTTTTTTATACTTCACTACTACTATAGCTTAAGTTCAACTCCAATGATGGAAAAAGAAACCTGTTCCCAGTGGAGTCACTAAAAATATGTGGGCACCAAAAATTTGCCACCAACCTCACGATAAAGAGAGTTTGGATTAATGTCAGTCAAATTTTGAAAAGGTGGATGCATTTTGTAGATAAGATACTACATAGAGATTTCATCCTCATTTTGTGAGGACTTTAGAAGTTCTGGTTCTAGGTTTTCTATAGGCGCAAGCACCCATAGTTAATTACTCCTCCCAATGTTAAGAGAGAAATTTCGATTAAGGCTAGTCAATAAGTCACTAAATGTGTAACATATAGTAGTAGTGAGTTGAGTTTAGAACTTATGAAATTTATCATTTAGCATATGTTGATGGGAATGGTGACATGCTTGATCAAAATTCCATGATTTCATCATCCTGAGCTATCATGGTCCTTAGTCTACTTAGTTAAAGGAGGTAGTCGACCCAACCTGACTAAAGGACCCTTTTTAGTAGCCATGGGTTATGTCATCCAAGGTGTCCTTGTAGGCTTAGGTTGGTGTTTGTTTAAGAAGACAAATTGAAGTCAACCTTAGCTAATAGAGGTCTTTTTATCTAATCAAATACACCATATAATTCACAGCTCAAGGAGAAAAGCTATTGGGGAGCATACAGGCTATAGTTATGACCAAAATTTAATAGTGCTATTTGTCAGCGAACCACTCGGTCAAAGGGCTCTGGTCGTAATCACAATTTGTGTGATATTATTTGGCAGTAAAACCACTTGGACAGAGGACACGAGTCACATCCTTAATAATGTGAGTTTATTTGAGTATGAACTAGTGATATACTTGAATTGACATTAGCTCCTTTGTGAGCAAAAGTTTTCTTAATTTGTCACCCCTAACAAATAGCTATGGATTGTTGGATGAATTTAATTTAAATTATTAATTTCATTCAATTAATATATATTTTTTAATTTAAGCATGTTATTATTTTATAATTAGTTTAGATTTGAACATGTAATGATTTAACATTAAGAATTAAATGAACTTTTCTAGTGATAACCCCTCAGTTGAAATATTCAATCAACACGACCATCATCAGGGATAACCTTGTCGATTCTGCATGTTTGCTAGCAAAGGATCGAGTCTACGACTTAAATTCTTGAATTTGAATTTGAGAGACAATGCTTTAAAATTTTGAATAATAATAATCTCCTTTAGTTGAACTTTGCAATCAACATAGTGATCATTAAGAAATGAGGAGATGACCACCTTACTGTCAATTGACAGAATTAGCTTCTAAAAAATTTTATCAAGATGGAAAATTTATAACAATATAATTAAATTTTGTTAACCTGGACCCAGTCCGCAAACCCAACTATGAATCAACCCGCACAACCCTTATACACAAAATTTAGTTTTTAAATAAATGTGTTGAGGCACATGCGGGTGATTGATTACTTGCATATATGATCATTTATTTATTTCATGAAACACTTGTACATGCATCGAGACATTTGAAATCAAGCTAAAAAAATTCCTTAAATGCATGTGGATATCCCATTCTTAAACATCAAATTTGGATGTGATGTTACTTTAATGAATGTACTATATCACCATTATAACGGTTTACATGCATTCCAATGCAATAAGATTGAATAAAAGTCATCTTATAATGCACATTTATGTCTAATTCATTCATTTAAAAGTTTATGCAACCATTGAAGCACTGACATATGATATAAGTTTTCTTCAAAATATATGTAATAAATTCACCTTCATTACAAATTTGCACGAATTTTGAAACATCATTCAACATTCCAATTATTTTGCATGCATTTTAATATGATAAGATCAAATATACTCCTATCTTATAAATCTTGTAAACATTTCACTTTTTATTTTTGAAAACTTGCACAAGTTTTAATGAGATTCTTTGAATTAAGCAAAATATTTTCTCATGAAGTATGTATGAAACTCATTTCATTTGAACATATGTGTGCATGTCGAAGACAATTAAATTACATGAAGGATGCTTAATGAGACATGCATGTTTCAATTACCAACCTATTATTTTTCTTTTCTTCACGATTCTTCACGATTCTTCATTCAATGAATTTCTTGATTTAACAACCTATTATTTTTAATATATATTTCCTTAGCTTATCATTTAATAAGGCCTTTTCACTTAATAGATTTCCATGTTTCATGAAATACCATCAAATGATCCAAGCTTACAAATAAACAAACTTATGTTATGAACAGAGATGCATCCTCTTCTTTGGATTTAGGCTTCAATCCCACAGAATTATTTCATGTGAGTGTTCATTTCAATTAGGTATTATTGCACAGATTTTAAAGTACCTGAAGTAGAGTTAGGTGTCATGGCATGATGTGCATATGAAGCTTACTCAAAGTCTCCCATATTCATGACTTTCTTAATGAGTTTTATTATTTGCATAACATATCATTAATGGGCTCCTTTATTTCAGAATTCATCATTTAATGTATCTAAATTATCATGAATTATGGTGGGGCCCACATGAGGGCTGGTTCATACCTATAAATAGAAGGGATTTCCTTCACTTCAAATATGTTGTATCATTCACTTGGGCATGCTTGTGTGAGTTCTTACAAGCTCAAAGTGTCTAAGGAGGTCCTGCTTACATTTCAAGCCAAGACTTTTGGTTCTTTCACTCCTCATTCATAAGTTTAACTTTTCTTTAAATTTCAATTTAAGTTGTTCTAAATAAATTATGATTGCTTAAATGATCTCATTTATTCCTCATTTAAATCCCCTATAACTGTGTAATTTTGGCAATGTATCAACAGCATCCTAATATCATCCCCACAGAGGGAGCTACTTCAGGAGTGTTAGGCCTATCCACCACATCAAGAAAGACATGTTTGGGCAGTATAGACTATGACCACAAAACTCTATTTCCCCACCGTGCCAAGAAAGGAGCGTATGAGGCCTTCATAGCTACATGAAGATCGTAAGTTTCTCCATCGTGCCAAAAAAGGCACTTACAGGTGCTTATATTAGGCAAAATATAACAATCTTTTTTTTTTGTTTTATTTTTTTTTTGTTTTTGTTTTCACACTATATCACATTACACAAAGCCAATCCTTTTATCTCTTATTAAGCTTAAGATTCAGATATCCTTCCTCTATTTTTTGTTGGAATCTAACATGCAATCTCTCAAATTGGTCAAAATCTATATAAAAAAAACTTTATTTTATTTCAGCAGGGCACCCTTTTGATAGTAGGGTATAAGCAGGATTTATTTTGCTTAAACTGCAGAAATGACAACTCTAAATCCTACTAAATATGCAACTTATTTTAGTTTACCTTGGCTGGATTTCAGCTATGTAAGGGTAGGCTAAAAGGAGTAGAGTTGACGCTACGCTTAGTTTTAATCCAAAGAGCGTGGGCTATCTAGAAGAAAATGGGGATAGGTTGGGACAACACTCAATTACGAAGTAGGTAGAGTGGATCATTAGGGATTTGAGCAAGGAGGGCTGGTGATGATATAGCAAAGAGGAGGAACTGTGTTGTTCCTTCACATAAAGTGGAGAGTGTGCTCGCCAGAGAGGGAGTGACTGGATCCAAGAGGAGAGATGATAAAATGAGATCGCTAGGTGATGAGAGGAACCCACAAAGAGAGTCGATGGGAGAGAGTGAGGAACCGATAGAGTCGCATCGAGCAAAGGGAGAGAAAACTTGATCTCGCTGAGAGAGGGAAGGAGAAGAGGAGAAGGAAGGAATGCTTCTACTAAGAGAGAATGGGAAATCGTCACCTTAGCAGAGATGGAGTGAGGGAATCGAGAGGAAAAGCGTGCATGGGAGATGGAGAGAGCGAATGAGAGAGAGGCAAGAAGAAAAGGAAAGATGGGTTTGTAAGAAGCAGAGAAGGGTGAGTGCTGGAGACTTCAGAGAGAAGGACGGCTACTAGAGTGCTCGGTTTGAACACAAGTAAGGGTAGAGGAGGAGAATCAAGTGTAGTGTGGGATTTTGATAAGAAGCTATTTTCTGTAATATAGCTTTAATCTCTGTAATTCGCTGATAAACTGGTAGTTTGAGTGATTAATCCCTTCTGGATTGAATTCGTCATTTGGTTTGAGTCAAACAAGGAGTTAAACCCTTTCTAATGAGTCAACCCGGCCGAGTTAATAGAAAGGAAACGCTGGTGCTTTCGATCCGCTGGATCTAGCCTTTAATCTCCCCTGGATGGGCTCACTTGGATTGGTTCTTCTTGAGTTTGAGATTGAGCCGTCGGATTGCTTTGTATTATTTACGCCATTGGATCTCTTGATCATGCGGTTCTTGATTCTTCTATTGGCTTAGTGGATTACATGATGTAACTTCCTTAGCGACCGACGGAATTGCATCGAGCCGCTGCTTTTGTGGTCGCTTCTTAGCTGGGATTAATCTGTTGAGAGGACTAACCTTTATTTGGCTTTTGTTCTTTCGCTGACCTTTCGAGCGAGAGCTCGAGAGGAATAAGGGCAGCGGATGGAGGTGACGGAGAAGCGCTTTCTCTGGTTGTTTCTCGTGAGGTAAACCGAGAGGAAGCTAGCGAGAGGGAGAGACGAGGGAGGAGACCAAGAAGAAGATAAGTGTTCTTTTCGACATCTTGATCATTCTCTTCGCTTGGCTTTGGAGTCCTATTTATAGTTTCGCTCGGAGATAATGCTTGGATCTAGTCTCTATGCTCTAACTAATTTCTTAGAGTCTAACCGATTGCAGATTGGATCGTTTACGCTTGCTTGTTTTGCTTTTAGGGAATATCGCTTGGTTGAAATGCTTCTTGATTCTTGAGTTCTTCTCTGATTTCCTTAAGTGACAGCTGCTGGATTAGGTTGTTTTACTTCTACTGTCAGAACTCTGTTATCTGATTATTTCCACTCTTGCTTCTTAGTTGTTTTGATAATTGCTGCAGGCATTGGACGGATCTAAGAAATGCTGTTGATGCTTTGGCCGTATTTAAATGCTGTTGTTATTATGGTGTACTTAAGGGTTCTGTAATAACTGTATTTGTTTATTGCTGAGGTTGTAATATCTGATCATCGCGGTATTGTATATTGAGTTTATGAACTGTATTTGGTAATCCTTCCTGTACTGAGTCTGTTTTTACTGATATTCATTTTGCTGTCTGCTGTTTTTCGGCCTTGGAGGAATTGGTTTCATAACATTACTCCCCTCCTCACACTGACCTTGTCCTCAAGGTCAATCTTCTGGGAATGCTTTCTGTATTTCTTCAATCTATTTCTCAGGCTGCTGTTGATACTTTCCTCTGAGTACCGCTCGTGCGGATCTATTTTCCGGATTAGTCTTGCTCTAATGATAGAGTTTAATTTCGAATTGAGGGATTAAGCATAGTAATTGGATTGTAGTAAATCCGCTCATTGTATGTAATTTGTGTTTGATTCTCGCTAGATGCTCGTGAGCCCAATTGTAATAGTCTGAATTCCTCCCTTAGGATCCTTACTTTATATCAATCCTTTCTCTTGACTTTAGATTACCTTTGTAATGTGGTGGAAGGTTGACTATGGGAATTCTTGGCCATTCTACTTGAAGTTGGAAGGAATTGTTGTGCCCCATGACTTATCACCGGACTATCTTATGCTAGATAATTGGGTTATATCCGACTTATATATCTAGGCTAATTCTATGGTCGACTTATTGATAGCTATTTAGACTATTCTATACTTAGATAATTATCTCTCCCCGCCCCATCCTCGGATTGAATGGTCGATATTTGAAGCTTGTTGCTACCGCTTTTTCTTGGACCCATTGGTCGTACCGATTATCATGTGGTAGTTGATGTTGCTGGTCATCATTGACAGCCACTAATGCCAATAACTTGGACTTACATATATGCTCTTTATGGTCCTTCTCCTTACAATTGAAACACAATCCTTTCTCTCTTCTTTCTTCCCTTTGTGTTGGAGTGAGCCTCAATTCTGGTCGCTGTTTATTTGGATTGTTGTTTGTTGATTGGTGTTTGTAGGAGGAGGCAGTACGGGCTGTTGCTGTTGTTGTTTTAATGTTGGAGGTTGGCTGATCTTGTAATTTCTTGGCATTGTTACATCATCAGCTGATTCAGTGCATATAGGGTCTGTTTGGGTGTAATGTGAGTTTGATTCACCTCTTAAATCTCTGAATAAAGATGGGCCAAACCTCTGAATAACTTGTTCTTTAAATTGTGGCCAAGAATGCAATTGTTTATTTACTTGCATCCATTGATACCAACTTAAAGCAGTTCCATCCATGTATATTGAGGCTATTAGAAATTTCTCGATCATCCGAGGATTTATAAAAAACCGCTCGCTTTCAAGAGCCATCCTCTGGGTCTTCTTCCCTTAAATCGGGCATATCTATTTTAAGAGGCATTGATATGGGTGTGTGTGTGGCATGTTTGGAGAATAGGATTCATCAAGGGATGCATCACATACCTGGCTTTGAGGTTGTTTTTCTATTCTGTTTTCTATTGATGTCAATCTCTTTACTATTTCATTCAATGCCATAATGATTGAGGTCATTTCGTTCATTGTTGTTCAACTGCAACACATTCGCCTAGGGTTTTGGATGTGTACCTTGTGCTTTCTGCCATATTTTCTGATTGAGGATGTAGATGTGAGTTGTGGGAATCAACGAGAGCACCAATGATAAGAAGCTATTTTCGTAATATAGCTTTAATCTGTAATTACCGATAAAGGGTATTGAGTGATTAATCCCTTCCGATTGAATTGTTGGGTTTGGTTTGAGTCAAAACAAGGAGTTAAACCCTTTCCTATTGAGTCAACCCTACCGAAGTTAGAAAGGAACGCTGGTGCTTTCGATCCGCTGGATCAGCGCCTTTAATCTCCTGGATGGGCTCACTTGGATTGGTTCTTCTTGAGTTTGAGATTGAGCCGCCGGATTGCTTTGTATTATTTCGCCATTGATCGCCTTTGATCATGCGGTTCTTGATTCTTCTATTGGCTTAGTGGATTACAGATGTAACTTCCTTAGCGATTGACATGGAATTGCATTCGCCGCTTTAGCCGGTGGTCGCTTCTTAGCCGTGGGATTAATCTGCTGAGAGGACTAACCTTTATTTGGCTTTTGTTCTTTCTGCTCTTCGAGCCGAGAGCTCCCAGGGGAATTAGGGCAGCGGATGGAGGAAGAAGTGCTTTCTCCTGGCTGTTGGTTTCGGTGAGGTAAACCGAGAGGAAGCTAGGAGGGAGAGAGAGCGAGAGGAGACCGAAGAAGAAGATAAGTGTTCTTTCGACATCTTGATCATTCTCTCTGCTTGGCTTTGGAGTCCCATTTATAGTTCGCTTTCGGAGATAATGCTTGATCTAGTCTCTATGCTCCTAACTAATTGCTAGAGTCTAACGAGCTAGATTGGATCATTTTACTTGGTTGCTTGTTTCTGTTTTTAGGGAATATCAGTTGGTTGAAATGTCGCTTCTTGATTCTTGAGTTCTTCTCTGATTTCCTTAAGTGACAGCTGCTGGATTAGGTTGTTTTACTTCTACTGTCAGAACTCTGTTATCTGATTATTTCCACTCTTGCTTCTTAGTTATTTTGATAATTGCTGCAGGCATTGGACGGATCTAAGAAATGCTGTTGATGCTTTGGCCGTATTTAAATGTTGTTATTATGGTGTACTTAAGGGTTCGTAATAACGTATTTGTTTATTCTTTGAGGTTGTAATATCTCGTATCATCGGGTGTATATTGAGTTTATGAACTGTATTTGGTAATCCTTCCTGTACCGAGTCTGTTTTTACTGATATTCATTTTGCTGTCTTCTGTTTTTTCGCCTTGGAGGAATTGGTTTCATAACATTACTCTCCTCACACCGACCTTGTCCTCAAGGTCAATCTTGGAATGCTTTCAGTATTTCTTCAATCCATTTGCCGCTGTTGATACTTTCCTCAGAGTATCGCTCGTGGATCGCCTATTTTTCGGATTAGTTTGTCGCTCTAATGATAGAGTTTAATTTCGCAATGAGGGATTAAGCATAGTAATTGTCTCATTGTAGTAAATCCCCCGTTGTATGTAATTTGTGTTTGATTCCTGTAGTACGCTCGTGAGCCCAATTGTAATAGTCTTGGCTGAATTCCTCCCTTAGGATCCTTACTTTATATCAATCCTTTCTCTTGACTTTATCAAGATACCTTTGTAATGTGGTGGAAGGTTGATCAGACGTGGGAATTCTTGTGGCCATTCTACTTGAAGTTGGAAGGAATTGTTGTGCCCCATGACTTATCACCGTGACTATCTTATGCTAGATAATTGGGTTATATCCGACTTATATATCTAGGCTAATTCTATGGTCAGACTTATTGATAGCTATTTAGACTATTCTATACTTAGATAATTATCTGTCCTGTCCTATCCTGGATTGAATGGCTGATATTTGAAGCTTGTTGCTACTGTTTCTTCTTGGACCCATTGGCTGTCGGGCTGATTATCATGTGGTAGTTGATGTTGCTGGTCATCATTGACAGCCACTAATGCCAATAACTTGGACTTACATATATGCTCTTTATGGTCCTTCTCCTTACAATTGAAACACAATCCTTTCTCTCTTCTTTCTTCCCTTTGTGTTGGAGTGAGCCTCCGAATCAAGGTCGCTTATTTGGATTGTTGTTTTGTTGATTGGTGTTTGTAGGAGGAGGCAGTACGGGCTGTTGCTGTTGTTGTTTTAATGTTGGAGGTTGGCTGATCTTGTAATTTCTTGGCATTGTTACATCATCAGCTGATTCAGTGCATATAGGGTCTGTTTGGGTGTAATGTGAGTTTGATTCACCTCTTAAATCTCTGAATAAAGATGGGCCAAATCAATAACTTGTTCTTTAAATTGTGGCCAAGAATGCAATTGTTTATTTACTTGCATCCATTGATACCAACTTAAAGCAGTTCCATCCATGTATATTGAGGCTATTAGAAATTTCTAATCATCTGAGGATTTATAATGATTCTGAAAAAACTGCTCTGCTTTCAAGAGCCATCCTCTAGGGTCTTCTCCTTAAATCGCATATCTATTTTAAGAGGCATTGATATGGGTGTGTGTGTATGTGGCATGTTTGGAGAATAGGATTCATCAAGGATGCATCACATACCGCTTTGAGGTTGTTTTTCTATTCTTTTCTATTGATGTCAATCTCTTTACTATTTCATTCAATGCCATAGATTGAGGTCATTTGTCGCTCATTGTTGTTCAATCTGGTAACACATTCGTCTAGGGTTTTGGATGTGTACCTTGTGCTTTCTGCCATATTTTCTGATTGAGGATGTAGATGTGAGTTGTGGGAATCAACGAGAGCACCAATGATAAGAAGCTATTTTCTGTAATATAGCTTTAATCTCTGTAATTCGCTGATAAACTGGTAGTTTGAGTGATTAATCCCTTCTGGATTGAATTCGTGTTGGGTTTGGTTTGAGTCAAAACAAGGAGTTAAACCCTTTCCTATTGAGTCAACCCTACCGAAGTTAATAGAAAGGAAACGTTGGTGCTTTCGATCCGCTGGATCTAGTTTTAATCTCCGCTTGGATGGGCTCACTTGGATTGGTTCTTCTTGAGTTTGAGATTGAGCCGTCGATTGCTTTGTATTATTTCGCCATTGGATCCGCCTTTGATCATGCGGTTCTTGATTCTTCTATTGGTTTAGTGGATTACGTAACTTCCTGACCGATTATGGAATTGCATCCCAGCCGTTTTAAATGGTGGCGCTTCTAGCGTGGGATTAACTGTTGAGAGGACTAACCTTTATTTGGCTTTGTTCTTCTGCTTCGACCTTCGGTCAGAGCCCCGAGGGGAATTAGGGCATGGATGGAGGCGACGGAGAAGCTGCTCTCGTTTTATGTTTTCCTGGTGAGGTAAACCGAGAGGAAGCTAGCAGGAGGGAGAGACGAGGGAGGGAGACTGAAGAAGAAGATAAGTGTTCTTTTCTGACATCTTGATCATTCTCTTCTGTTTGGCTTTGGAGTCCTATTTATAGTTTCTGTTTTCTGGAGATAATGCTTGGATCTAGTCTCTCTATGCTCCTAACTAATTCTAGAGTCTAACCGATTGCTAGGATCGCTTTTACTTGGTTGCTTTCGCTTTTAGGGAATATCGCTTGGTTGAAATGTCGCTTCTTGATTCTTGAGTTCTTCTCGATTTCCTGACAAATGGATTAGTTGTTTTACTTCTACTGTCAGAACTCTGTTATCTGATTATTTCCACTCTTGCTTCTTAGTTGTTTTGATAATTGCTGCAGGCATTGGACGGATCTAAGAAATGCTCTTGATGCTTTGGCCGTATTTAAATGCTGTTGTTATTATGGTGTACTTAAGGGTTCTGTAATAACCGTATTTGTTTATTCTTGAGGTTGTATCTGTTATCATCGGTGCGGTATATTGAGTTTATGAACCGTATTTGGTAATCCTTCGCATCGATGCTTTTACTGATATTCATTTTGCTGTCTGCTGTTTTTCGGCCTTGGAGGAATTGGTTTCATAACAGATTTGGAGGAGAGCTGAGAGAGAGAACATGAGATGGGTAATGAGATCGCACGAATCCAAGATGAGAGAGGAAATAGAAAAGGAGATCATGTGTTCGGCCTGCAGCCGAGACGGAACCGGGGTGGCTCATTTTGCCTAGAGTAGATAATGAGAAAATTTTTAAATTAGACTTAATTATAAATTTAATTAGTCAATTAGGCACCACCGAAAAAAAAAAGAGTAAAATAAGTCAAGTCGTTAGTTGAACGGATGACTGGCTCATCCTTAATTTTTTTTTAAAACTGGGAGCAGCTGCAGTATTTTGCTCATATTTATCTCATCCGATGTCAGAATTAAGTGATCTTGGTATCATAATGAAATTTTCTACAACTTTCATGTGGATCAAAATTAAGAGATACTGAGTTTTTTAAGAATCGCTTGTCCTTAATTTTTTTTTAAAAAAATTAGGGGCAGCTGTAATATTTTGCTCATATCTATCTCATCCAATGTCAGAATTGAGCGAACTTGGTATTGTTAGAATTATAACAAAATTTTTCACAACTTTCATGTTGATCAAAAATTATGATTGTGGCCCGATAGGCAGCAGTTTTTATGAATGCGCTAAAAAATTACGGCGCTAATCTGAAATTTTTGAGTAGCCACCTTTATTTGTCTATATAGGACTCATCTGATGTTGGAATCAAGTGAGCTTAGTATCGTTGAAATCATTACAAAATTCTTTACAGTTTTTATATTGATCAAAAATTACGATTGTGGTCCGATACGCAGCTACAATTTTTTGTGTGTTAGTTTTTAGTATTATAACAATTGTAGCTGCGTATCGGGCTATAATCGTAATTTTTGATCAACATGAAAACTATGGGGAATTTCATTACAATTTCAACGATACAAAGTTCACTTGATTCTGACACCGGATATGTCCGATATAGACAAATAAAGGCGGCTGCTCAAAAATTTCAGATCGGTGTCAGTTTTTTAGCGCATTCACAAAAACTACTGTGTATCAGACTACAATCTTAAATTTTGATCAACATAAAAGTTGTGGGGAATTTCATTACAATTCTAACGATACTAAGCTTGCTTAATTCTAACACTGGATGAGATAGATATGAGCAAAATACTATAGCTGCCCCCAATTAATTTTTTAAAAAAATTAAGGAAGAGCCAGTTGTTTATAAAAACTGCTACGTATTGGGCCACAATATTAATTTTTAATCAACATAAAAATTGTAGAAAATTTTGTTAAGATTCCAACGATACTAAGCTCGCTCAATTCTGACACCGGATGAGATAGATATGAGCAAAATATTGCAGCTACCCCTAACTTTTTTTTAAAAAAAAAAAAAATTAAGGACTAGCCACTCGTCCGTTCAACGGACGACTAGCGCTGACGTGGATGCCACGTTGGAATTTGTCGTCTGTTCAACGGATGACTTGGCCTATTTTTCTAATTTTTTGGTGCCTAATTGGCTAACTAAACTTATAATTAGGCATAATTTAAAAATTTCCCCAGTAGATAATGGGGAGAGAGAGAATCAGTGAGGGGTTGACCTGGTATGTAATTTATTAAGCATAATTTTTTTTTCCTTTTCCTAGTTTTACTATTGGACTGGTTAGAGGCAATCAATAATAAAGCATGGCCGGCTGCTCTGGTTGGATATATTGGACGATAAGTTTGGAATATAAAAGTCAATTACTAGAGGAATTTGGATAGCAAAAATGATAGGGCTTTGAGTGGTAGATTAGGAATACTAAAAGGCAATGAAAAACTTGAGGAAAGATTTATATTTAGGAAGATTTATATACATATCATACAAATCTTATGTATTTATATATCTCATACCTAAAATTAGATATTTACTTATCTAATATTTTCTTATGCTTTAAAATGTATATTTCACTTTTAAAAATTGAGTGATGATGATACTTTTGATGTGATATTAAAGATTGTGGTGTGATATATGCAAAAATTAAAATTTAGGTGTTAGATATGTAAATATATAAGAATTGTGTGGAATATATAAATCCCCCTTAAATTTATTATGTCATTCAAAAAATTTTCTTTTTAAAATATTTCAATGATAATTAACAATGACTAGAGTTTAGCTTAGCTGCCCTCATCATTAAGTGCCTCAAAATGTGCATCCATATCATAAAATTCATGCGAATTTCATCGTGCATCAACCATATGCAATATGTATATCATTCTTAAGTAATTTTTGATGTTCTAGATGCAACGGGGATATATGTTTCATAATTGGAGATTGTTTGAATAACTTCGATGATGATCAAAGTGAATTTAAGCAAAAATTATGTCATATCACATTTGAATTACTCTACATTCGCACAGACATGGCTGAATTGGTCTTTAAAAGTATTGTTTGATAAATTTTGATATTTTAGTGATAACAGTGTAGTCAATTTTAGAGCGGAGGTCAGAGAGGCTTCATCCAAGTTTTTTGACCACAATATGCACCTAATTACATTTAAATTTGATTTCACTTATTAAATTGATTATTAATTAGTTCTATTAATTTTGATTAATTAATTTTTCATTCTAGATGCATCGATGTAGTATATTTTTTGAATTGGTGATAATTTGATTGACTTTGATCATGATTAAAGCATTTTTATGCAAATTTATGTGACTTTGCATTCAATAATTGACAATTTTAATTCATCTGTTTAATTTGATTTATGTACGACACATCTAGGTCAACAAAACACACTTAAATTCAGAGCACTTTATAGATAAGTGCTTCATAGTTGAGAAGAAGAATGAAATTTTATTTAATATTTTAAAATAAGTTGTAGGATAACCAGAGAAGAAAGAAAAAAAGCACACTAAGTAAGCCTTCTATGTCCACCCTTTGCTATCCTCTACTGCTTCCTTATGGAAATATCCAACATCCATCACTGAAAATCCTTGATTATTGATCTCCTTCTCCACCTCTTGCTTAAGAAAAACACTCTTTCACACTATTCTCATAACACTCTCACAACATTTGAAGTGTTACTCTCCAAGTGCTTCACAGAAAACTCACACACCTTCACACTCCCTCTTGTCAAGAAATCTCAAAATAAAAAAAAGTCTTTTTACCTTAGAAATGTTTTCTATATATAGCTTAGAAATAGTCATGGTCAGTTTCTCTGATTCTCCTATCATAACTTTCTCAAAAGCTATTCAAAATCATCATGGAAAAATCATGAATCTATTCTATTGGGCTGTAGTGCTATGATGTTATTGATGTAGTGCAGTGATGGTAGAAGTGGTGCTGTTGATCCGACGCTATGCTTGTTGCCTATGCTTCATATTTTTCCTCTGGAACAATGCCACAACACTGCTTATGTAGAGCTTAGGTGCTAAGCTTACTGTAAATTATTCCGAAATGAATCTAATATAGCATCGTGGTGCTACTGATATAGTGCATAGGTGCTAACCTTGCTATAAAATTGTCTCAATTTAGGCCATTTTTAGCATCACAACATTGCTTTTACAATGCTTAGGCATTGGGCATAAATTTATTCTTTTTCATTTTTTAATAGATTTTCTATTACAACACAAAATATACTTAAAATAAATATATTTTAACATATAAAAATATGGTAAAGGCATTATAATTACATGAAATTTTCATAATTTTAACCCTTATCATAAATCATGATTAAATCCTTGGGTCTAAACAATAATAATAACTAAAAACCCTTAGATATAAAAATCATGAAACATATTCCTTCTCAACTTCTTAAAATAACTCCTCCTAGATAGGCTAGGTCAAGGTATTAACTTGTGTCAGTAGAATTTATTATTTTCAAATTTGAGGCACTCTATTTCTCCTTATTATATGACTATTTTTTACTTATTAGGCTTTTTAGTCATGTACTATTGGCAAATAAGTTCTAAAATTTTAATAAAATGTCAAAAATAAAATTAAAAAAGAAATTCAACTTCAGAAATATAAAGCCCAATAAGAACCTAGGTCAAAAGAAACTCTATCCTTCTTTTATCTATGTAATTCAAGGCAAAGATCTTTAGTTCATGTAGACCCATTAATCTTAGAAGTTCTTATTAAGTGATTGAATATATTGTATGGTGATATATCTACCTTTTGAGTTGGTATGTTATTTTTGGATGTTACATTTGATCACTTAAATAAGCAACCTTAATACCTACATAGTGTCTTACTATAAATCTCCATAAAAGATGCACAGCCAATTATTAGTTTATCTCTATATTCAACTTCTTATGAGGCTAATTATTTTAAAGTTATTAGTAAACAAGAAAGTGAGGAGTCAAATTAAAGTAAAAGAAATGCATACATCTGAAAATAATTTAAAAAATCTAGTAATTCTCATATTATCACTAAGAACATTAGTAAACAAGAGACATGCTTTATAGAGGAAAATTGTAGTATAAGCATTCATGCTCTACTCTCTTTATCTTGTAATATATTCTCTTAAGAAAATAGAGGCTTACATGCAAATCAAATATGAATGTTATTTATAATTGAAAATGTCTACTTATATTAGCATTTAATATTTCCAACTTATTATGATAATAAAAAAATTTGTTAAAGACACAAAATAAGAATAATATGAGTATGATATGAATCTAAGTGAGATAAAATCCATAAAGATGTTTAAAACTATGTGAGGTGGCTTTCAATTGGAATCCAAAATTTTTAGCTTAAGGGTGCTAATAGATTAGAAGTAACAATGTTGATGGGTCTATAAGAAAGCAAGTCAACATGATTGTAAATTGAGAATGAGACATTTTGTATATGGATGCATGTATGTGTGTACAGATTGTGGTCACTCATATGCACATATTTATGCATATGGCACTAATAGGATGAAGTGGTCAATGGATACTTATTATCTATCATTTTAGCATCTTAAAATGGGAATTGAATCCTAATTCGAAGGGTGTCAAAGGTACATATAAGGATCCCTCATGCCCTTCTTTATTTCCATGGGTGATGGTTGACAAAGAAAGGCCCCTTAGGAAGATGACTTGAGGATGGAAAAGAAGTACTGAGAAATCTACTTGAAAAAAAGTTAAGAGGGATGACTAGAAGGACACTTCTTATGGAGCTTGACATTAGGGATGAGATAACTCCAAGTGGCATCATGTGATGCACAAAGATAAAGCACAAAGATTGGTGAAGAAGCTTATGAATTTTTAGAGGAAGCTTTTGATGGTGGTCATTAAGAATTGGGAGGCTAAATGAAAAATAAGGCATTAACAAGTTTTGGGTCAATGATGAGAGACATCAAAGATTGTGAAAGATAGATGAAGAAGCTAATTATATGCCAAATGAATTAATTTGTTAAGAGTTAATGATAGAGAAAAGGGAACTTGAGAATGAAAAAGAACATATGTAGAGAGTTAAAAAGAAAACCAAAACTTCAATATGTGATATTGGCCAAGGTCTTGAAGAAACAGACATTAGTAAAATGATAAAAATATACATAACCTAGGAGATCAAGAACAAATTGTAAGCTACAACGTCAATAAGACATTATCAAGTTTATGAGATGAAGCTAAATAACAAGATATACATGGGTGAGTAAGAAAAAATTTAACTAGACTTAAGGGTCAATGATGAAATCTATTAACATGGGAGCCATTAGTTAAGGAGTAGAATAAGAGTCATTGGGCTAAACCTACAAAATTTATATTCCATGCTTTCATGTATGAGCCAAATCATCAAAATGGCTTAGAACCATATAAAGTAACATTAAGCAAGTTAAAAAAGGTGTTTAATAAATCAACCATAAAAATGATGGTGCTTAATTAAAGAACACCATTTGTTAGTGTTGACAATCTTAAGACACTTAGAGAAGTGCCTAAAGCTAAAAACATCAACCTTGGAATCTGATTGATCACAAAAGCCTTATAGTCACATAAATCATATTTAAAATTTTTTTATCAAACTTAGAAAGTTATTATCAAACATACCAACTATTGGCATTAAATTTAAAAATAGTTAAAAAGTCAATTGATGCTTGGGTCTACTTTATTTAGATTTTTATATTAGAGTAAGTTAGTCATACCTTGTCTAGATCATTTGCACTTATGTCTAACATCCTTTTTTAATCTTCTAACTTATGCTAGAAATGATTCAAGAAAGCCCTTAATTTTAAGCATTGGCTTAATTAATTGAATCAAAGTGAGTCATTATGTGGTGCTTTTTTTTGGATGTATATGGGGGGGGGACACCATGCAGATCGTAGGGGGTACTTAATGAAGTGATTAGGTATGACATTAAGGTATAATACACTATCTAGAAAGATAGATGCATCACCCTTCAATGGACCTAATCACTTAATAAGGACTCCTAAGGCATGATGTGTCTTCAAATATACTAGAGATTTTTCCCTTGCTTTATATGGATGAATAAAGAAAAGTTTATATTAAACTAGATTCTAAAGTTCCTTATGCCTCCATAGTTAATTACATCCCAAGGAAGGTGAATTCCTTAGGAATACCATCGATTAAAGTAGGTAATTATTATCTCCAAAGAATTCAAAGCTAGACTATCAAAGGATTGGATATGTTTGAAAAGTCAAATGGAAAAGTTCAAGGAGAAGACTTATTTTTGGAAGCCAAAGGGAATGAGTAGGGAATGCTCATGATAATAGAAAACCTAGTGAGCATTGTAATCTATCCTATGATTGGGCTTTATATATTTGAAGAGAATTATTTTGTTTGAGTTGACATTTTATTAGGTTACTAGGGCTTATAATCCATCAACACAAGGTTATGGAAATGCTTAAGAGGTGAGGATTTATGCTTGTAGGCTGAAGAAAACATCAACCTCGGATCATAAATCTAAGGAGCTTTAGCATAAACTAAAAAACAACCTAAATCTAAGCGAAATTGGGCATAAGGTTTACCTCCACAAGACAGAGGATAAACCACCCGATTGTTGGGCTTACAACTGCCTGGAGTGGCCGTGAGCTAACTCCTCCTATTGTAGGCAAGTCTTATGAATTTGCAAGATAGTTGAGATGTTATTTATTTGGAAAGAGACTAAAGTTATAAACTCACTCCCTAAGAGACTAGAGCATGAGTGGTATGAATAATGACTTAATCTAATGCAAAATATTTTCAAATTTTATTTCAATTTTGACACTTCATTTTAACAAAGGATTTAGGATTTTGATGTCTATATGCATGATAAAAGTAGATCATTGGCTAAATCAGCAAGAAATGGATGTTTTCCACCACTAGGGATGCCCTTACAGGTCAAGAATTCCCCTATTTTGCAAGAATAAAAATCTCCTATTTTCAAGAATGAAATAATATGATATGCATGCTATGAAATATTCAACCATTCAGCTAAGGGGTTACTAAATATTTTAATTATCTTATTTAATTCCTAGGCTTTATGGTGAGGTTATGAATTATTTAAAACTTTAGTTATGAGTTGTAGTTAGGTAAATATTTATTTTTATCCTAAGAGCCTAATCGCATCCAAGCCACACATTAAAGCATCATTTAAAAAACTATGAAAAGAATGTCATTTCTAATGCACAAACTAAACATAAAATCAAGCAATTTTATAACTACCGTAAAAGAATAAGAGGCCGGTGCAGTCAGGTGGTGCCACTGTACAACTCGAAAAGAAAAGCTAGGTAGCTGAGCTCTACCCTTACAACTCAGAATATGAAAGAATAATTATTATTTACAAATGAATAAATGCTATGAGGGGTCTTCATTTCCTCATTCTTTATACTTTCATCTTCATGTCTCCATTTGATTTGATTTGCTCCACTTCAAAGGCATCAGATGGCCTCCTAGGACAAAACCTTCTAGCCAATGATCGTCCTTATCTCCCATAACACTAATCCTAATTCCTAATATGAAATTACGTTGAAAATAGGAAAAATAAATCTAACTACACTTGCAAAATAGAGGTTAGCTAAACACACATATAATCCTAACTAGTTATATTTATAATTTCAGACTTAACACCCTGCACATGGGTAACCAAGCCCACCTGTCCTAACATGAATTATGCTCAGGGGCTTAAGCAATCTATAAGGAGAATATTTATATTTATTTTTAAGCATCCCCATAAGTACAATATCCTAACATCCAGTCTACAAGACATACAATCAAACATTTAATCTATAATAATACATCATAAAATAAAATATACATCATACCAAGCATCATCCTAACATAAAGCTATAAGTCATGACTTAATTCTAATGTGTGTGTTAAGGCTTGTGTGGTATGTATTTCTATGCATCAGAGTTGTAGTTTTCTAAGTGTAAAAAGATTTAATTTAACATGAAGGGTTGATTTCACTTGAAGTTATTTAATTGATTTGAGAATTTTAATTTGTGTTTTCTTTTGTTTCATATGATTACACTTAGCAACTAAGTGTTATAAAGAGAAGAAAGAGGATTGCCCTCTTTCATCCCTACCTTAAGCCACTTTCTAAAGCATGTTAATTTGATGTAGTTCTCTTTAATGAATGGCTTATTAAATATTTTAAATTAATCCTAAGTTTAGGTTCACTTTAAATAATCCTATCCAATATGAAAGGCATTGTAAGATTAATCTAATTGAATTACTATCACATGACACATGTTAAATCATTCCTTTCCATCACATGTAACACGTATATGATTTAATCCTAAATATATCTATACATGCAACATGTTTTAATATACTTAAATGATGAATGTATGTGTATGTAAAGTTTATATCATTTTGTGTGATTGAATTATTAAATCATATTAGTTTAAAGCTCTATCTAAGTTCTTATATAAAAATACATAGGAATGAAATTAAATAGGTACGTGTCATTGTTAACCAAGGAAGTGAAGTAATCAAATGACCTCCTTGGGGCTAACTAAAGCCTCGTCTTCCCAGGATGTCCAAATTATATACCCTTTTGCATTCAATCATATGTAAATTTGTATATATGAATATGAGAAAGCAAGCTCCAAATCTCATGACCAACTAATTCAATCATCTAGCAAATTATGGATGCATGTATCTTTGATAAAATAAAAGGGGTTCTAATTTTATAATTAAATACACACACACATGTATAAGAGACATAAGCTAGTACATTCCATTATTAACTAGGGAAGTGAGGTAATCAAATGACCTCCTTGGGGCTACTTAAAGCCTCGTATTCCCAGGATGTCCTTCTTTTCTCAAAAACATATGGATGTATACATAAATAAAGGAAGAAAAATCATGCAAAGGTTGTATTTTTATTTGATTGAAATATTTATGCATATGGAATAAAGTCCTATCTAAATTCTAATGTAGGAACACATGTTAATGAAATCAAATAAGTACGAGTAACTTTTAACTAGGGAAGTGAGGTAATCATATGACCTCATCGAGGCTAACTAAAGACTTGTATTTCTGGGATGTCTGGACTATATACTTATTAACATTCATATACATGTAAAACTACATATGAATTAATGAAAAGAAAGCTTTACCTCACATGTCTAAGCTATAATCACATGCATTTAACATCATAAAACACATTACTATTCATTTATAAACTTTTGAAAAACAAATTTAGATTTAGTTGTGATAATAATAACACATATATTAAATTAAATCAACACATGTAAGCTTAACATTGAAGGAATCTCATTTGATTTAATGAATTTTGAAAAGAGATGGATGTATGAATCAAATGACATGCAATATTTAATATGATTGGAAAGGAATAAATAAACATAAACATATGATTTCATTCAATCAAATTAATTCCTAAAGACAATCATATCAAATAATACTACTTAAAGTAAACCAAAGCTTTTTTATGCATCATTTTAATTTCATGATCAATTTGACTTAAGGATTCGTAAGAAGGAGCTTGCTAATCTTAAGCCATCCACATATTTGTAAGTTAATTTGGTTTAATGAAATGTGATTTAGTTGATTTTATGGATTAATTAGGTTATGATATGTATTAAGTCCATTAATTAACCCTTACCTATGTTACCTTAACATAATTATCCAAATAATTATGAGCTAACATGATATACAAATTAGCAATGGTCCTAAGAAATGAAAGGGCCTAATGCAATTAGCTCATAATTAATGGTGAATTAGATTAAGGAACTTAAATTAATTACTCTTATGGTTTCCCCACACATGTGGATTAGCCATATTTCCATAAATTTCCTTTAGGTTATTAAGCACCTAAAGCTCTACCCTTGATTTAATTAGTTGATATCAGATGTAATTGTAATTTTTAATTTGGTTAATGAAATCATTAATTAATTAATTAATTAATTAAACTATTACTTAATTGCCAAATTGATTAATTATCCTTCAAGTGAAATGGACTTAGGGAAAATATTAGGAAAGAGGTCCCAATCTAATTCCATAAGTCCATCCACTATTGGACAATGATTAATGAGTCCAATTAATTAATTAATTTACTATTCACATGATTAATTAATCCTTAATTAAATTAAGAAAGAAATTAAGGCTTAGTTAGCTAATTTTTCTAATTAATTAATAAATAAATCCCAAGAAAATTAAGGGAGGTAGAGGTCATCCCTTAAATAATCTCAAGAAGTTTGGGGTTAATTAATTAATTAGGTAATAATTATGCTAATTAATTTTTATTTAAACCCTAATTAAGTTTTAATTACTGTTCAAAATCAATTAAGGATATTTTAAATAGATTCCTCTATGAAATACCTTTAAAATGAGTATTTACTTGTATCTTTTAGATTTTTCTATGATTTGTTATGGTTTTATGAAGTTTTAGCCTTTAATTCTAATTAATTAGCCTTAATTAATCCTAATCCCACTGGTGCCATGTGGTGCATTGATGTAGTGCACTTTCCACGTGGCACCATGAGATTGTATATTTAAGTTGTCACCGTCAATGCTAAGTCAGCTAATGGCGAGATGCGCTTTCTCGTGTGCCATCTGATCTTAGATCGGATGACCACAATTAATCCCATGGTTGTAAGTCCAACATTCGGGTGGTTTATCCTCTCTTGTGGAGGTAAATCATATACCCAATTTTTCCTTAGATTTAGGTCGTGCTTCGACCCTCGCCAAAGCTCCCTAGATTTAGGATCAGAGATAGATGTTTCCCTTTGCGGGCTACAAGCATAAATCCTCACCTCTTAGGCATTTTCATGATTTGTATCATAGAATTGTAAGTCCTAAATTTCTAATAAAAATTCAACTCAAACAAATAATTCTCTTCAAATTCAAAAATATAAAGCCCAACCATAGGATAGTTTGGGATGCTCACTAGGTTTCCTAGCAGCTTGAGCATCCCCTACTTATCTCCTTTTAGTTTCAATAATAACTCCCTCCTTTTGATCAATCCCATTTGATTTTCCATAAATAACCAATTGATTGATAGTCCTATCTTTGAAGTATTTGGAGAAAATGATTATTTTCCTTAATTGAGAGTATTCCTAAGGGATCTCATTCCTTAGGATGTATTTAACTATGAAGGCTTGCCTCCAGAGGGAACTTAACGAACCTAGTTTAAAATAAATCCTGCTTTACTTTTTCATGTAAAGTAGGGGAAGAATCTCTAGTACATCCGAAGAGCCATAGCCTTTAGGAGTCCTCATTAAGTGATTAGGTCCATTGTAGGATGGTTATTTCTATATTTCAAGATAGTACATCATTTCTCAATGCTGTGCCGATCACCCTAATTAGAACATCTACGGATCTACATGGTGTTTAACATAAGAAGTGTTATTTTTGTTCTTCATTCATTTTTTCTCTCCAAAGATAGATGAAGAATGAAAATAATTCACCACAGGCTTTGGCGAGGGCTTAAAAATGAATTGATTAGGCTTAATTAAAGCCTTAATCCCATCAGGCCACATGGCGGCTAATGCGGTGTACTTTCCAAGTGGCACGAGGGGAGTGGCTATTTAAGTTGTCACAGCCAAAGGCTGACTCAGATGGCGATGGATGCGGTAACTCCATGGGCCATCCGATCTAAGATTAGATGACCATGATTAAATGTGTGATTCTGAAGGGGAAAAGAGAGGTTCTATGCATGATCGGATAAGGACCGTTCATTCCGATTACACGAAATGGATGGTCCGTGATCTCTCCTCTCAAGCGATGAGCGACAAATACCATCCATCGATTGTCACTAGATTTGAGCTCACCCAAGCTTGTATGGAGATGAAATTGAACCCACACCTTTGGGGAAGCATACAAAATACATCTAATGATGGAAATCACATGAGACACATGTTTCCTTCATAAAGGGCCAACCTATTTTGAGCTATGATCGATTTTAATGGCATACCTCACCAGAGCTTGTGACCGATAGTTCCAATGATTGAGGAAGTTTCATTTGGTAGAAATGAAGCCCTGTTGAGCCGTGCAAGCCATGATTTTGTGTAGCTTGCTCGGAAGACCAACCCACAACATGTAATCAATTGATCTTGATCGAACTCCACCCTTCGGCCATCGGGAAGCTTAGGAAATGATTCATTTTGGCTTGTCTAAGTCCAAGGATGGTGTGTGCAAAATTAATTACACTTTAGTTGCAAAATGGAGAAATAAGAATCACTAGTTTTTTCCCGCTATTTTGGTTTCACATAAAATCAAAATTGGGGATTTTAGGGAGCTCGAGAAATGCGAGGGGAGGCTCGGAGTATACTCCCTCCGTTCTTGGATGGTGGTGATCAATTTGGCTTGCTGGATAAATGACTGATTGAGATTGGGAGCTCAATTTGTGCATAGAATCATTCCACTTGGCCTCACATGAGTGGAGGAAGGGTGGGAGGTGGCTGCCATGGGAGTATTGGGTGTCCTTGTTGGTTTGAAATGCTCTAATGGGAATGGGAAGGTGATTTCACCTTCCCATGAGTCATGGACGATGAAACCACCTTTGGGTTAGGTCAGCCATGGTCCTTGGTGCCTAAGTGGACCTATGAATGGGTGCCAAGTAGCCAAGGGGAGGAAATGACCAAATATACATGTGTCTTATCTCATGGGATGCCAAAGACCCATGGGCAAAGTGGCATTTAGCTATGGGTTTGAGTTGGCCGAATTTGGGTTGGATCAAAAGTGGGTTAGCCCAAATTTCAAATAGTTTGGAGTTTACTTAGTTTGATTTGGCTTGATTTGACCTTTTTTTAAGTCAAATTATGTTAGGTTGGGCCAAGTTGACCAATTGGTTAAATTGGGTCAAACTAAGGGTTGGGTCAAGTGCACATGAGTATTTGGAGTATATTGGTGCCATTGGTTTGGTTCAATTTGCTTTGGATTTGATTATGGCTCATTTGGGTTCATATAGGTCAAATGGGTCAAGTTGACCAATTTAACCAAATTAGGTTGGGTTAGGTGTTAAGGCAAGTTCAATTAGCTAATTAAAAATTATTGTAGGCTTTGGTTTGATTTAATTTGGATTTAGTTTGGATTTTGGCCAACTTGACCCTTTAGGTCAATTTGGACAAGGTTGGGTCAAGCTGACCAATTGATCAACTTGGGCTCAATTATGGCTTTGGTCAAGCTCAATAAGTGAATTAGAATGAACTTGAGTCATTGGTTATAATAAATTTGGATCAAATCATGATTTGACCCATTTTGGCTTTTTAGGCCAATTTAGGTCAACTTGGGTCAAATGGCCATTTAGGCTTAGTTTGGCTCAAGTGAGGGTTTGGTCATATTCAATCATTGATTATGAGTTGGTTTGAATCAATGGTTTTAATCAATTTGGCATATGATGGATTTTGGCTAGTTTGGGTTTCATTTGGGCTAAATGTTGACTTGGTCAAAGGCTACGTCTGACTTGGCTTGACCCAATTCAAGGTGATTGGTCACCCTAGGGTGATTGTTGGTTATGTTGTGAGGTTTAAAAGGGCTTAGTTCAATCCAATTGGATGGATTAAAACTTGGCTAAAAAAAAGGTTCCTTTAGACCACTTTGGGTAAGTGAGCCTAAATGGATTAATTGGCTTGATCATGGCTTGATTCAAGTTTAGTTGAACTCACACATGAGCCTATGATTGAAATATAAATTCAATTGCAATTGGTTTGGAGCTAAATGGGTTTTGGTTCATATGATAATTTCAAGTCAAGAGAGGTCAACTTGGACTTGACTTGGGTTAACCTGGGTTTGGTTTGATAATGGTAGTTTATGTTTATATTTGGGTCAATCATTGTAGGAATGATTGAATCATGAAGGAATCCATGAGTTTTGAATTGATTTGGGTATCATTTAACCAAGTTCAAGAATTTTACTAAAAGGGCCAAAATTGGGAATTTGATTTGATTTGGGTTGGGTTTGTCCATTTTGCATTTATATTTTATTTATATTTATGAATATAAATGAAGATATAAATGGGTATGTGAAAATCTCTTTGAGTTTGGAGTGATTTGGAAGCCAATTTGACCAAATATGCGGATGTAGGTCAAAAGGGCTTGACTTGGGAGTTGGTTTGATTTGATTTATTTTTGGTCATTCAAATTTATATTTTATTTATATTTATGAATATAAATGAAGATATAAATGGGTTATGATAAAATCACTTTGAGTTTGCAGTGATTTGGAAGCAAATTTGATAAAATCTAGGGATGTAGGTCAAAAGGGCTTAACTTAGGAATTGATTTGATTTGATTTATTTTGATTTTATTTGAATGGTTTGAATTTTGATTTCATTTATATTTGTGAATATAAATGAAGGAATAATTGATTTATGAAGAAATCAACCAAATTTGGGTTGGTTAAGCATATGAAGGTGGTTCATATAACTTAGGAAGCGATTTTGGAGTTTGGATCTAATCATGGACTTCAATCATTTGATAGTTGGATTTGATTTTAGATTTTGGATTTGAATTTGATTTAAGATTAATTTTATAATTCATAAAATCAATTAAATTGGGGCTGATTTGAATTTGGCTAAGGCTAAGTCCATAAGATAAAATCAAAGGGCTTAGGAAGGGATTTAGAGTTTGAATTTAATCATGGGTTTCAATCATTTAATAGTTGGATTTGATTTTAGAATTTGAATTTGAATTTGAGGTTTGGTTTGAAAGAAGGAAGCAATGATTGGGTTTAGGCTATAGGGTAGGCAATTGCTCCTAAATCCTTAAGGCATAACTTATTCCTATGGCTAACTCTTCTAAGTCTCTAGGGTTAGGTTAAATGTTCACCTAATTACTAGTGTCTTAAGACTAAGGAACTCTTAATGTTTATAAGTGTCTTAAATCTATGATGAGAAAGTTGAGGGCTCACTCTAAAAGTGAGGTTAATAAAGGGTACCCAATAGGTGTGGTGTGACTGACAAGGCACATCGCATGTATTGGTGTTGACCGAGATGATTAACAATGTCCAAAGGATCACAAACACTAACATAAATGATCTACTTCTAAACCCAAGAAGTAGAAAGAATCAAGATTTTAGTGCAATGTAACTCCACTGATGCCAAGGGCATAATGAGGAAGAAGGGATCCACTAAAGGATCAAGCATGTGAACCTTCCACTAGGGAAAAAGGTTCAGGTTATCCATTAGGGATAAGAGGTTTGAATTTTGATTGCAAGATATGATTTGGGTAGAGTATCTGTTGGGGATTAGGATGTATAAATCATGAGGGATAGATGTATGAACCCTCCACTAGGGAAGAAGGTTCAGGTTATCCACTAGAGATATGGATTTGATGAGATTACCCTGTCGGTGTGCGATGGACTACACTGAGAAAGGGGTAATGTCGGCCTTGGCCTATCTCAGATTTACCAATCCAAAGGGGTAGTCCACTAGCCACATGGTAGAACTATCTGACCTAAGGGGTTGTCTTTCAGTGTACAACAACTGTGCTAGGGAGAAAGCATAGTAGACTTATATATCCAAAAGCAAGGGACACCGCTGGGGTGATTTGTTGGATGCAACAAATCAAACCTGACCTAAGATGACTACTGAGTGAATGCCGCTAGAGGACTTATATCGGCTCAGAAGTAGTTAGGATAATGTCATTTGATTGAATTGCATTTATTTTAATTTGATGAATCCTATCGGTGCTCGATGGATCCACTAAGAAGGGGTTAATATCAATTTAGACCTATCTTAGATTTACAAATCCAAAGGGATGGTCTACCTGCCGTGGGATAGAGCTAACCAACCTAAGGGGTGCATTTCGGTGTGTAATGGTCAAGTTAGGAAGAAAGAACGGGGACTCATATCCTCCTACAAAAGGAATGACTGGGGTGATCGATTTCTTGCGCAACAAATCAAACCCGACCTGAGGCTACCCTTCGGTGCACAATAGTCGTGCTGGAAAGAATGCGTACTAGAGCTTTCAAAGTAAAGATGACCATCAAGGAAACCTGTTGGTGGCACAACAAGTTGAACCTGACCTAAGGGTGACTACTGAGAGAGTGCCAACCCGGGGACTTATCTCAACTCAAAGTAGTCAAGCAATTCCTATAGGGTGTTTTGCGACACTGCCCTAAATATAGGATGCCTACTTAGGAAAGGGGCTACTTGGGCTTGAATTCCTAATCCACAAGAGAATATATATTTTGTTTTTTTATGTTATCATGGACCCTGCTGGTTTGTGAGGGACCACACTAAGAGGGAGCTCATATCAGCCCAGTCCTATCTCAGACTTACTGGACCAAGGGAGAATCTGTATTCCACAAAATAAATTCTTCAACCACAGGGGTGGCTACTGGGACAAATGAACATTCTCATTCAATTTATTAAATGAAGATTTCATTTTCAAAAATCAAAATCAACAATCATATGAACATCCTCATTCAATTTATTGAATGAATATTTTATTTTCAAAAATAAAATCAACAATCATCTTTTCAAAAATAAAATCCAAAATCATATTTTAAGAAAAACACAAATGAACATCCTCATTCAGTTTATTGAATGAAGATTTCATTTTCAAAATAAAATCAACAATCATCTTTTCAAAAATAAAATCCAAAATCATTTTTTCCAAAAGCATAAATGAAAATCCTCATTCAATTTATTGAATGAAGATTTAATTTTGAAAAATCAAAATCAAGAATCATATTTTCCAAAAGCATAAATGAACATCCTCATTTAATTTATTGAATGAAGATTTCATGTTCAAAAATCAAAATTAACAATTATATTTTCATAAAGCACAAATGAACATCCTCATTCAATTTATTAAATGAAGATTTCATTTTCAAAATAAAATCAACAATCATCTTTTCAAAAATCAAAATCAATAATCATATTTTCAAAAAGCACAAATGAACATCCTCATTGAATGAAGATTTCATTTTCAAAAATTAAAATCAACAATCATATGAACATCCTCATTCAATTTATTGAATGAAGATTTCATTTTCAAAAATAAAATCAACAATCATCTTTTCAAGAATAAAATCAACAATTATCTTTTCAAGAATAAAATCAACAATCATCTTTTCAAAAATAAATTCAACAATCATCTTTTCAAAAATAAAATCAATAATCATATTTTTAAAAATAAAAGACCTTTGGATCTTTCATTTAGCATACCCAAATTTGCTAAGTTAAGATCCTCTTTTCAAAATCAAAATCAAAACATCAAAATCAAAAACACATTTGAACTTTATTTAACATACACAAATTTGCTAAGTAAAGTTCTCATTTTTCAAAAATCAAAACATTAAAATCAAAACAAAACACATTTGGATTTCTTTAGCATACCTAAATTTGCTAAGAATCCTCTTTTCAAAATCATCAAGAACATTAAACAACATTGGGATTCTTCATTTAGCATAACCAAATTTGCTAAGTGGAGATCCTCTTTTCAAAAATCAAAACATCAAAACATGAAACACACATGGGCCCTTTATTTAGCATACCTAAATTTGCTAAGTAAAGAATTTTCTTTTCAAAAATCATCAAAAATAAGACACATTTTGGTTTCTTTAACATACCTAAATTTTCTAAGGATCCTCTTTTCAAAATCATCAAAACAAAACACATTTGGATTTCTTTTATTTAGCATAGCTAAATTTGCTAAGTAAAGAATTCTCTTTTAAAAAATCATCGAAAACAAATATATTTGGATCCTTTATTTAGCATACCCAAATTTGCTAAGAAAAGATCCTATTTTTAAAAATAATAAAAAATTTGGATTATTCATTAAGCATACTCAAATTTGCTAAATAAAGATTTCATTTTCAAATTCGCACATAAACAAACAAAAGAAGAAAATTGTTTTCAAACATCTCATATAGCATACCCAAATTTGCCAAGTGAGTAAATTCCAAAATTATAAATCAAAATAAAATCAATTGACCCTTTACTTTAACATACTCAAATTTGTTAAATGAAGGGTCTCAAAACAAGCAAAAATCAAATTCAAATATTAACCTATAGAAGTATCAATTTCTTCAAAATATTTGAACTCATTTTCAACATACACAAATTTGTTGAAAATGGACTCCAAATTTCAAAAAAATCCCCTCTATAATTCTAAACTAAAAATCTCTCTCCAAATTCAAAGAGCCCCACTTAACATATCCAAATTGTTGAGTGTGGCTTCAAAATTATAAAATCAAAATTCAAAAGTCATACAAGAGCAGAAATTTGATTCGGGTTTATTTTCCAAAATTGCATGATTTCAACTCAGTTTTGATTAGTTTCAGTTCAGTTCAATTCATCACTAATGGCAACTCAGAAGTATGTTTTCACATTTTCTTTTAGCATGGATTTATCCTTTGATCGGGCCATCCTCCCACACGATTTTTACCTCATTCATTTTTTTTTAGGGTTTCAAGTAGGATCACTTATACCACCCACAACCTTGTGGAGTGTGGTGATGAGGCGATCATCCAGGTTGAGATGTCTTGACCGAGTTTCCCTCACTAAAGAAGAGGCTATGGAAGTTCCGCATTAGCAATTCAATGCGGTTAACGTGGTTCCCCCCCCATTCGGGCTAGCACTGTTGGCTCCTTCCAGGGGGATCAGGGGATAGTCTCCCCCACCTATGAGGTAGGGTCTAGTTCTCGTGCCACCCCTCTTAGTAGGACCCATCATCAAGCGATGCAAGATCAAGCATCATGACACATAGCAAGAGAGGTAGTTTCCAGTCACATGCTGAGAGGAGTTACCTAGGATAGTGTCTCCTCTTATCACAGAGAACAAGTTTCACCCTCTCTCTAATTTCGATAGAGAGGAAGACATCAGGAGGATCTCAGTTTCACCTCTGCCCGTAATTCATTTTGAGGCTCCTATCAGTGATAGGAGAAGGTCGTATGCCAGTCTTAGATCAGTTCTGCGTCGAGTTGGTGGAGCTTACAGATGATCAAAGTTTGGGTCTCAATTTGATTTATGTTACGTCATTCCCATAGTGAGCAGGACATATCGAAGAGGGGCGGGGGGCCCAAGTATATCGATACAGTGACTAGTAGAGAGAGGGCAGATGCGGTGATTCACTACCTCGCCTCGCTGGACTTTCCGATTGATGCTACCTGCCTCATTGATAGCATTGTATTGATAGGTACCCACCATGGGAGAAAGCTCCGCATAGAGGTGATGGTGCCTCCACACCGCTACTCCATCCACCATCTCGACAAGTTCCATCATCCATTTAAAGCCATGAAGGCTACATCAGGAAGAGAGCCCCATGGTGATCCTATGGCCAGAGATCCCATTCCATCTACATGGGGGGTGAGACCAAGCTCTCACTTCCCTAGTTGTGGTGAAGAGGGAATGGCGACCTCAAAGTATAGTAGTCATTCCATCACCACCACCACCATAGTAGGCTATGGAGATTGCAGCAGCCAAGGGAGGAGGAGATAGTACCATCATTCCCATAACCATAGATCCTCTTAGGAGTACCACTCCACTCAGATCTTGTGACAGTCAGGAGCATCTATCCTTCAGTGAGCACAGTCCTCATAAGATTAGCTCTCCAGCAGCAGGGGAGGTTAGATGTTTCTCTCTTCATGACAGTGATCCTACTACCAATCAGCCTCGATCTTTCATACCTGTTCAGTTGGACCGTTCTCTCGATGATATTGTAGCCCAATATCTAGTTGAAAAGAAGAAAATTATAGGATATGCCTGGTCTGACTTAAAGGATGAGAAGGTTAGTTTTAATCCTAATGAAGATGGTCTGTTGGAGGATTTAGCAAGAGTGCACATGGTAGACACTAGGGGTTCCTCCTTCATGATCAGTAGAATTTGGAAAGTGATGCGACTGAGTAGGATGATACAACCTACTTGACCCAACACCTCCTTCAATAATTGAAATAAAAGGATGAACAAATAGATAGGATGGAAAAGAGGCTTGAAGACTTGCTAGCAGTAGTTTTGGCACTTCAAAATCAAGCCCCAACAATGCATCCTAATATTGCAGAAATCAATCAGCCTGAGTTGTTGCATGTCTTGGATCAGGCCAAGACTTTACCTCCAGTAGAGCAGGGCAGCACTGGCTTGTATAGAATGTAGTGGATAGTACCTTTGTACAAGAAAATGAAATTAAACTCATGGTTGAGGAGCAGGTGGGAGAAGCATTGGAGCAAGCCCGAGGAGGATCGTTAGTTCCAAAGGGTAGACCCTCTCCAGAGGAATTCGATGCCATTCAGTATCCTAAGGGTTTTATGTCACCTTCTTTCAAGAGCTTTGATGGCAGTGAAAACCCATAGCAGCACATAGCGCACTTCAGGGCTAGCTGTTGTAACACTGGTGGTAGCGATGCATTACTTTTTCATCTTTTTGTTAGCAGCTTAGCAGGCATAGCCTTTGATTGGTACGCTAAACTCCCCAACAGTTCAGTGAAGACTTTTGTTGAGTTGGAGCAACTTTTCATTAAGAGATTTGCTAGAGCTCAGTAAAGGGTGACTGTAGGCGATCTCGTTGTGGCTCAACAACACCCTAGTGAGCCCCTTGTTGATTATATTCTAAGATGACACAATTTGTGTATGAAATGTGAACCATAGCTATTTAAACAGCATGCCATTAAAATTTTACAAAAGAATATTCATGGCCCGGTCGCCTTCATGCTCAAAGGTTTTATAATCAAGACATTTGAGAAGCTAATCAACAAAGTGGCTAGCTTATAAGGAGAAGATAAATAGTTCCCTTCTTTGGATCAATCATTAAAGCCAAAGCCACATAAAGCTTATGAGAAGAAACTAGGGATAGTGATAGTAGTAGATAAGGGGAAGTAGCTGGCCAGAAAGCATTATGAGAGACCTCGTGCTCCACAATAATCACTTTCACCTCCTCTACCACCACCTAGACCATCCTACTTACCACCACAATAGCCTCCACGGCCTTCGCCGCCACCTCCTTAGTCACATTCATAGCAGTAAAAGTACACATACTCGCCACTATGTAGCTATCATCCACTTACTCTTTTAGATAAACTAAACAAGCCTTATTCATTTAAGAGGGAGGTAGTTAAGAAAATCTTTAAGAATCTCTTAAAGAAACCTGACTTTCAGCTACCCAAACCTAGACGGCCGGAGAAAGTGGGCAAGAGCAATGATCATAACTTTTGCCCCTACCACCACATGCTAGACCATATTTTAGAGGATTGCTTTACATTCAAGGACTAGATTGAGCATAGCTACAAGACAGATGCCATAGTTATCCCAAAGGAATACCTTATGGAACAATCATCCAATTTTATTAGGGTAATCCTTAGAGATACCTGCGATCCTGTCAAAATTAAAGAAGGTTGGGATATTTTCTTATCCCGAACCTCTAAAAAGATTGTATCAAATCAAGGAACTTTCCTTCCAGGTGCCTGAGGTAGCTCGAACCTCCAACATCAAGGAAGGTTTGCAAGTTGACAAAGATAACTTGGAGAAGGAAGCTTCGGCATTAGCGGTACAATAGCCCAATACCGAGGCAGTAGTGCGATCGAGCACCTTCAAACTACTTCTTACCTAGGTAACTCTACTTCAGCTAGCTCTTCCTCTAGCAGACATCTTATATCGGTGAATGAGGGCATCAAATCCCTCACTCTACTTACTTTAATAGATTTCTACTATATACCTCCTTCAAAATCAAAGAAATCAAGGAATAAAGCTAGTTTGAATTACATCTGTGTCACTTCTGATGGGTTGTCTAACTCTACTCTTTTAGAAAGCTCTACAAGTTTAAATAATAATTATAACTACTCTGATCTTCCCTTTTTTGATTCATAGTTAGACTTTCCTTCTCTGAATAATACGGGTTCACCTCTTGAGATAGACTTGGAATCATCTGATTTTGAGGATCCCATAGGAGAAGCTGTAGGTGAGCCTGATGAGTAGGTATAACCTTCCACTAACCTACCACAAGAGATCGTCGAAGTCAACCTCCATAGTGGCAAGGTTCTACCTCCTAGAGCAGCACCTCAAGATAAGAGGAAACAAGTCATTGGTTCAGATGATCGAGAAGCCCCTTCATAGGATGCTCCATCCTTGGATATGCTTATGAAGGATCAACCCAAAGTGGATTATAATGTTCTCTCTCACCTAAGAAATTTGCCATCTAAATTAAGCATATATGATGCCATTATCTTATCCAAAGAGATGAGTGAATCATTAATCAAGGCTATTCTTGATACATAAATATGCTTAGCTCAGCTGACCGCTATTGGAGAGGAGGCACGTTATTCTAGAGAAGCCCAAGGAGTCACCTTCACAGGTGAAGACCTTCTTCTGGGGAATTTGGAGCACAACTGTCCCTCTACACTACAGTGGACATGAGAAGATTTAGACTCTCTAGGGTTCTTATTGATCTAGGTATATTAGTGAACATTATGAGTTTAAAGACCCTTGCCTACTTGAGGATTGACATCTCTACACTCCAAGGAGATCACATGATGTTGAGAGGATTTAATGAACAAGGTGAGAGGGTTTAGGTTTCATAGTATTACCTTTAGAAATAGGTGACTATAAGATTAAAGCCAAGTTCTATATTATTGATTTGAATACTTCATTCACTACTTTTCTCGGTAGGCCTTGGATATATAAGAATAAGATGATTCCATCCCCCTTTTATTAGTGCATCAAGTTCAGAAGAGATGGAATTGAATACTGTGTCAAAGGAGATGAAAATCCATTTTTATTCAGAGAGGTTGAGATATATGAAGATGCAACCTACTATCTTCCTCAAAATGCTTTTTCTTGTGAACTTAGTCAAAATTCAAATGCAAAAGAAAAGAAAATAGAAGCAAAAGAAAAAGAAAAAGAAAAAGAAAATAAAATTGAAAGTACAAGTAAACGAGAAAAGGACACCAAGGAAGAAGTAGAGCCACATGTCACATTCCACCCACAGTTCATTCCATCATATGGACATATGGGTAGGATGACTTGACCTCCAGGGAGAGCAGAGGCGGTAGGAGTTCAGGTGGAAGACCCCTGGTTGGCCACCCTAGGGTTATGTTCTAGTCCATAGGAGTACCCTTACTATTCACATAAACTTGGAATCCTTCTCGGATGATGAGTCTAATGTGATTAGCATTCCAGCCAACCCCTCAACAGGTTTCATTGGAGGTGACACTTGAGCTGGAAAGCAATGAAGATTAGGCCTCCAAGCAAAGCACAAATGTATTCAAATCAAGGTTATGTGAAACTATCAGGAAGCAGTTAGGAACCTTAGCTCTAACCTCACTTTCCTCTCAATAAGTTAAAGTTTTAGTACTTAAGAATGCCCCCAAGTCTTCCATTGATGCAAAGCTGAAGAGATTCCTATTGGGATCATCATCCTCAAGTCCAAACATTGATGTAGAACTTGAGGATAATTCATATAAAGAATTAATGCTATTGCCTTTTGATCGGTACTCACCTTGTGTTCTTAATCTTATAAAGAAAGGTTTGATTTCTTATACATGGTATAAGCATAAGTTAGAATACTTCAAAAAGCTGTGGAACAACATAGGCAGGGATGCATAATCAAGATTAGGATTTGATGGGTCCAATCGATGATGATTCGCTTAGTTATCACCAATCATCTAAAATCTGATAGGTTCTTCTCAAACCACACTAGCTCTTATGAGGAAGTGTGTTTAGAAACTTTAGATGATTCAGATGATCTCCAAATCAAAGATGCACCGCCAGAATTTGAAGAAAAAAATCCATTCAATAATCGACAAGCTTAAAGAAATCAACCTCGGGACAGATGAAAATCCACGCCTGACATACATCAGTTCGTTGCTGAATGAAGAAGAAACTAATGACTTAGTTAGGCTATTGATTGAGTTTAAGGACTACTTTGCATGGAACTATGAAGAGATACTTAGATTAGCTCCTGACGTAGTAGTCCATAAACTTGCAATAGACCCTAACACTAACCCAATCAAGCAAGCTCCTAGACGCATGCAATTAAAAATCGAACAATAGGTTTTTTCTAAAGTCAAGAAACTTATCGATGTTGGTTTAATCAGGGAAGAAAAATACCCTTCCTAGTTAGCCAGTGTCATCCTAGTTAAGAAAAAAATGACCAAATTCGTATATGTGTCCATTTCAAGGACTTGAACAAGGCATGTCCTAAGGATGAGTTTCCTCTTCCTATACCAGATTTAATGGTGGACATCGCCTAATCTAATGTAGTATTCTCCTTCATGGATGAGTCATCCAGCTACAACCAAATTAGATAGTCCCTAAAGATGAAAGAAACACTGCTTTTAAAACCCCGATCAAAATCTATTTTTATAAGATCATGCCTTTCGGCCTTAAAAATGCTAGTGCTACATACTAACGGGCCATGACTTAGATCTTCAACAAACTCATTCATCATCAAGTTGAATGCTATGTTGATGATCTAGTAGTCAAAAGCAAAGAAAAGGAAGACCATCTTATTGACTTAAGAGTAGTTTTTGAATGGTTAAGATAATTTAACCTCAAAATGAATCCCCTGAAGCGTGCATTCAGAGTAGATTCAAGGAAGTTCCTTGGGTTTGTTGTCTAACATCGGGGAATAAAAATAGATCCAAAAAAGATTAAAGCTATCTTAGAAATTCCACCTCCTAAAAGCCTAACTCAACTCAAATCTTTCTAAGAGTGGTTGGCATATCTAAGACACTTTATCTCCAACCTATCAGGAAGATGCAAGCCATTTTTTGCACTTATCAAAAAGGATGCCAAGTTTAAGTGGGATGATAAATGCTAGCATGCCCTTGAAGATATCAAGCAATATTTAGTGAAGCCGCCAGTTCTAGCTGCCCCTATCCCAAGCAGGCCACTCATCCTCTACACTACTACATTGGATAACTCCCTCGGTGCTTTATTGACCCAACATAATGATGAAGGGAAGGAGAGTGCTCTCTACTACCTCAGCTGTCATCTGATCCCTGCTGAAGCGAACTACCCACCTATTGAGAAACATTGCCTAGCTTCGATCTTTGCATCCTAAAAGTTACGACACTATATGCTTTCTCATAAGGTGAACTTGATTTCCAGAACCAATCCACTGTAGTATATCATGACACGACCAACACTATCTGAACATTTGGCACATTGGTCCATGATTCTCTCACAATTTGATATCACATTCATACCCCTATGTGCGGTGAAAAGATAAGCACTAGCGGACTTCATAGCAGCACACCCATTGCCTGCTGATTCCCCGCTTAGTGATGATCTCCCTGATGAACAAACCATGAATTTAGGGGAGGTTGTCAATTATCGTTGGATGATGCATTTTTATGGTGCGGTTTCCTTTCACAAAGGAGAAGAACCATGATATACTTTTTTAGAAAAGGTAGAGGTAGGAATAGTTCTTTTAACTCCAAACTATGATATGATGAGATACTCATACTATCTCTCCAATCCATGCATTAACAATGAAGCCGAGTATGAGGCTTTGATTGTTGGTCTAGAGTTACCCATTACAATTTCTGTCAAGAGCATCAATATATATGGGGATTCTCAGTTGATCATCAACCAAATTGTCGGGTCTTACAAGGTTCTAAAAACTAAGCTTCGTCATTACTACGAGTACACCATGAAGCTATTGGCCCAAATCTCTAAGGTCACCATCTATAAGGTCCCTCAAGGAGAGAATGTAGTAGCAGATGCTTTGGCTAAACTTGCGAAGGAATTGACATGTATGGAAGATGAGTCCATTTCAATAAGGGTCCAAAACAAATAAGTCCTATCCCTTATTGACGCTTAACTTGTCGAGAGACTTTCTATTCAATGGGAGGTTATCTTTAACAATAAAGGTGAGGAGCTGGATTGGAGGCAACCATTCATAAATTACTTGAACACTGGCAAACTACCATAAGAGAAATCATAAACCCATCAGATGAAATAGAGAGCTCTCTCCTATGTTCTCGTGGATGACACCTTTTACCGATAGTCCTTCTATCAAATGTGGTTACATTATTTAGACAAACACGAAGCCCATAGGATCATGATAAAGGTACATTCAGGTCTATGCAGAGCACATTAATCTGGTCTAAAGATGAAAGCAAAGATCAAGAGACTAGGATACTACTGGCCTTTGATGATTATAGACTACATGGATGTATCTAGAAGATGCCATTAGTGTCAGGTACATGGTGTGGTCCTACATCAACTACCCAACATTCTACATCCTACATTGGCCTCATGGCCATTTGAGTATTATTGTTGTGACATTGTTCGATCCTTCTTTCTCATCGATCATTTTAACCCACCACTACTTTTCCAAGTGGGGAGGCAATCCACTCGAGAAGTCATTTCATGTGCTCCAATTTTTCAAGAATCATATCGTATATAGGTTCGGGGTGCCTTGGCAAATAATATATGATAATGTTACTGCATTCAAGAGCACCAAGATCAACAGCTTCACCAAAAGACATGGTATAGATTGGAGATACTCCACCATCTACTACCTCAGGGCGAATGGCCTAGCAGAAGCATTCAACAAAACTCTCATCTAGATACTAAAGAAGACACTTGATGATAACAAACGACATTGGCATGAGTAGTTAGTTGAAGCTTTATGGGCATACTGCAACACATATAGAACTCCAACTCGATCTACCCCATTCTCTTCAGTATATGGATCTGAAGTTATTCTACCATTAGAAGGTTAGCTCCCATAACTAAGGATAGCAATGGGTAATCAAATCACTACAGAGCAGAATGCCAAGTTACGGTTAGAAGAGCTCAAAGGTTTGGAGGAGAGAAGCCTACGGGCGTGCCAAAATCTCGAGTTGTACAAGCCCAAAATGATTCAAGCTCATAACAAGTTGGTCCGTCCTAGAACTTTTCGAGTAGGAGAACTTACTTTAGTTCTAAGGAGACCAACTTGTTGCCCATCGAACGATAGGAGGCAAGTTTGAACCCACTTGGGAAGGCCCTTTTGTCATAGAAAAGGCCTACCAAGGAGGATCTTATCAACTTATTGATTGTAAAGGGTAACACCTGATGCTTCCAATTAATAGACTCTATTTGAAGAAATATTACCCATAAAATATGTTTGAAAATAATTATAATCAAAAGAATAAAATTTCATTTCAATTCATCAAAATCTTCTCTTCATTTGAAGCATTGTTTGATTATTTACGCATCCTCCACGACGTGTTTAGGGTAGGTGTAAGAGAACCAGAGAAGCATCTTATCCCTCTTTCACAACATGAATACAATCAAACATAATTCCCCGGTGCTACTAGAATAGGTGTGAGAGAACCCAAGAGGTATCTTATTTTGACTAGCACAACTAAGTTAGGTGTAAGATAACCCAAGCGACACCCTTTCCTAGTGAGAATCCCATCTGCCATTCGTGGCACCATTTCATCATTTCCCCAGCATGTTTTAGGATAGGTGTAAGAGAACTCGAGAGGCATCCTATTCCTTCTAACACAAACACAAACAAAAATAAACACATATCTTTTATCTCGAGCTATTTTGATGTGGGAACAAGCCCCTTATAACACTCACTCATTAGTTGCTCTAGGTCGGGCTGATATGTTACCTTGCTAGTGTGTCACCCTAATGGTCATTTATCTGACAGATGTGAGTCCCCACACTTTCTTCTTGACTTGACCATTGCAAACCAATGAGTGTCTTGTTAGTTCAGTAGACTTTACTGCGTAGCCAGTAAGCTACCTCATGTCAATTTTATTTAAGAAGATGTGAGTCCTCACACTTTCTTCTTGAACTAACCATCATGCATTGACTAGGTTGAGTATATCTAAGATTTAGGATAAGTCCCCAGAGGCTTCTTTCCTCTTGACTACTCTTGAGTTGATGTAAATCCCCCAGTGATATTCACTTTAGTCCTAGGTCGGATATGACACTTGTTGGGAAGATAACTATCCCAATAATGTTTATAGGAAGATGTGAGTCCTGGTGCTTTCTTCTAGGTGATTGCAAATTGATGGGCACCTTAGGTTGGTTGATGTTTTATATCGTGTAACTCACCGTTGGATACACCACTCTTGGTAGATATGAGTCCCCGAGCATTCTCCTTAAGTTGGCCATCGAATACCTATATATATTATCTTCTCTAGGGTTTTAGATAAAGCCCTTAGTGGCCCCTCTCCTTACGGGCACTCTATTTGGATCACGCCTTTGCGACCCCATTTAGACACTACCTAGGTTACTTTTGGATTGGACAGTCCCCCTTTCCTACTAGCCACCCCTATAGTTGGAGAATCCATTCAGCAGATGCACAAGTTCTCCCTTGGTTCAATAAATTTGAGATAGGTCTAGGCTGATATAAGCTCCTTCTCAGTATGATCCCTCACAAACTAACAGGGTCCATGATAAATAAACAAAACAAATAAACAAATTTATTCGCTTGTGGATTAGGAATTTAAGCCCCCAATGACCCCTTTCCCAAGCAAGCATCCTATCTTTAGGGTAGTGTCAGCAAAACACCCTATATGAATTGCCTGACTTCGCTTGAGTTGAGATAAGTCCTCAGATCAACACTCTCTCCATAGTAGGGTTCAATCTATTTTTCCATACGCAGGTTGCTCCGGTAGTCATTCCCCTTTGGAAGATGTAAGTATACTATGCATTCTTTCTATCATGACTGTCGCAAACTGACGAGCAGCCCTAAGTCAGGTTGACACCTCACTAATGTGTCACCCCAATGATCTTTTGTTCAGGAAAGATGTGAGTCTCAGTGATTTCTTCTCTGAATTAACTACTGCAAATCAAAAGGTACCCCTTTAGTTGGATAATTCTCCTCTCAGCCGGGAAACTACTCCCTTTGGATTGATAAATCTATGTTAGACCAAGGAAAACATGGCCCCTACTCAGTGCAGTCCATCACAAATTGATGAGATCCATCAAAAATAATTAAAAATGAAATTAATCTTGACTATCTTTGAGCTGATTTAAGTCCCCCAATAATATTCACTCAATAGTCAGCCCTAGGTTGGGTTCAATTTACTGCACAAGAAATCGATCACCCCAATGGTTCCTTATTTTGGAAGATGTGAGTCCCTACACTTTCTTCTTAACATGACCATTGCAAACCAAAAGACACCCCTTTGGTTGGATAGTTTTCCCCTCAGCCAGGAAACTACTCCCTTTGGATTTGTAAATCTGTGTTAGACCAAGGCCAACATGGCCCCTACTCGGTGCAGTCCACATAAACCGATGGGATCCATAAAAAATAATTAAAAATAAAATTAATCTTGATTATATTTGAGCTGATTTAAGTCCCCCAGTGGCATTCACTTAGTAGTCAGCCCTAAGTCAGGTTTGATTTATTGCACAAGAAACAGATCACCCTAGTGGTTCCTTATTTTTGAAGATATGAGTCCCCACACTTTCTTCTTAACTTGACCATTGTAAATCAAAATGCAATCCCTTTGGTTGGATAGTCCTATTGTGTGGTTAGTAGACTACCCCTTTGGATTGGTAAATTTGTGTTATACTAAGGTACATGGCCCCTACTCAGTGTAGTCCATCACAAACTGATGGGATCCATTAAAAATAATTAAAAAATAAAATTAACCTTTGACTATCTTTGAGTTTATTTAAGTCTCCTACTGGCATTCACTCAATAGTCAGCCTAAGGTTGGGTTCAACCCGTTGCCTCGCCAATGGATTACCCCAACAACTGATCCCTACTTTAGAGGATATAAGTCTACTATGCTTTTGTGGGGAAATGAAGAAAGATTATATCTATTCCCTACCTTCATCTATCCTTTTGGAAAGAGGATAAATAAAAATAAGAAAAATATACATCTTTCGTCGGGACACCATGTAGATCTGTAGATGTTCTTATTAGGATGATCAGGTACGACATTAAGAAAATATGTACTATCTCAAAAGATAGAAGTCACCACCCTACAATAGACCTAATCACCTCAATAAGGACTCTTAAGAACTATGGGTCTTCATATGTATCAGAGATCCTTCCCTTATTTTACATGGAAAAGTAGAGCAGGGTTTATTTTAATCTGGGTTCGTTAAGTTCCCTATGGAGGTAAGCCCCCATAGTTAATTACATCCCAAGGAATGAGATTCCTTAAGAATACTCTCGATTAAGATAAATGATTATTATCTCCAAAGATTTTGAAGATAGGACTATCAATCAATTGGTTTATTTTTAGAAGATCAATTAGGATTGATCAAGTGGAGGGAGTTATTATTGAAGCCAAAGGAAGATAAGTAGAGGATTCTTAAGATACTATGAAACTTAGTAAGCATCCCAAATTATCCTATGGTTAGGCTTTATATTTTTGAAATTGAAATGATTTATTTATTTGAGTTGAATTTTTGTTAGAAATCTATGGCTTATAATTTCATGACACAAGATCATGGAAATGCCTAAGAGGTGAGGATTTATGCTCGTAGCCCACAAAGGGGAGAAGCAACCTCAAATCCTAAATTAGGGAGCTTTGGTGAGGGCCAAAGCAAATCTAAAGGCAAAATGGGTATATAGTATAAACCACCCACGCTTACAACCACCTAGGAGTGGCCCCAAACTAACCTCTCCTATCATTTTAAATACATGTAGGCAAGTCATATGCTTTTGCAAGATAGTTAAGTTATTGTTTACTTAGAAAGATACTAAATCCTTAAACACACTCCCTAAGAGACTAGATCACGTAGGACATGATTAATGACTTAAATCTAATACAAATTTTGTTACATTTTATTTTCATTTTGGACTATTGGTTTGACATAGGCTTATAGGATTCATAAGCTTAATGCATGAGAAATTAGATTATGCACCAAAATCAGCAAGATAGGAGGTGTGTTTCCACCATGGCTCTCAAAGGTCAAGCCAAGTCTCTGGCAAAGGTGGAAGACATCCATAATAAGAGTGAAACAATATGCTTTTTATGCATGATGTGAGAAAGAAAATATAATATCTAGCTAAGGGGTTACTAATTTTTTTATCTTGATTTATAACATAGGCTTTAAGTGAGGTTATGAGTTATTTATATTTATTTTGAGTTAGATTAATTGGATAGAAAATTTATTTTTCTCTAAGAGCCTAATCATCATCCATGCCATAGATCAAATAAGGAAGAAACTAGGAAAACATGCCATATTAATGCACAAGCTAAACAAACATCAATCAATTTATATAGCTAGCACAAAAGAATAAGAGGTCATTTGTGGTCGAGCTCCATCACATAAACCCAAAAAGAAATTGGGTAGCCAAGCTCTACCATTATACAACCTGGATTAGAAATGAATTAATTACAATATAGAAGGAATTCATGTTATGGGGGTCTTCATTCTTCATTCATAATTTTCTTCTTTCTTCTTTTTTCTTTATTCTTTTGGTTGGTTGGAATGTGGTTACTCCAAAGGCTTCACATGGTACATAAGACATAGTCTTATAACCAATGTTCATCCTAATCCCCCATAACAATCATTCCAAATCCTAATTACAAAATTACATAAAAAGGGAAAGTAAATCTAACTAAAACTTGTAAAATAAAGATTAGCTAAATAAACTACACAATTCCAAGCATGTATATGAAAAAATTGGACTTAGCACCCCACACATGGGTAACCAAGTCCACCTGGCCTATTTTGGATTATGCTTAGGGGTATAAACAACCTGCATAACAAAAGCATTTTATATTTTTATTACAGCGCCCCTTAAGCACAATCCCTTGTAGAAGACAATGGTTAAACTAAGATCACCCTACCATTCAATCTACGCACATACACCCTAACATCCAGACTAAAATATTACATCATAAAATAAAAATAAAAATCAAATCATGCACCGCCATAACCTAAATCCAGAAGTGTTGACTTAGCCTAATGTGTATGCTATTTAAGGTTTGTGTGGTATGTTTAGCTAGGCTTTAAGGTTGAAGTTTTCTAAGTATGAAAATATTCAACTTAGAGGGTGATTTTATTTAAGTGATTTAGTTGATTTGGTTGATTTACTTTTGTGATTTTATTAGGTTTGAATGAACCTATAATTAATTACTAAGTATTGTAAAGAGAAGAAAAGAGAGGAGAACTTCTCTTTCCTCCCTACCTTAATTAATTTCTAAGGTAGATTCATTAAAGATTTTTATTTAGTGAATATTCTATTATGTGTTTTAATTAACCCTAACTTTAGATTTTCCCTAAATAAGCCTATTCAAAAAGAAAGGCAATTTAAGATTAAGTAAAGTGAATTACTATCACGAAACATACAACACTTTATTTCTTTCCCAACATGTGTAACATGCATATGGATGGACCCTAAGCATATCTATACATGGAAATGGAAATGTTTAGCACACCTTAATGATGAATGCTAAGGGATGTTACATAATAAAATTCGGATGCTTCATGATGCATGATTTGGTTAAGTAGAAAAAGAGAGATTCTCTTATCCATTTTCATATGTACATTTACAAGTATGAAAAATATAAGTGAGTACAACACCATTATTTACACAAGGGGTGTAAGGTACAAGATATACTTGGGGCTACTTAAAGCCTCGCAACCCTGGGGTGTCCAGACTAATATACCATTTTTCTTAAATACATGTGCATGTACAAAAAGAAATGCATGGAAAGAGAATCATGCAAAAAGTTTATGTTTGTTTGATTTTGGTTTGATTGTTTAGTTTACATGTGTGATGTGGAGTTCCTTCTTAAGTCATGACATAAGAGTGCATAGGAAAGGATTTAAGCAAGTGTTATGTCCTTTTCAAATGGACTACACACTTGGAAAATCCTATAAAAACCTATGTTAAGAAAGAGAAGGAAATCAAATAACATATTCCATATTATTCACATGCAAGTTTATAAGTACTTATAAAAAGCATACCTTTCATTTATAATGTTTGACTTGTACATTTTGAAAATAATTTTAGGTTTAGTAGTGATAATTTCCATTCATATTCTTGCTTTAGCCAAAACATACAATTTGACACAAAGGAAATATTTCATTTTAATTTGATTTTTCAAAATACATGAATGCATGATTTTTATATGACATACACATTTAACATGCTAGGAAAGAAATAAAGTTATGAAAGCATGTAAATTCATTCACCCTAATTAATTCCTAAAGATAATCTTTTGGATAAGATTATTTAAAGTGAATCAAAGTTGGTTTAAGGAAATTTTGATTTGGTTTGAGTTTGATTTGAATTTTAGGAAATGTGAGAAGGTTTGCTAGTCCTAACCCATCTCCCACATGTGTATATTATTTTAGTTTAATTTTTAGAACCATTAAGTGGATTTTATGTTTTTACTTAGGTTAAGGTGTTAATTAAGTTCATTAATTACCCCTTACCTACACCATTTTAACATATTTAACCAAATAATTATGAGCCAATGTATGACATAAAATAACAAGGAATTTAAATCAGCAATGCGCCTAAGAAAAAAAGGGGCCTAATGCATTTGGCTCATAATTAATAATTAATTAAGCTAAATGGTTTAATTTAAGTACTTTCATAACCCTTCCCACACATATGGGTTAGATATGATTTCCTTAAGGTACTTAGGTTATTGAACACCTAAGCATCTACCCAAGAAGGAAATGATTGAATTCTGGAATGTTTTGAAAATTTTATCAAGTTAATTAAGTCATTAGTGGATTAGCCCTTAATTAAATTTAGATTAAGGAAGCAAAGGGGTTTAGGGAATGACTAGGGAAAATACCCCAAACCCATTCCATAAACCTCCTCTTCATTTAAACAAAGATTAATTAACTTAATCAAGAGATTAAACCACTATTCACATGCTTAATTAAGCTTAAGTATATTAAGAGAGTGGTTAAGGATTCATTAATTGATTTCTCTAATTAACTCATCAATAACTTCCAAGAAAATTAAGGGATGTAGAGGTCATCCCACTAAATACATCTGAGAAACTTGGAATCAATTAATGAAGTAATTAGGGTTATTAAGTTTTCAATAAAACCCCAGTTAAGAAAAATTCATTGTTCAAAATCAATTGGAAATAAGTTTAATGAATTCCCCTCTGAATTATCTTCAAAATGCATTTTATTTTGTATTTTTCTAATTATTTTATATTTAGTTATGTATTTTTGAAGATTCTGTAATTAAAACTTAATTAAATCACTAATTAGTTAATTAATCCCATCAGCGCCACGTGGACCGCTGATGCGCTGTGCACTTTCCACATGGCATGATGGGATTGGTTATTTAACTTATCACATCCAATGTCGCATCAACCGACGACACTATGCATTTTCTCCTTGATCGTCTGATCAAAGATCGGATGGTTAGGATTAAGCCCACGATTCTTAAGGGATAAATCAAAGGATCCTATGTGGATTAATCAAGACCATCCATCCAAAATGCGTAAATGGATGGTCCATGATCCGTCCATGAGCTCGCCTATGGGAGAGGGCAACTGTCCACCCTTTAGGGCTTGATCTGAGCTCAATTGAGCTCGGATTAAGCTCAAATTTAGCCCACACCATCATCATGCAAGGAGCAAGACATCCAATGATCAAAATGTAATGGGGGTGCAAGTTTCTTTCACAAAGGACCAATAACTTTTACACTAAGCTCAATTTTGATCCATACCTCACCGACGCTCCCAACCGTCAAGATAGCTTTGTCTAGTGGAGACGATGCTCTGTTCAAGATTTGAGTGCTTGAGATTGAGTGGATCTTCCTATGGAGCAAGGTGGGCTTCAATTGCTTGTGGCCTTGATCAAACTCTCCCTTCCCGTGGCTTGGAAGCTTGGATGAAGACTTGGGTGAGCTCAATTGGGTTCCCTCAAGGTGCTTGAAGGAGGAATTGAGTTGAAATTGGGTAGTAAGTAAGTTTGAAAATTTTGCTACCTCCCCTATTTTTGGGTTTGATAAATTGAGGAATGGAGAAATGCAAAGAGCTAGAGGATGCTTGGGAATGCTTGCTCTAGCTTCTTATGCTTCAATCGAGAGTGAGAGTGTGCCAATGAAATGAAACTAGGGGGAGTATATCTTCCCCTAGAAGGATTGGATGGCCGAGCATGGATTTGTCATTTTGATCAAATTGATCTTATGGGTTGAGTTGGTTAGGCCATTTTGGATCCCATGTGTTTGGTTTGGCTAGAGGGAGGTAGTGGAGAAGTTTCCATGTGCCAAATGAGGTGGAGTGATTCACATGTGCTCATTTCTAAGTGGGTGGCCAGTTTTGGCTTTGGGATGGGTTTGGCTGACCCAAGCCCATTGGGTCATGTGCACCACACCCATTAGTGTCCACTTGGTCCACTAAGAGGGTGTCAAGTGGCCTTGGAAAGGATATGACCAAATTCCAAGTGGAATGGGCCATAGGTTACCACTTAATTAAGGGTAAAATGGTCATTTGGATTTGATTTCACTATGGGCAGATTTAGAATAGTTTGAAATTAGGTTGGGCCAAATTTTAAAAGAATTTGGAGTTGATTTGATGTCATTTGGCTCATGTTGACCCATTTAGGTCAAAATGGGTCAACTTAGGTCAAGTTGACTAATTGGTCAAATTGGGTCGAACCAAGGGTTGGGTCATGTTCATGTAACCAATTGAAATGTGTTGGCATCATTGGTTTGGTTCAATTTGGATAATATTTGGTTTTAGTTCAATTGATTTCATTTACGTTAAATGGGCCAAGTTGACCAATTTGACCCATTTGACCTAATTGGGTTGGGTCATGGGTTGGCTTAGGTTTGGTTAGTCATTTGAAATATTTTGCAAGATTTGGTTTCAATCAATTTTGGTTTGATTTGATTTTGGCTCAATTTGACCTTTTAGATCAAATTGGGTTCATGGTCAATTGGGCTAGGTTGGGTCTAGTTGGCCAATTGAGGCTTTGGTCAAGTTCAACAAGTGGTCTAGAATGAATTTGACCCATTGGTTGCAATCAATTTGGCTTAGATCATGATTTGACATATTTTGACTTTTTAGGTCAAGTTGGGTCAACTTGGGTCAAGTGGCCAATTGGGCTAGGCCAGGCTCAAATGATGACTTGGTCAAGTTCAAACATTGATCATGAATTAGTTTTGAGCAATGGTTTCAATCAATTTGGCCTATGGTTGATTTTGGCTAGTTTAGGTTTCATTTTGGCTAAGTGTTGACTTTGTCAACCCTTAGGTTTGCCTTGGTTTGACCCAATTTGAGTGATTGATCATCTCATGATGATTGTTGCTCATAATGTGAGGCTTAGATTGGCTTAGTTCAATCCAATTTGGGTAGGATTAGAATTTGGCTCAAAAGAGGTACTTTAGGTCACTTTGGGTCAAGTGAGCATAAGTGGGTCAATTGGCTTGATCAAGGCTTGATTCAAGTTTAATTGAACTCACGTATGGACTTATGGTTGAAAGATAAATCCATTTGCAAGTGATTTGGTGTCAAGTGGGTTTTGATTCATTTAACAATTTTAAGTTCAAAAGGGTGAACATGAGTTTGACTTGGGTTTGATTTTTGAATTTAGTTTTGGTTTGATGATTGAAGTTTATGTTTATATTTGGATTCATGATTGAAGGATTGATTGAACCATGAAGAAAAATCAAGGGTTTGGCTTGATTTGAAGTTGATTTGGCTAAGTTCAAGAATTTGACTTGAAAGGCTTAGGTTGAATTTTGATTAAATTTGGGTTTGAATTTTAAAGTTGGTTTTGATTGGATGATTGAAGTTTATGTTTATATTTGGATTCATGATTGAAGGATTGATTGAATCATGAAGAAAAAAATCAAGGGTTTGTCTTGATTTGAAGTTGATTTGGCTAAGTTCAAAAATTTGACTTGCAAAGCTTAGGTTGAATTTTGGTTGAATTTGGATTTGAGTTTTGGATTTAGTTTTGATTATTTGAATTTATATTTCATTTATATTTGAGAATATAAATGAGAATATGAATGGGTTATGAGAAAATTTCTTGAATTTGAATTGATATGGATTTGATTTGAGCTAAGCCAATAAGATGGAATCAAAGTAACTTTGGAAAGATTTTTGAACTTGGAATTCAATCATGGGTTTCAATCATTTGGAATTGATTCATGATTTGAGAAAATCCATTGGAATTGATTTAAGGTTTGGTTTGGGATTGAAGTTGATTTGAGTTTGAGCTTGATTTGAATTTGGAGTTTGACTTGAAAGAAGGACGTGAGGATTTGGTTCAAGCTATAGGGTAGGCAAATTTTCCTAACACCCCTAAGGCGTGACCTATTCCTATGGCTAACTCTTCTAAGTCTCTAAGGTTAGGTTAAGTGTTCACCTAATCACTAGAAGTGTCTTAAGACTAAGGAATGCTTAGTGTTTAAGAGAAGTCCTATGTCTAAGATGGAGAGGTTGAGAGCTTATTCTAAAAATAAGGTCAACAGCTTTCTTCCTAGTACAATTGCTGCACACCGAAAGACCATCCCTTTGGTTGGATAGTCCAACAATGTGGTTGATAGACTACCAATTGGATTGGTAAATCTAAGCTAGAACAAGGCCAACATGGCCCCTGCTCAGTATGATTCATCATAAACCAATAGGGTCCATCTCAAAATTCAAAAATTTAATGATCTGAAACAAATTCAACACTCCTCCTCGATGGAGTCAAGTTAAACAAACAAAACAAAATCCAATCAACCTCCCCAGTGGAGTAAAATCTAAAACAAATTCAACATTCCTCCCTCAGTGGAGTCAAAACAAAGCAAATCAAATCAAACAAATCATCTACTTCTCCTCAATGAGATGCAAGTCTTTTCGGTTCCTAGTGGATCCCAAATTCTAATCCTCTAGCGGATTTCACAACCTCTTCTCCCTAGTGGATGATTTGAACTTGCTCCCCTAGTGGAGAGTTCACATTTTCGTCCCTAATGGAACACCAAATCATAAATCAACAAAATGAATCAAATTTCTCCCCAACGAGACATAAATTAAAATAAAACCTCTCATCCCCCAGTGGATGACTTGAACCTTTTCCCTTAGTGGAAGGTTCAGATACTTTATCCCTAGTGGATTCCTTCTTCACTCTCTTATGTTGTTGACATAAGTAGAGTCACATTGCACTAAGCTCTTGATTCCTTATACACCTTGGGTTATGAGTAGATCATTTCTGTTAGTGCTTGTGATCATTCGGTGTTGTTGATCATCGGCCAATATATGTATGCCTTGTCAGTCACACCACACCTATTAGGCACCCTTTGTTGACCTCATTTTAGAATGAGCTCTCAACCTCTCCATCTTAGACATAAGATTCCTCTTAGACACTAAGAGTTCCTTAGCGTTAAGACATTTCTAGTGATTAGGTGAACACTTAACCTAACCCTAAAGATTTAGAAGAGTTAGCCATAGGAATAAGTCATGCCTTAGGGGTTTTAGGAAAACTTGCCCACCCTATAGCTTGAACCCAATACGTACTCTCTTCTTTTAAGTCAAACTTTAAATCCAAATCAACTTCAAATCCAAATCAGCTTCAAACTCAAACCAATTTGAAATCAAATCTTAAATCAATTCCAACTTAATTGAGTTTCTCAAACCTTAAATCAAATCCAACTTAATTGATTTTCTCAAACCTTAAATCAATTCCAATGGATTTTCTCAAATTAAATTCCAATTTCAAATGATTGAAACTCATAATCAACTTCAAATCTAAAATCCTTCCTAAGTCACTTTGATTTCATCTTATGGACTTAGCTCAAATCAAATTCAAATCACTTCAAACTCAAGAGATTTTCTCATAACTCATTTATATTTTCATTTAAATTCACAAATATAAATGAAATATAAATTCAAATAGCCAAAACCAAATTCAAAACCAAAACCCAAATCTAACCAAAATCCAACCTATACCCTTTCAAGTCAAATTCTTGAACTTAGCCAAATCAAAGTCAAATCAATCTAAACCCTTGGATTTTCTTCATGATTCAATCAATCCTTCAATCATGAATCCAAATATAAATATAAACTTAAATCATCAAACCAAAACTAAATTCATAATTCAAACCCAAATCAAACTCATGTTCATCCTTTGAACTTGAAATTGTCAAATGAATCAAAACCCATTTGACTCCAAATCACTTGCAAATGGATTTATATTTCAATCATATGTCCATATGTGAGTTTAACCAAACTTGAATCAAGCCTTGATCAAGTCAATTAACCCACTTAGGCTCACTTGACCCAAAGTGACCTAAAAGTACCTTTTTGAGCTGAATTCTACTCCTACCCAAATTGGATTGAACTAAGCCCATCTAAGCCTCACATTATGAGCAACAATCATCATAAGATGATCAATCACTCAAATTGGGTCAAACAAAGTCAAATATATCCTTTGACCAAGTCAACACTTAACCCAAATGAAATCCAAACTAGCCAAAATCCATCATAGGCCCATTGAAACCATCATCTAAACCATGATCATCATTGAGCCAATTGACCAAGTTGGTCATTTGTCAAAATGGGTCAAACTACCAACTTGGCCTAAGTTGACCTAAAAGCCCCTAGCCTTGACTATGAACCCAACGGACTAAAAGGTCAAATCAAGCTAAAATCAAATCAAACCAAAATTGATTGAAATCAAAACTTACAAAATATTTCAAATGACCAACCAAACCTAAACCAATCCATGACCTAACCCAATTGGGGCAAATGAGTCAAATTGGTCAACTTGACTCATTTGACCTAAGTGAACTCAAATGAACCAAAACCAAATATAAATCAAATTGAACCAAACCAATGATACTAAATGACTCCAAATGGTCATATGAATTTGACCCAACCCTTGGTTTGACCCAATTTGACCAATTGGTCAACTTGACCCAAGTTGATTCATTTTGACCTAAATGGGTCAATATAAGCCAAATGATATCAAATCAACACCAAATTCATTGAAAATTGACACAACCCATTTTTTAATTATTCCAAATTTGCCTAAATAAAAATCAAAGCCAAATGACCATTTTACCCCTAGGTCAAAGGGTAACCTATGGCCAATTCCACTTAGAATTTGGTCAAATCCTTTTGATGGCCACTTGACATCCTCTTAGTGGTCCATTTGGACACCTAGAGATGTGGTGCACATGACCCAATAGGTTTGGGTCAGCCAAACCCAACCCAAAGCCAAAACTAACCACCCAATGGAAAATGTGCACATGGAATCACTCCATACTCTCATTTAACACATGGGCAACCCCTCCACTACACTCCCCTGCCAAAATTGAACCATGTTAAGCTCCTAACAACTTAACAAATCCATTCAATCAGAGCAATTTGATCAAAATGGAAAAGGAGCTCACAACCGTTCGATCCAAGTAGGGGGAGATATACTCCCCCTAATTTTATTCTAATTCAGCACTCTTGCACTCGATTGAACCATAATAACTCAGAGGAAGCATTGCCAAGCTCTCCCAAACATTCCTAAGCTTAATTGAATTCTCCATTCTTGATTTTTTCTAAGCTAAAAATAGGAGAGGTGAGTGAGAATTCCACTTTGCTCAGCAGTTCACTAAGGTCCAATTCCTCTTGCAAGCACCATCAGGGAGACAAGTCGAGCTCACCCAAGCTATTTTCCAAGCAACCAAGCCACGAGAAGGAGGAGCTAGACCAAAGCCACAAACCATTAAAGTAATCTTTGGTCAATAGGAAGATCCACTTCATCTCATGCCTTCAAACCTTCAACAGGGCTTCATCTCCACTAAACGAGCTACCTCAATGTTTGGAAGCACCGGTGATAGCCTCTGATGAGGTATGCTTCAAAACCAAGCTTAGGGAAAAATTTCTTTGGTCCTTTATAAAGGGATTTGTCATCCCATTTGAATTTGACCATTGGATGTTCTTCCCCACACCTCTTGATGGTGTTGGTTGAATCCTAACTCAATCAGAGCTCAAGTGAGCTTGGATCAAGCCACGAAGGACAGATGGTCTCCATTTCCCATAGGCGAGGGTAGGGATGAATCATGGATTGTCCATCCTGGGTGTTTTGGGTGGACGGTCCTGATTAATGCAATTAGATCATATAATTTTATCCTTTGAAACTGTGGGTTTAATCCTGACCATCTGATCCTTGATCAGATGGTCCAAGGAGAAAATACGTAGCACCGCCGGCTGATGTGGCATTTGATTTGACTACTTAAATAATCAATCCCGCCCCGCCACATGGAAAGCACGTGCCATGTGAGCGGTCCACGTGGCACCAATGGGATTAGTTATATAATTAGAGAATTTAATGACATATTAATCACTGAAACTTCAAAAATACATAACTAACTGTAGAAAAATCCAAAAAAATACAAACTTAACTTCATTTTAAAGATAATTAAAGGGGGAATAATATAAAATTAATTGTGATTGATTTTTGAATAGTATATTTCACTCAATTTGGGTTTAATTGAGGATATAATTATGTTAATTACTTTTTAATTATTTCAATAATTAATTCCAAACTCCCTAGGGTTAATTAGTAGGATGACCTATGCCTCCCATAATTTTCTTGGAATTTATTATTTGGTTAATTTAAGTAATAGCTTATTTCATCTATAATCACTCCCTTAATCAATTAAATGATTAATTAACCTATTAAATGGTGATGAATTCATTAATTAAGCTTGTTAACCATCTTAGAACAGTGGATAGACTTAGGGAATAGGATAAGGATGCTTTTTCCAAATCTTTTCCCCTAAGTCTATTTTATTTGAATGGAGACTTAATTAATTTGCAAATTGATTAATAATTTAATCATTTCATTAAATAGCTTAGTTAACCAAACTAAAAATCAAAAATTAATCTAGAAACTTAATCACTTAATTAATCTCTTCTTGGGTAGATACTTAGGTGTTCAATAACCTAAGTGCCTTTTAAGGAAATCATATCCAACCCACATGTGTGGGAAGGTTATGAAAGTACTTAATTAAATCATTTAGTTTAATTAATCAATAATTGTGAGCTAATTGCATTAGGCCCCTTTCTTTCTTAGGTGCATTACTGATTTAAATTCAATGTGATTGCATATCATATGTTGGCTCATAATTATTAGGTTAATTATGTTAAAGTTGTGTAGGAAAGCGATAATTAATGAACTTAATTCACACCTTTACCTAAACAAAATATAAAATCAACTTAATGGTTCTAAAAATTAAACTAAATCAATAGTCACATGGGGGAGATGGGTTAGGATCAGCAAACATTTTCACATTTTCTAAATCAAATCATACTTTAAACAAAAATAAAAATCCCTTTAAATAAATTTTGATTCACTCTAAATAATCTTATTTCATAGGATTTTCTTTAAGAATTAATTAAGGTGAATGAAATCATATGCTTACATCACTTTATCTCTTTCCAAGCATGTTAAATGTGGGTTTGTCATATGAAAATCTTGCATTCATATCTTTTTTTTAAAAAAAATTCAAAATAAATGAAATGTTTCCTTTATGTCAAATTGCATATTTCGGCTAAAGTAAGAATATGAATGGCAATTATCCCTACTAAATCAAAATTTATTTTCAAAACTTATAAATCAAAGACTATAAATGAATGTATGCTACTTATAAGTATTTATGAGCTTGCATGTGAATATAGTTTAAAATGTTCTTTATGTGACTTCCTTCTCTTTTCTTAACATGGTTTGTATAGGATTTGTAAAGTGTATAGTTCATTTGAAAAGAACATAACACTTGCTTCAGTTTATTCCTATGCACTCCCATGTCATGAATTAAGAAGGATCTTCACATTGCACATATAAATTAAACAACCAACAAATCAATCAAACAAACAAAAATCTTTTTGATGATTATTTTTCCATTCATTTCTTTTCGTACATGCACATGTATTTAAGAGAAGTGGTATATTAATTCGCACATCCCCTAAGAAGGTCTTGTACCTTATACCCTTTGTATAGAAAATAATGACGTCGTACTCACTTTTGTCTTTCATACATGTAAATTTGCATTTGATTATTGGATGAAAGAATCCCTCTCTTTTCAACTTAACAAAATCATGCATCATAAAAATACTCAAATTTCCTTAAACAACATTCCTTAGCATTCCTCATCAAAGTGTGCTAAAGTATTTGCATTGTATGTGTAGATATGCTTAGGATCATTTCATGTGCATGATACACATGTTGGAAAGAAATAAATGGTTGTGTGTTTTGTGATATTAATTCACTTTAATTAATCTTAAAATATATTTCTTATTGAACAGGTTTATTTAGAGCAAATATAAACTTAGGATTAATTAAAATACATAATAAAACATTCACTAAAGAAAAATCACTAATGAATTTACCATAAAAGTTACTTAAGGTGGGGAGGAAAAGAGGCATTCTCTTCTCTTTTCCTTTCTTTACAACAGTTAGTAATTAAATGTAGGTTCATTTAAACCAAATCAAATCATCAAATAAAATTAACAAATCAAGTAAATCACTTAAATGAAACCAACCTCTAAGTTGAACAGTTCACACTTAGAAAACTCTAACCTTAAAGCCTAACTAAGACATACCACACAAGCCTTAAATGGCACACACATTAGGCTAAGTCACCATTTATTGCTCTATGTTAGGACGGTGCATGGTTTGATGCTTGATTTTATTTTATGATGTGATGTTTTTGTCTGGATGTTGGGTGTATGTGCGTAGATTGGTTGATAGGATGATCTTAGTCTAAACATTATCTTCTATAGAGGATCGTGCTTATGGGGTGTTGTAATAAAAATATAAATACTTTTATTGTGCAGGTTACTTATACCACTAAGAATAATCAAAAATAGTCCAGGAGAACTTGGTTACCCATGCGTGGGGTGTTAAATCCAATTTATTCATATACATGCTTGGGATGTGTGGTGTGTTTAGCTAATCTCTATTTTATAGGTTTTAGTTAGATTAACTTTTCCCATTTTCATGTAATTTTTCAATTAAGATTTGGAATGAATGTTATGGCAGATTAGGATGAACATTAGTCATAAAACTATGTCTTATGTACCATGTGAAGCCTTTGGGATAATCATATTCCAACCAACCAAAGAAAGGAGAAAGAAGAAAGAAGAAAGAAGAAAGAAAAGAAGAAATGAATACAAGAAGAAAGAAGAATGAAGGCCCCCATAACATAAATTCCTTCTAAATTGTAGTTAATTTATTTGTAATCTGGGTTGTATAAGGGTAGAGCTCGGGTACCCATATTTCTTTTTGAGTTTATGTAGTGGAGCCCGACCACAAAGGCCTTTTATTCTTTTATGCTAGATTTATAAATTATTTGATGTTTGTTTAGCTTGCGCATTAAGATGACATATTTTTCCTAGTTTCTTCCTTACTTTGATGAATGGCCTGGATGCGATTAGGCTCTTAAGAAAAAAGAAATTTTCTATCCAATTAAAGAAATCAAAATAAAAAATTAATAACTCATAACCTCACCTAAAGCCTAGGTTATAAATTAAGATAAAAGATTTAGCAACCTTTTAGTTGGATGTTGTATGTTTTCACATCATGCATAAAAAGCATCTTGGTTCACTCTTACTTATGGAGGGCTTCCACCTTTGCTAAGAAACTTGGCTTGACCTTTGAGAGCCATGGTGAAAATACACCTCCTTCTTGTTGATTTTATCCCATAATCAAATTTCTCATGCATTAGGAATATGAATCACATAGCATGTGTCAAATCAATTGTCCAAAAATGAAAATAAGATATAGCAAAAATTTGCATAAGATTTAAGTTATTAATCATGCCCTACATGATCTAGTCTCTTAGGGAGTGAGTTTAAGGACTTAATCTTCTTTCTAAATGAATAACAGCTTAACTATCTTTCAAAAGCATAAGACTTGTCTATATGAATTTAAAATAGTAGAAGGAGTTAGTTGGTGGCCACCCCCAGGCAGTTGTAAGTCCAACAGTTGGGTGGTTTATTCTCTCTTATGGAGGTAAACCATATACCCATTTTTGTCTTAGATTTAGGTCATGCTTTAGCCCTCGCCAAAGCTCCCTAGATTTAGGATCTGAGATTAATGTTTCCCTTTGCAGGCTACAAGAATAAATCTTCACCTCTTAGGCATTTTCATGATTTTGTATCATGGAATTGTAAGTCCTAGATTTCTAATAAAAATTCAACTAAAACAAATAATTCTCTTCAAATTCAAAAATATAAAGCTCAACCATAGGATAGTTTTGGATGCTCGCTAGGTTTCCTAGCATCATGAGCATCCCCTACTTATCTCCTTTTGGTTTCGATAATAACTCCCTCTTTTTGATCAATCCCATTTGATTTTTTAAAAATAATCAATTGATTGATAGTCCTATCTTTGAAATTTTTATAGACAATGATTATTTACCTTAATTGAGAGTATTCCTAAGGGATCTCATTCCTTAAGATGTAATTAACTATGAGGGCTTGTCTCCATAGGGAACTTCACGAACCTGATTTAAAATAAATCCTACTTTACTTTTCCATGTAAAGTAGTGAAAGAATCTCTGATACATCTGAAAACCCATAGCCTTTAGGAGTGCTCATGAGGTGATTAAGTCCATTGTAAGATGGTTACTTCTGTCTTTCGAGATAGTACATCATTCCTCAATACCATGCCCAATCATCGTAATGAGAACATCTGCGGATCTACGTGATGTCCAACACAAGAAGTATTATTTTTATTCTTCATTCATTTTTCTCTCAAAAGATAGATTGATAATGAAAATAATTCACCACACGCTTTGGCGAGGGCTTAAAAATGGATTAATTAGGTCTAATTACTGCCTTAATCTCGTCGGGCCATGCGGCGGCTGACACGGTGCACTTTCAACGTGGCGTGAGGGGAGTGGCTATATAAGTTGTCACAGCCAAAGGCTAACTTGGATGGTGACGGACCCGTCTGATCTAAGATTGGATGGCCATGATTAAATGTGCTGTTTCAAAGGGGAAAAGAGAGGTTCTATGCATGATCAAATTAGTACCATTCATTTCGATCACACGGAATGGATGGTCCGTGATCTCTCTCCTCCCGAGCGGGTAGCGATAAATGTCATCCGTCGATTGTTGCTTGATCCGAGCTCACCCAAGCTTGGATGGTGATGAAATTGATCCCACACCTTCGAGGAAGCATAACAAACACATCTAACGGTGGAAATTACATGAGACACATGTTTCCTTCACAAAGAACCAACCTATTTTGAGCTAATGATCAATTTTAATGGCATAGCTCACCGGAGCTTGTGGCTGATAGTTCTAACAATTGAGGAAGCTTTGTTTGGTAGAAATGAAGCCCCGTTGAGTTGTACAAGCCTTGATTTAGTGTAGTTTGCTCGAAAGACCAACCCACGACATGTAAGCAATCGATCTTGATTGAACTCTACCCTCCGACCATTGAGAAGCTTAAGAAATGATTCATTTCAGCTTGTCTAGGTCCAAGGATGGTGTGTGCAAAATTAATTGTATTTTAGTTGCAAAATGGGGAAATAGGAATCACTGGTTTGCTCCTCTATTTCAGTTTCACGTAAAATCAAAAATGGGGATTTTTGGGGAGCTCGGGAACTATAAGGGGAGGCTCTGGGATCTCATTTCTTGGCTGCTATGGTTGAATCGAGTGTGTGTCTATGAGTTTGAGTGAGAATGAGGATGTGGGTGGGAGGTATGCCCCCTCCTTCCTTGGCTTGGATGGTGGTGATTATTTTGGCTTAGTGGATCAATGGCTGAGATGGGGAGGTCGATTTAGGTAGAGAATCATTCCACTTGGCCTTACATGAGTGGATGAAGAGTGGGAGGTAACTGCCATGGGAGTAGTGGGTGTCCTTGGTGGTTTGAAATGATCCAATGGGAATGGGGAGGTGATTTCACCTCCCCATGAGTCATGGTTGACCCAACCAACTTTGGGTCAGGTCAACCATGGTCCTTGGTGCCTAAGTGGACCTATGAATGGGTGCCAAGTAGCCAAGGGGAGAAAATGACCAAATATGCATGTGTCTTATCTCTTGGGATGCCATAGACCCAAGGGCAAAGTGGCCATTTGGCTATGGGTTTGATTTGGTCGAATTTGGGATGGGTCAAAAGTGGGTTAGCCCAAATTTCAAGTTGTTTGGAGTTTACTTGGTTTGATTTGGCATTTTTTGGTCAAATTAGGTTAAGTTGGGTCAAGTTTTGGTCAAATTGGGTCAAACCAATGGTTGGGTCAAGTGCACATGACTATTTGGAGTATATTGGTGCCATTGGTTTGGTTCAATTTGCTTTGGATTTGATTATGACTCATTTGGGTTCATATAAGTCAAATGGGTCAAGTTGACCAATTTGACCAAATTGACCAAATTAGGTTGGGTTAGGTGATGAGTCAAGTTCAATTAGCTAATTAAAAATGATTGTAGGCTTTGGTTTGGTTTAATTTGGATTTAATTTGGATTTTGGATAATTTGACCCTTTAGGTCAACTTGGTCAAGGTTGGGTCAAGTTGACCAATTGGTCAACTTGGGCTCAATTATGACTTTGGTCAAGTTCAATAAGTGATTGAGAATGAACTTGAGTCATTGGTTGAAATTAATTTGGATCAAATCATGATTTGGCCCATTTTGGCTTTTTAGGCCAATTTGGGTCAACTTGGGTCAAATGACCATTTAAGCTTGGTTGGCTCAAGTGAGGGTTTGGTCATGTTCAATCATTGATTATGAGTTGGTTTGAATCAATAGTTTTAATCAATTTGGCATATGATATATTTTGGCTAGTTTGGGTTTCATTTGGGCTAAATGTTGACTTGGTCAAAGGCTAGGTTTGACTTGGTTTGACCTAATTCAAGGTGATTGGTCACCCTAGGGTGATTGTTGGTTATGTTGTGAGGTTTAGAAGGGCTTAGTTCATTCCAATTTGGGTTGGATTAGAACTTGGCTCAAAAGGATTTCTTTAGGCCACTTTAGGTCAAGTGAGCCTAAAAGGATTAATTGGCTTGATCATGGCTTAACTCAAGTTTAGTTGAACTCACACATGAGCCTAGGATTGAAATATAAATACAGTTGCAGTTGGTTTGGATCCAAATGGGTTTTCGTTCATATGATAATTTCTAGTCAAGAGAGGTCAACATGGACTTGACTTGGGTTAACTTGGGTTTGGTTTGATAATGGTGGTTTTAATTTATATTTGGGTCAATGATTGAATCATGAAGGAATCCATGAGTTTTTAATTGATTTGGGTATCGTTTAGCCAAGTTCAAGAATTTGGCTAAAAGGGCTAAAATTAAGAATTTGATTTGATTTGGGTTTGGTTTTGGCCATTTGAATTTATATTTCATTTATTTTGGTGATTATAAATGAAGATATAAATGGGTTATGACAAAATCACTTTGAGTTTGGAGTGATTTGGAAGCAAATTTGACCAAATTTAGGGATGTAGGTCAAAAGGGCTTGACTTGGGAATTGATTTGATTTGATATATTTTTGATCATTTGAATTTATATTTCATTTATATTATGAATATAAATGAAGATATAAATAGGTCATGACAAAATCACTTTAAGTTTGGAGTGATTTGAAAGCAAATTTGACTAAATCTAGGGATGTAGGTCAAAAGGGCTTAACTTGGGAATTGATTTGATTTGATTTATTTTGATTTGATTTGAATGTTTTGAATTTGGATTTCAGTTATATTTGTGAATATAAATAAAGGAATGATTGATTTATGAAGAAACCAACCAAATTTGGGTTGGCTAAGCATATGAAGGTGGTTCATATAACTTAGGAAGAGATTTTGGAGTTTGGATCTAAACATGGACTTCAATCATTTGATAGTTGGATTTGATTTTATAATTTGGATTTGAATTTGATTTGAGATTGAATTTGATAATTGAGAAAATCAATTGAATTGGGATTGATTTGAATTTGGCTAAGGCTAAGTCCATAAGAAAATTAAAGGGCTTAGGAAGGGATTTGGAGTTTGAATTTAATCATGGGTTTCAATCATTTGATAGTTGGATTTGATTTTGAAATTTGGATTTTAATTTGAGGTTTGGTTTGGAAGAAGGAAGCAAGGATTGGGTTTAGACTATAGGGTAGGCAAGTCCTCCTAAATCCTTAAGGCACAACCTATTCCTATGGCTAACTCTTTTAAGTCTCTAGGGTTAGGTTAAGTGTTCACCTAATCACTAGATGTGTCTTAAGACTAAGAAGCTCTTAGTTTTTATAGGAGTCCTAGATCTATGATGAGGAAATTGAGAGCTTACTCTGAAAGTGAGGTCAACAAAGGGCACCCAATAGGTGTGGTGTGATTGACAAGGCGCATCGCACATATTGGTGTTGACCGAGATCAACAATGTTCGAAGGATCACAAATACTAATAGAAATGGTCTACTCCTAAACCCGAGATGTAGAAGGAATCAAGATCTTAGTGCAATGCAACTTCACTGATGCTAAAGGCATAAGGGAGGAAGAAGGGATCCACTAAAGGATCAAGCATGTGAACCTTCGACTAGGGAAGCATGTTTAAGTTATCCACTAAGGATAAGAGGTTTGAATTTTGATTACAAGATATGATTTGGGTAGAGTATCCATTGAGGATTAGGATGTATAACTTATGAGGGATAGATGTATGAACCTTCCACTAGGGAAGCAGGTTCAGGTTATCCTCTTGGGATAAGGATTTGATGAGATTTCTTTTGAGGGTGTACTTGCTGGGGAATGCAGGTTTGAATTGGATTTAATTAACTCCACTAGGGAGGTTGGGATGATCTATGTCTCGTTGGGTAAAAGTTGGTTGATTAGTTAGTTTATATTTTGAGATGGACCCTGTCGGTGTGCGATGGACTGTACTGAGAAGGGATAATTTTGGTCTTGGCCTATCTTAGATTTATCAATCCAAAGGATAGTCCACCAGCAACATGGTAAAACTATCCAACCTAAGGGGTTTCCTTTCGGTGTACAATAGCTATGCTAGAGAGAAAGTGTAGCAGACTTATATCTTCAAAAGCAAGGGACACCGCTGGGGCAATCTGTTAGATATGATAAATCAAACCCGACCTAAGGTGACCATCGATGAATGTCAGGGGATTATATCGAGTTGTCAGGATAATTTCATTTAATTAAATTGCATTTATTTTAATTTGATGAATCCCTTCGTGTGATGGATCCAGAAGAAAATAACCTAAACCTATTTTAGATTTACAAATCCAAAGGGATAGTCTACCAGTGGGTAGAGCTAACCAACCTTTTTGTGCAATGGTCAAGTTAGAAGAAAGCTGGGACTATCCTTCTACATAAGGAACCACTAGGGTGATCAGTTTCTTGTACAATAAATCAAACCCAACCTAAGGCTACCTGTCGGTTTGCAATGGTCATGCTGGAAAGCATTCATAATAGACTTATTTCTTTGAAGAAAAGATGACTGACTAGGGAACCTGTTGGTGGCACAATAAGTTGAACCTGACCTAAGGGCCAACCTGGGGACTTATGTCAACTCAAAGTAGTCAGGAAATTCCTATAGGGAGTTTTGCTGACACTACCCTAAATATAGGATGCCTGCTTAGGAAATGGGCTACTTGGGCTTGAATTCCTAATCCACAAGTGAAGATATATTTTGTTTGTTTAATGTTATCATGGACATGGTGAGGGACACACTAAGAAGGAGCTCATCGCCTAGTCCTATCTCAAACTTACTAGACAAGGGAGAATCGCATATCCATGATAAATTCTCCAACCATAGGTGGCTACCAAAGGGGGAACTCCAATCCAAGAGTAACTAGTGTCTAAATGGGGTCACTAAGGATGTGATCCAAATAGAGTTCCCACAGGGGAGGTGCCACTGGGGGCATTATCCAAAACCCTATAAAAGAAAGCCTATATGTATACAATGGCCAACTCAAGGAGAAAGCACGGGGACTCACATCTGCCAAGAGTGGTGTATCCATCGGGTGGGTTACCGCCAAGATATAACCAACCAACCTAAGGTGCCGTTTGAGACAATCGCTAGAAAGAAGGACTTACATCTCTAAAGTGAACGATCACGGATAGTTTATCTTTGATGGGGAATCACCAAGATGACTACTGCGAGGAGTCCTATGTAAGGACTAAACCTAAGCTTGAAGTAGTCAAGAAGAAAGGAGCCACTGGGAGACTTATCCTAAATGTCAAATATACTCGACCCAATCAGTGCACGATGACTAGTCCAAGAAGAAAGTGTGTAGGCTTACATCCTCTTAAACAAAGTCAACATGGGATAGCTTACTAGCTGCACAGTGACCTACCAAACTAATAAGGTGCTTATTAGTTTGCAATGGTTAAGTCAGGAAGAAAGCACTGGGGACTCACATTTGCCCGATAAGTGACCACTCGGGTGACACACTAACAAGGTAGCATATCGGCTTGACCTAGAGCAGTTAATGAGTGAGTGCCATGGGGGGCTTGCTCCCACATCAAAATAGCTCAAATTAAGAGATATGTGTTCATTTGTGTTATGAAAGAGGGAACATGATGCCACTTGGGTTCTCTTACACCTACCCTAAACTCATAGAAATATGACTCCACCAAGAAAGGATGCTGCTTGGGTTCTCTTACACCTAACTTAGTTATGCTAGTCGAAATGGGATGCCTCTTGAGTTCTCTTACACCTAACCTAATAGCACTAGAGGATCATGTGTAGTTTATGTTTATGAAGGATAGGATGCCACTTGGGTTCTCTTACACCTACCCTAAACACGTCGTGATGGATTCACAAGCGAAAGATATTTCTAACACATAAGAGATGGAATTTGATATGAAAAGAAGTTTTATTGATGATTATTTTCAAATAAGATTTATGGATAGTATTTCTTTAAGTAGAGCCCATTGATTGGAAAGCATAGCTTCCTCTTATAATTTATGAGTGATAAGATCCTCCTTGGTAGGCCTTCTCTATGATAAAAGGGCCTTCCCAAGTGGGTTCAAACTTGCCTCCCATCTTTCGACGGGCAATAATTGGTCTCCTTAAAACTAAAAAAAGGTCTCCTACTTGAAAAGCTCTATGAAGGATTAACCTGTTGTGAGCTCGAATTATTTTGGCTTTGTACAACTCAAGGTTCTGGCATGCCTGGAGGCGTGTCTCCTCCAAACCTTCGAGCTCTTTTTGCTACTGCTTGGAGTTTTGCTTTATTGTGATTTTATTACCCACAATTATCATTAAGGATGGGAGTTGGACTTCTAATGGTATAACGGCTTCAGACTCATACACTAAGGAGAAAGGGGTAGATTGAGTTGGAGTTCTGTATATGGTGCGGTAGGCCCACGTGGCTTCAACCAACTGCTCATATCACCATTATTTATTATCATTGAGTGTCTTCTTTAGTATATGGATGAAAGTTTTGTTGAATGCTTCTACTAGATCATTTGCCCTCAGGTAATAGATGGTAGAATATCTCCAATCTATGTTGTGTCTTCTGGCAAAATTATTGATTTTAGTGCTCTTGAATGCAATACCATTATCGAATATAATTCATCGAGGCACCCCAAACCTATATATGATATGGTTCCTGAAAAACTAGAGCACATGCTTAGCTATGACCTCTCTGAGTGGGATTGCCTTCACCCGCTTGGAAAAGTAGTTTGTGGTGGCTAGAATGAACCGGTGACCCTTGGAAGGAGGATTAATCAGACCAACTATGTCGGTACCCCAACACTTGAATGGCTATGAGGCCAACGTAGGGTGTAAAATGTTGGGTGGTTAGTGTAAGACCACACCATGCACTAAACATTGGTGGCATCTCCTAACTACATCCATACAGTCTGTGATCATCGAAGGCTAGTATTAATCTAGTCTATTGATCTTGGCTTTCATCTTTGAACTAGATTGATGCACTCCACATAATCTTGAGTGTTCCTCAATCACGATCTTATGGGCTTCGTGTTTGTCCAGACAACGTAACCACATATGATCAAACAACTATCGATACTAGGTGTCATCCACGAGAGGGTAGGAAAGGGCTCTCTACTTCACCTAATGCGCCAGTGATTTCTCTTGAGGTAGTTTGCCTATATTTAAATAATCCATGAATGGTTGACTCCAATCTGACTGCTCGTAATTTTTAACAATGATAATCTCCCCTTCAAAAGAGAATCTCTCAATGAGTTCATCATCAACAAGGGATAATACTTATCTATTTTGGACCCTTATTGGAATGGACTCATCTTTCAGACATGCTAACTCTTTGGCAAGCTTGGCAAATGCAAATGCAACTGTATTCTCTCATTGAAGAATCTCATAAATAGTAACCTCTGGGATTTGGGCCAACAACTCCATGGTGTTCTTGTGGTAATGATGGAGCTTAGGCTACAGGACTTTGTAAGACCCAACAATTTGGTTGATGATGAGCTGAGAATCCCTGAAGATGTCAATGCTCTAGATGCATAGTGTAATGGCTAACTCCAAATTGGCGAGCCTATTTGGCTTGTATTGCATGGATTGGATAAATGATATGAGAATCTTATCACATCATGGTCTCGAGTTAGGAGAACTATTCCTACCCCTTCGTATCTTGGAAGAGTAGATCATGGTTCTTCTCCTTTTTGAAAGGAAGCCACACCATCAAAATATATCTCCCAACATCGAATGCTAGTGTCCCCTAAGTTTATGATTTGTTCATCGGGGAGGTCATCACTAAGCAAAGAATTAGTAGGAAGTGGATGTGCTACTAAGAAATCTGCTAGTGTCTATCCTTTTACCGCACGAAGGGGTACGAATGTGATGTCAAATAGTGACAAAATCATGGACCAACGCACCAATCATCTAGATAGTATCGGCCGTGTCATAAGATATTATAGTGGATTGATCATGGAGATCAGATTCACCTTATGAGAAAGCATGTAGTGCCATAGCTTTTGGGATGTAAAGATTAAAGCTAGGACATGCTTTTCGATAGATGGATAGTTTATCTAAGCAGGGATTAGATGATGATTGAGGTAGTAGAGAGCATTTTCTTTTCCTTCATCATTGGCTTGTGCTAACAAAGTGCCAAGAGAGTCATCTAATGCATAAGTGTAGAGGATCAACAGCTTGCTCAGGATAGGGGCTGCTAAAACTGGTGGTGTCATCAGGTAATGCTTGATGTATTCAAAAGCATACCAGAACTTATCATCCCACTTGAACTTGGCATCCTTTTTGATAAGTGCTGAGAATAGTTAGCATCTTTCTGATAGGTTAGAAATGAAGCATCTTAGATACGCCAACCACCCTTGAAATGATGTGAGCTGAGTTAGACTCTTAGGGGGTGGCATTTCTAATATTGCCTTGATCTTCTCTGGATCGATCTCTATTCCCCGGTGTTGGACAACCGACCCAAGGAATTTCCCTAAAGCTACTCTAAATGCACACTTTAGATGATTCATTTTAGGTTATATTATCTTAACCGTTCAAAAACTACTCTCAAGTTGAACAGATGGTCTTCATTTTCTTTGCTTTTGACTACTAGATCATCAACATAATATTCAACTTGATGATGAATGAGTTCATTGAAGATCTGAGTCATGTCCCGCTATTATGTAGCACTAGCCTTTTTAAGGCTAAAAGGCATGACCTTATAATAATGGATTCTGATCAGGGTTCAAAAAGTAGTGTTTCTTTCATCCTCAGGGGTCATCTTGATTTGGTTGTAGCCAGATAACCCATCCATAAAGGAGAATACTGCATGAGATGAGGCAATGTCCACCATTAACTCTGGTATAGAAAGTGGAAATTTATCCTTAGGACATGCCTTATTTAGATCCCTAAAATCGATGCATATGAGAATTTGACCATTCTTTTTCTTAACTAGGATGACACCAGCCAACTAGGTAGGATATTTTTCTTCCTTGATAAAGCATCAATCTTTCTTGATTTGTGAACCTGCTTTCAATGTCTAATCGCATGCGTCTAGGAGCTTGCTTGATAGGGTTATTATTTGGTTCTATTGCTAGTTTGTGGACTGCTATGTCAAAAGATAAATCAAGAATTTCTTCATAACTCCATATGAACTAGTCCTTAAACTCAGATAATAGCCTAACTAAGTCATTGGTTTCTTCTTTATTCAACAAGGAACTAATGTATGTTGAGCGTGGATTATCTTCAGTTCCCAAGTTGATTTCCTTGAGATTGTTGATGGTTGATCTAATCTTTTCTTCAAACTCTGGTGGTGTATCTTTGACTTCAAGCTTGTTTGGGTCATCTGAAGTTTCTAAACATACCTCCTCATAAGAGTTAGCATAATTTGAGAAGAACCTATCATACTTCAAATGAGTGGTGATGATTAGGCAATGGTTATCGTTGTTAATTGGACCCACTGTGCCAAATCCTAGTCTTGGTCTTAATTGAGAATATATGCTTTGGTTGTCCCATAACCTTTCAATGTAATCCAACCTATGTTTAGGCCAAGTATGTTGGATTAATCCATTCTTTGCTAAGTTAAGAACATAAGACGAATACTAATCAGAAGGCAATTGTATTAAATCTTTATATGAATTATCCTCTAGTTCTACATCGGCTTCTTGACTTGAGGATGATGCTCCGAACAAAAATCTCTTTGGCTTGACATATGTGGATGACTTGGGGGCCTCCTTAACTACTAAAGCTTTAGCTTTCTATGAAGAAAGTGAGGTTAGAGATAAAGTTTCCAACTATTGCCTGACTTTTCTATATAATATTGCTTCAGATACATTCATGCTTTGCTTGGAGGCTTGGTCTTCATCACTGTCTAGCTCGAATGTCACATCTAAAGGGACCTGTTAAGAGGGGTTGGTCAGCGTGCTAACCATATGAGACTTATCCTCCAAACTGGACTCTAAGTCTATGGATAGCATATGAGTCAACATATTCCTACCGACCACCAAAGAGGTCTTCCATCTCTAGAACTGCCTCTAGATCTGCCTCTGCCTCTACCTATTGGGGGTCAAGTCATCCTACCCATGTGTTCATATGGAGAACAAACTATGGGAGAAATCCAACATCTGGTTCTACTTCTCCCTCGGTGTCTGATTCTCGCTCACTTGTATTTTCATTTTCATTTTCATTTCCTTTTTTCTTTTCTTTTTCTTTTTCTTTTTTCTTTTCTTTTCTTTTATTTTTAAACTTCCACCAAGTTCGTGAGAATATACTTTTTGATTTGGAGGAAGATAGTAGACCGCAACCTCATATATCTCGACCTCTCTAACTAAGAATGGCTTCAAGTCTCCTTTAACACAATACTCAATTCCACCTCTCCAAAATTTGATGCACTAATGTAAAGAGGATGGAATTGTGTTATTCCCATGTATCCAAGGCCTACCGAGCAAAGCAATGAAAGATATATCTGAATTGATTATATAGAACTTGGCTTCTGTCTTTCAGTCATCTATCTCTAATGGAAACACTATGGAGCCTAAAGCCCTCTCGCCTTGCTCATTAAATCCTCTCAACATCATTTGATCTCCTCAGAGTTTGGAGATGTCAATCCTCAAGTAGGCAAGGGTATTTAGACTCATAATGTTCACTGATGTACCTGGATCAACTAACACCCTAGAGAGTCTAAATCTGCCCATGCCCATTGTGATGTAAAGGGGATGGTTGTGCTCAGTTATCCTTAATAGAAGGTCTTCATCGGTGAATGTAACTCCATTGGCTTATCTTAAAAAACATGCCTCCTCTCCTACAGTGACCAATTGAGCTAAGCATATTTTTGGATCAAGAAAAGCTTTGATCAATTACTCCCTCATCTCTTTGGATAGGACAAAGGCATCATATATGCTTAATTTAGCAAATAACTTTCTTAGGTGAGCGAGGGCATTGTAGTCAACTCTAGGCTAGTCCTCTACAAGCATATCCATAGGTGGAGTATACTACGGAGGGGCTTCTTGATCACTAGAACCAATGGCTTGTTTACCTTTATCCTAAGGTGCTACCCTAGGAGGTAGAACTTTTCCACTGCGGAGGTTGACTTCAGTGACTTCATGAGATAGTTTAGTGGAAAGTTCTATCTGCTCATCAGTTCACCTGCCTTCTCCTCATCGAGATGACTCCAAAATCAATAATGGTGATTTAGGAATGCATAATCCATTTCTAAATCAGAAGAAGAGGAGTGATCAAAACTAGAGTTATTATTAATTAGACTTGGATAGCTATCTAAAGGAATAAAATTAGGAAGATCATCAGAAGTGACACAGATGTAAGTGAAATTAGGTTTCTTCATTGATTTCTTAGAATTGGATGAAGGTATAAAATAAAATTCAAGTAAAGTGATCGGAGTGAGGGATTTGGCACCCCCCCTTCACTAATACAATACAATTGTTAGAAGAAGAGCTGACTGGAGGAACTGTAGCTACAACTATAGAAGGAGTGTTGGAATCATTGGTGGTTATGCTACTATGCTATCTTGGGCAAGTGGAGGCTGTCACTGCTGCTACTGAGCTCCTACCTCCCTCAAGTTGTCCTTAGTAACTTCTAAAACTTCCTTAGAGTTGGAGGTTTGATCTGCTTCAAGAACCTGCAAGGGTAACTTTCTGATCTTAGAAATAATTTTCTTGGAGGTTCGAGATAAAGAGATATCCCAACCTTCCTCAGTCTTAAGAAGATCGCGTGTATCCCCAAGGATTACCCTAATAGAGCTAGAGGGTTGTTCTAGTAGGTATTTTTTAGGGATGACAATGACACCCGACTTGTAGCTACACTCAAGCCAGTCCTTAAAGGTAAAGCAATCTTCTAAGACATGTCCTAGCATGCGATGGTAGGGGCAATAGTTTGGATTGTGACTCTTGCTCACTTCCTCTGGCCTCCTAAGCTCTAGTAACTAGAAATTAGGCTTCTTTAAGAGATTCTTAAAGTTCTTCCTGACTACCTCCCTCTTGAATGAATAAGGTTTATTCAATTTATCAATAAGAGCATGTAAATGATAGCTACCTGGTGGTGGGTAGGAATACTGCTGCTAATGATGCTGATGAGGATACTGTTGAGGATACTACTGAGGATGTAGCGGTGAAGGCCATTATGGTAACTGAGGTGGCCGATATGATGGCTAAGGTGGTGGCAGAGGAAGTGGTAGAGAGAGCTCGAGGCTCGGACCAACCCTAGTTGGTGCTTCCCCTTATCAACGCTAACGCTGCTTCTTCTCAAATGCCTTATGAGGTTTGGGCTTGGCTGACTGGACATGAAAAGGCAACTATCTAACTTCCTCTTATAGACTAGCCACCTTGTTGATTAGCTTCTTGAAGGTTTTGATTGTAAATCTCTTAAGCATGAAATTGACTGGGCCATGGATATTCTTCAAGAGATTCTCAAAGGTGTGGTGTTCAGACAGTTATGATTCACATTTCATACTTAGGTTTCTCCACCTGAGAATGTAATCAATAAGGGACTCATTTGAATTTTGTTTGGTCACAATGAGGTCATCTACAGTTACCCTTGCTGAGCTGTAGCAAACCTCTTGATGAAGAGGTGCTTCAACTGTGCAAATGTCCTTACCAAACCATTGGACAGTTCTACATACCAATCAAATGCAACACCTGCTAGATTGCTGACAAATAATTTGAAAAGAAGGGCATACCTGCATTGCACCGGGCCTAAGTGCAATGTCGGTGTGAGGGTTCCCACTTCCATCAAAGATTTTGAAGGAATGAGGCACAAAACCCTTAGGATATTGGACAACATCAAATTCCTCCATGTAGGGTCTACCCTTTGGAACAGATGAGCCACCTCGGGCTTGTGCCAACACATCCCTCACCTGCTATTCCACCATATTTTTAATGTCTTTCTCATGCATGGAGATGCTATCCACCACCTTCCTATGCAAGATACCACTATATTCCTCTATAAGAATGCACCTAGGATGATCTAAGGTATGTGCCAACTTTGCTCTGCCGGCCACCATGGGAAAAGGTTGTGAAACTGGGGCTGAATTTTCCAATGCTGAAACTACTGCCATCAACTCCTCAATTTTCTTTTCCATCTTCTCAATTTGATCATATTTTTGCTTAAGCTAGTGGAGGAGGTGTTGAGTTGAATGGACGGTGTCATCTTCTTCAACTACAATACCTTCTTGACTATACTGATCATTATGACCATGTGGACTTCGATCGAATCCTCAAGAAGGTCATCCTCATCAGGATCAAATGCTACCTTCTTATTCTTCGAATCTATGCGATCACTACCTAAGAGTTCCCTCTTTTCGATAAAGTTTTGTGCTAAAATGTTGTCTAAGGAGTGGTCTAACCATGTCGATAAAAACACACATTGCTGATCGATAGAGGGACTGTGTTCACTGACAAAAATACATCTAACACTGCCTACCATTGGAGTGCTAGCTATGGGAGGGTCATGCTCACTGGAAGAGATATGCTCATGACTGCTCATCGATGGAGTGGTGTGATCCACTACCATGGGAATGGTAAAACTATCCCCTTCCCCTCAGAATCACCGCCATCATGGCTCGATGGTGGTGGTGGTGGTGACCATGACGCCGCAGGGTCGCCACTCCCAACCACAACCGAGAGGGTCAGGGAGCTCGATCTCACCTCAATGGGAGAGGATCCTGGCATGGATCACGAGGGGAAGGTCTCGCTGGGATGCTTCAATCTGGCGGAGTGGTGTATCTGCAGATGGGTGATGGTGGACAACAAGGGGAGCAGTTTGAAGGAAACACTGATTACCCCTCAATGGGAGATCTCTACCTACGGCGGGTAGCATCGGTAAGAATAATCCTATCTGAATGATCGGCCCTGATGGGGTGATGATCAAAAAAATCCATCAGAGGGAGGCTGTCGACTGCCTAGCATACCTCCGTTGCTCTCTCATCCTGCCTGAACAAATGCTCAAGCCTCCATGGCTCTCTTTGTATGGATCTGACCCCTAACACTCCTAGGGATCACCGATCATAAACCAAATAAGGTACCACTCAGCCAGATTCTACCCACCCAGCATAGATAGCCCCTAAGTCCCATAGGGCCTCTGCTCTATCCGGTGACTCATAGTATGATGATGGTGGAGGAGAAGCAGCAATCCTCCAGTAATCTTCTTCTCCATTTTGTCGAGAGGGTGGAACTTGTCATTATAAGTGGAGAGACCTCATGGGAGAACCCTCCTGCATGGATGCCTCAAGCCTCCGCCGCTTTAATCTTTCAATTTTTATTGCGGTGATGAGCATGAGTGAACAAGGTAGAGTGGAACTAATACTTACCTCAAAAGTGGAGGAGACTATCTTAAAGACTAAGAAAGCCTTCCCATTTGGGGTGATCAATGAGGAGGTAGTAGCTCTCATTGGAGCAATGGTAGGGACAATTGGACGTGTAGGTGCTGAAACTATCACTGAACGAGGCGTGGGAACCACTGTGGCCTTCCTATTCAACAGAGAGTACTCAAAATCAGAGGGCATGTCAATGCGGATGATTGGCTTCTGCCCAACCACCAAATCCCGACTGATAGTGGTGAGGGTCGCTCCCTCACAGGTAACACGTGCTCCCTTGAATTCTCGACTGAAGAAAACCAGGTGGGTGGAGTCAATCTTAGGGAAGCTGGCCCGATCCAAGGCCAAATCCATCCCAAACGAAAAGGTAAAGATGAACTTCTGGGAGGCCATGTGTACTGACTATGAAAATAAATTGCATTGACTAGTATGTATTGTATCTCTGCATGTGCTAAAATGTAACTTGAGTTACATTTCTACTTTAATACTTATCCCAAGAGAGTAATATAGATTTGGAGTTTTAAACCCACACTCAATAATTCAAATATGTTAAGTGCAGTTCATTGGAGAGATTTTGAAATTGAGGAGAGTCTTTGTCATTTAGTTTTGATTTTAGAACCCATACTTAACCAGTTTAGGTAGGTTGGGTGGGGTTCATAAATTTGAGGAGACCTTTTTGGAGATATTTGTATTTTGTGTATCTTGTTCAAAAATATTGATGATTTGAAAGAACCTTTACTAAGGAAATTTGGGTATGCTAAGAAGAGGTTGTGATTGTGTGTTTTTAAAAATTTTTTGTAGAATATCTTTGCTTGTGATGAGTGAAATGTTGATTTAAAAATGGGGCTTCTTACTTAATAAATTTGATATGTCAAGTAGAAGCCACATGTGTTTGATTTATGTTTGAAAATGGAACTTTCACTTAACAAATTTGGTATGTTAAATGAAAGCCAAATGTGATTGATACATGTTTTGCTTTTATTTGAAAATGGGACTCTCACTTAACAAGTTTGGTATGTTAAGTGAAAGCCCAAGTGTGATGTGATTTGAAAAAATAGATTCTTACTTAACAAATTTGGTATGTTAAGTAGGAATCAAATGCGTATTGAAAAGGAGACTCTCACTTAACAAATTTGGTATGATAAGAGAAAGTCAAATGTGATTGATATATGTTTTGAAAATGGGATTCTCACTTAGCAAATTTGATATGTTAAGTGGAGGTCAAATGTGACATGAAAATGAGACCCTCACTTAACAAATTTGGTGTGTTAAGTGGGAGTCAAATATGTCATGAGAATGAGATTATTACGTAACAAATTTTATATGTTAAGTAGAATCAAATATGATCTATGAAAATAAGAATCTCACTTAGCAAGTTTAATATCTTAAGTGAAAGTCAAATGTGTTATGGAAATGAGATTATCACTTACCAATTTTAATATGTTAAGTAGGAATCAAATGTATATGAAAGTGAGATTCTTACTTAACAACTTTGATATGTTAAGTGTAATCAAATATAACATGAAAATAAGATTCTCACTTAACAACTTTGACATGTTAAGTGGGAATCAAATGCATATGAAAATGAGATTCTCACTTAACAACTTTAATATGTTTAAGTGGGAATAAAATGTATTTGATGTGCTCTCTTTAATTTTTGAAAATAAAGGGGAATTCATTGTTTGATAAATGTGGCATGTCGAATAAGATTCCAAAATAGAGGTGAAATTTATTTAAAAAATCTTAAGTATGTTAAATAGATTTCAATGATATGTTTTGATGCCATGTATGTGATTTCTTTATTTCAAAAAGAAAGAAACTTCAACCCTAGCATATGTGAAATATGTTGAGTGGAGTTTCAATTTTATGTTATGATTTAAAAATAGAATCTTCATTCAACAAATTTAAGTATGTTGAATGAAGGTGGCTATTTTCAAAAAAAGTGCTTTTGAAAAGTGTCATTTTGTGATAGAATTTATTTTCTTAAATTTTATAATGAACCTCACCTCACCAAGCTAGTGGTAAGAAGGCTCTAGATTTTTATTATCTCTCCGTTCATTGATAAATTTTGTTTTTGATCTATTGGGGAGCCCAATAGGGGTTTCAAGACCTACACGTAGTAAGGTCCTAAAACTTAAAGGATGCTGGCTAACTTTGCTTAAGAATGAAATAAACTAAGTGTCAATGGAAGGAAAGATAGTCTCAGACTCACATAAAATGCAAGTCCGCTATTAATGCTTGGAGACAATAATCATCTACTAGAGATAGAGAGAGGAACTCTCCCCAGTAGAATCAACAGGAAAAGTTATGGTGTTTATTTTTGATTCATGTGTATGGGGACACCATGTATCTAGTACTTTATTGAGATAATGTACATTGAGGAATAGTATACTATCTCGAAAGATAGAAGTCACTACCCTACAATGGAACTAATCACCTAATAAGGACTCCTAAGGCATGATGGGTTTACGAATATACCAGAGATTTTTTCCCTACTTTACATGGATGAATAAAGTAGAGTTTATTTAGACCGGGTTCTAAAGTTCCTCATGGGGGCAAGTCCCCGTAGTTAATTACATCTTAAGAAAAATAAATCCCTTAAGAATACTCTTCATTAAAGTAGACAATTATTGCCTCGAAAGAATTCAAAGATAGGACTATCAATAAATTGGTTGTGTTTTAGAAAATCAAGTGGGATGGATCAAAAAGTGAAGAGTTATTATTGAAACCAAAGGAGATAAGTAGGGAGCGCTCATGATACTAGGAAGCCTAGTGAGCACTTCAATCTATCCTATGGTTGGGCTTTTGAAATTAATGAGATTTATTTATTTGAGTTGAAATTTTATTAGATCGTTAGGGCATATAATCCATCAACACAATATTGAGGAAATGCCTGAGAGGTGAGGATTTATGCTTATAGATCACAAGAAATAGCAATCTCATATCCTAAATCTAGGGAGCTTTGGTGAGTGCCAAATAATAACTTAAATCTAAGGCAAAAGTAGGTATATGATTTTTCTCCATAAGAGAGAGTATACTACTCGACTGCTGAACTTATTACCACTTGGAGTGGCATCTAGCTAACTTCTCCTACGCTTTAAATCCATGTAAGAAAGTCATATGCTTTTGCAAGATGGCTAGGTTGTTATTATTTAGAAAAGAAACTAAGTCCTTAAACCCACTCCCTAAGAGACTAGAGCATGAGAGGTATGAATAATGACTCAATCTAATGCAAAATTTTATCATATTTCATTTAATTTGGGACTCTTTATTTTGACATGAGCTATAGGATTTTATATGCCTAAATGTATAAGAAGTTGATTATGGGTCAATTCAAAAGAGAAAGAGGTGTTCTTCCATCACAGGCTCTCAAAGGTTAAGCCCTTACTATCTGGCAAAGATGGAAGCCCTCCATTAACAAGAGTGAAATAAGATGATTATGCATGATATTAAACATACAACATCTAGCTAAGGGGTTGTTGAATATTTATTATCTTAATTTAATGCCTAGGCTTTTATATGAGGTTATGAGTTATTTTAGAGGTTTAGTTATGAGTTGTTAGTTTGGGCAAAAAAATTAATTTTTATCCTAGGAGCCTAATCGCATCCAGACCATACAATAATCACCAATCATAAATAAACTATGAAAAGCTATGTTTTTTCTAATGCACAAACTAAACAAAATATTAAACAATTTTATAAATCTATCACAAAAGAATAAAAGACTGATACAGTCGGGTATCTCCATATAACCCAAAAGAAATGTGGATAGCCGAGCTCTACCCTTATACAACTAGGATTACAAGAGAATACTTACAATTACAAATTATAAATGTTATGGGGGTCTTCATTCTTCTTTCTTCATATCTTCATCTTTCATTTCTTCATTTGATTTTTCTTTCTTTCTCCCTTTTAGATTTGCTTCCCAAAGGCATCACATGGTACATAAGACTTGGTCTTATAACCAATGCTCATCCTAATCCCCCATAACACTTATCATAATCCTAATGTAAAATTACATTAAAAGAAGGAAAGTAAATCTAGCTATACCTACAAAATAAATGTCAGCTAAACATACCATACAACCCAAGCAATTATATGAATAATTTGGACTTAGCACCTCGCATATGGGTAACCAAGCTCACATGTCCTAACTTGGATTATGCTTAGGGGCATATGTAACCTACATAGCAAAATGCATTTATATTTTTATTACAATGATCCCTTAACCACAACACCCCGTAGAAAGCATGATTAGGCTAATATCGGCCTAACATCTAGACTACGTACATACACCCTAACATCCAATCTACAATAATACATCACAAAATAAGCATACATTAAAACCACCCCCTAACATAAAGCTAGAAGTGACTTAATCTAATGTGCATCAAGGCTTTATGGTATGTCCTAATTAGGCTTAGAGTTGTAATTTACTAAGTTTGAGCGAGGGATTTAATTTATAAAGGGTTGATTTCTTAAGTGATTTAATTTGATTTGAAGATTTTACTTAATGTTTTCTTTTCGTTTCATCTGGCCTCATACTAAGTTATTATAAGAGAAGAAAGAGAGGGGAACCTCTCTTTCATCCCTACTTAAGTCACTTAAAGCAAGTTAATTAATCAATTTCTTTAATGAACTTATTATATGTTTTTAATTAAGTTTAGTTCACTTAAAATGACCTTATTCAATAAGAAAGGCATTTTAAGATTAATTAGAATAAATTACTATCACATAACACAAGTTTATTCATTTCTTTCCATCATATATATCATGCATATGATTAAATCCTAAGCATGTGTATATATACAATGTATGTCTTAGCACACTTAAATGATGAATGCAAAGAAGTGTGTTTAGAATTTAAATATTTCATTTGATTGAATTATGAATGCATGTCTTTTTTAATAGAAAAAAGGATTGTTCATCCATTAGCTAAGTACACATTCACATGTATAAAAGTTTTAAGTGAGTACATCATTATTGTTCTACACAAGGGCGTAAGGTGCAAGACCTACTTAAGGATACTTAAAGCCTCGCAGCCCCGGGATATCTAGACTAATATACCACTTTTCTTATGTACATATAGATGCATAAGCAATTATAAGAATAAAAAAAACTCATACAAAAGTTGTATTTGATTTATGTTTCTTATTCATTGGTCATATCATACATATATGTATGAGAGTTTTAAGTGAGTACGACGCCATTATTCTACACTAGGGGCGTAAGGTACAACACCTACTTAGGGCTACTTAAAGCATCGCAGTCCCGTGATGTCCAGACTAATATACCATTTTTCTCAGATACAAGTGAATGTACAAAAAGATCCCCAAGAATGAGAAGTCATGCAAGAAATTATATTTGATTTGATTATATGATTTACATATGTGATATGAAATTCTTCCTATGTCTTAACATGGAGATTCATAGAAGTAGATTTAGACAAATATTGTGTTCTTTTCAAATGAACTATACATTTATAAATCCCATGCAAATCCATATAAGGTAAAGAAAGAGAGCTTAATATTGCATATCTTGAATTATCAACACATGCAAACTTGTAGATATTTGTAATTAACGTCACTCCATATATTATAATTGATTTATGGGCTTTTGAAGATAAATTTTAATTTAATAGTAATAGTAGCCACACCTATTTTTAATTTAAATCAATACATGCAATTTGACATAAAAGAAACCATTTCATTTAGTTAATTTTAAAAGAAATGAATGCATGATTATGAATGGTAAACAACATTTAACATGATTGGAAAGAAATAAATAAACATAAGCACATGATCTCATTCATTCCAATTAATTCCTAAGGATAATCTTACTAAATAAAGATATTTAAAATAAAACAAAGTTCTTTAATGATATTTTTAATTTTGAGTTTGATTTGATTCAGGAAATGAAATAGGTTTACTAATCCTAATCTCATTCCCCATGTATGAGTTAATTTGGTTTAATGAAGAAGTAATTAAGTTGATTTTATGGTTTAGTTAGATTAGGGTATGAATTAAACCAATTAATTAACCCTTACCTACATCACCTTAAGTTAATTAACTAATTAATAATGAGCTAATATGATATGCAATCACATGAAAAGTAAATTTTCAATGCTCCTAAGAAATGAAAAGGGCCTAATGCAATTGGCTCATGATTAATAATTAATTAGGCTTAAGGGATCTCACTTAACTACTTTTATGATTTTCTCACACATGTGAGCTAACCATAATTTCATTATCTCCCACTTTGGTTTATTGAACACCCAGAGAGCTACCCAAGATTAATTAAGGTTTCTTAGGTGTGAAGTGAATTTTAGATTTCATTAATCAAGCTTATTAATTATTGATTGAATTCCTTGATTATATTTTGATTAGAATGATGAAATTAACTTAGGGAAAGGGATCAAGGATAAGGCCTCAATCCTTAACCCCTAAGTCACTTCAAACACTCAATTAGGCTCTGATTTTTATCTTGGAGATTAATTAATTAATTAATCAATTAATTATCTCATTAATCATTAACTAATCAAATTTCAAAAAGTGAAGCAAACCTAAGAAATGAATTAGGAAAAGTATCTCAACCACATTCTCTAAGCTCCCTTATTGTTCGACAGAGGTAATTAGGCTAAAATAATTAATTAAACCATTGTTCATTCACTAATTATCACTAATTAAATTAGGAAAGTGATTAAGGCTTAAATAATTGATTTCCCTAATTAAGCAACTAATAAAATCCCAAATAAAATGAGGGAGGCAGAGGTCATCCCCCCAAACATCCACAAAAAGTTGGAGATTGATTGGGTGATTAACTAAGGAATAATTAAGCTAATTAGATTTCTAATTAAACCTTAATTAAGACAAAATCACTGTTCAAAATCAATTAATAATAATTTTTCTAGATTCTTTGGATTAGTTATGATTCATTTTGGCTTAGTTATGATTTTTAGAAGTTTCAGGCTTAAAAATAAATTAGCCTTAATCCGCCCGCAATGGTGGCGACGACGTGTGAGTGGCTATTTAAGTTGTCACATCCGTAGTCGACTGGATGGCGCGCGCGATATCAGGGTCGTTCGATCTAAGATCGGACGACCATGATTAAATGTGTTATTCCGAAGGGGAAAAAAGAGGTTCTACACATGATCGAATCAAAATTGTTCATTCTGATCATGCGTAATGGACAGTCCATGTTCTATCTCTTCCTGAGCAGTGAGCGAAGGATACCGTCCATCGATTATTTCTCGATCCAAGCTCATTCGAGCTTTGAATTGATCCCACACCTTCGGGGAAGCATAACAAACACGTCTATTGGTGGAAATCACATGAGATGTAAGTTTCCTTCACAAAAGACCAACCTATTTTGAGCTAATGATCAATTTTAATGGCATGCATTAGCAAATCTTGTGACCAGTAGTTCCAATGATTGAGGAAGCTTTATTTGATAGAAATGAAGTTCTGTTAAGCTGCACGAGCTTTGATTTGGTGTAGTTTGCTCGAAAGACTAACCCACGACACATAAGCAATCAGTCTTGATTGAACTCTATCCTCTGGCCATCGGGAAGCTTGGGAAATGATTCATTTTGGCTCTTCAAGGTCCAAGGATGGTGTGTGCAAAATTAATTGCACTTTGGTTGCGAAATGGGGAAATGTGAATCATTAGTTTGCTCCCCTATTTTAGTTTCATGTAAAACTAAAAATGGAGATTTTGGGGAGCTCGAGAAATGTAAGGGGAGGCTTTGGGATCTCATTTCTTGGCTGCTAGGGTTTAATTGAGTGTGTGTCTATGAGTTTTGGTGAGAATGAGAGGGGTATACCCCCTCCTTCCTTGGCCTGGATAGTGGTGATGGCTTCAGCTTGGTGGATCAATGGCTGAGATGGGGAGGTTGATTTGGGCAGAGAATCATTCCACTTGGCCTCACATGAGTGGAGGAAGGGTAGGAGGTGGCTGCCATGGGAGTAGTGGGTGTCCTTGATGGTTTGAAATGCTCTAATGGGAATGGGGAGGTGATTTCACTTCCCCATGAGTCATGGCCAACCCAACCACCTTTGGGTCAAGTCAGCCATGGTCCTTGGTGTCTAAGTAGACCTATGAATAGGTGCCAAGTGGCCAAGGGGCAGAAATGACCAAATATCCATTTGTCTTATCTCATGGGTTGCCCTAGATCTAAGGGCAAAGTAGTCATTTGGCTATAAGTTTGATTTAGCTTGATTTGACCTTTTAGGTCAAATTGGGTTAGGTTGGGTCAAGTTGATCAATTAGTCAAAGTGAGTCAAACCAAGGGTTGGGTCAAGTGCACAAGACTATTTGGAGTATATTGGCATCATGTGTTTGGTTCAATTTGCTTTGGATTTGATTACGACTCATTTCGGTTTATATAGGTCAAATGGATCAAGTTGACCAATTTGACTAATTTGACCAAATTAGTTTGGGTTAGGTGTTGATTCAAGTTCAATTGGTTAATTAAAAATGATTGTAGGCTTTGGTTTGGTAATTTGGATTTAATTTAGATTTTGACCAATTTGACCCTTTAGGTCAATTTGGGCTAGGTTGGGTCAAGTTGACTAATTGGTCAACTTGGGCTCAATTATGGCTTTGGTCAAGTTCAATAAGTGATTTGGAATGAAATTGAGCCATTGGATGCAATCAATTTGGATCAAATCATGATTTGACCCATTTTGGCTTTTTAAGCCAATTTGGGTCAACTTAGGTCCAATGGCCAATTAGGCTTGGTTTAGCTCAAGCGAGGGTTTGGTCATGTTCAATCATTGATTATGTGTTACTTTGAATCATTGGATTTAATCAATTTAGCATTTGGTGGATTTTGGCTAGTTTAGGTTTCATTTGGGCTAAATGTTGACTTGGTCAAAGGCTAGGTTTGACTTGATTTGACCCAATTCAAGGTGATCGGTCACCCTGGGGTGATTGTTGGTTATGTTGTGAAGTTTAGAAGGGCTTAGTTCAATCCAATTTTGGTTGGCTTAGAACTTGGCTCAAAAAGGTTCCTTTAGGCCACTTTGGGTCAAGTGAGCCTAAATGGGTTAATTGGCTTGATCATGACTTGATTCAAGTTTAGTTGAACTCACACATGAGCTTAGGATTAAAATATAAATCCAATTACAATTGGTTTGGAGCCAAATGGGTTTTGGTTCATATGGCAATTTCAAGTCAAGAGAGGTCAACATGGACTTGACTTGGGTTTGGTTTGATAATGATGATTTATATCTATATTTGGGTCAATGATTGTAGGAATGATTAAATCATGAAGGAATCCATGAGTTCTGAATTGATTTGGATATCATTTAGCCAAGTTCAAGAATGTGGCTAAATGAGGCTAAAATTAGGAATTTAATTTGATTTGGGTTTGGTTTTGGCTATTTGAATTTATATTTCATTTATATTTGTGAATATAAATGAATATATAAATGGGTTATGAGAAAATCACTTTGAGTTTGATGTCATTTGGAAGCAAATTTGACCAAATCTGGGGATATAGGTCAAAATAGCTTGTGTTGGGAATTAATTTGATTTGATTTATTTTTGGTTATTTGAATTTATATTTCATTTATATTTATGAATATAAATGAAGATATAAATGGGTTATGAGAAAATCACTTTGAGTTTGGAGTGATTTGGAAGCAAATTTGATCAAATCTAGGGGTGTAGGTCGAAAGAGCTTGACTTAGGAATTGATTTGATTTGATTTGAATGGTTTGAATTTGGTTATCATTTATATTTATGAATATAAATGAAGGAATGATTGATTTATGAAGAAATCAACCAAAATTGGGTTGGCTAAGCATATGAAGGTGGTTCATATAACATAGGAAGAGATTTTGGAGTTTGGATCTAATCATGGACTTCAATCATTTGATAATTGAATTTGATTTTGGAATTTGGATTTAAATTTGATTTGATATTGAATTTGATAATTGAGAAAATCAATTGAATTGAGGTTAATTTGAATTTTTCTAAGGCTAAGTCCATAAGATAAAATCAAAGGACTTAGGAAGGGATTTGGAGTTTGAATTTAATCATGGGTTTCAATCATTTGATAGTTGAATTTGATTTTAGAATTTGGATTTAAATTTAAGGTTTGGTTTGGAAGAAGGAAGCAAGGATTGGGTTTAGGCTATAGGGTAGGAATGTCCTCCTAAATCCCTAAGGCATAACCTATTCCTATGGCTAACTCTTCTAAGTCTCTAGGGTTAGGTTAAGTGTTCACCTAATCACTAGAAGTGTCTTAAGATTAAGAAACTCTTAGTGTCTATAAGAGTCCTAGATCTATGATGAGGAGGTTAAGAGCTCACTCCAAAAGTTAGGTCAACAGGTGGCCAACTCAAGGAGAAAGCATAGCAGACTTACATCTGCCATGTGTGGTGTATCCATTGAGTGGGTCATTGTCAGCATATCGAACACCAACCAACCTAAGGTGCCTGTCGGTGTTCGATGATTAGTCTAGGAAGAAGGCATGAAGACTTACATCTCCCTAAAGTGGAACTGATCACTAGGATAGTCTATCATCACCGACAGGCTATCGACCGTCCGTGTGTGCAAGCAGTATCTTTGGAAGAAGGTGTAGCAAACCTGCATCTTCCAAAGCAAGGAAAATCATCGGGTGACCCATTGTTGACACAATAAGTCAACCCGATCTAAGGGTGACTTCTAAGTAGGGAGTCTCAAAGAAGGACTGTGCCTAGACTTGAAGTAGTTAGGACAAAAGGAGCTACTGGGAACTTACCTTAACCTCAAATATACTCGATCTAGTCAATGCATGAAGGCTAGTTCAAGAAGAAAGCATAGCAAACTCGTATCTTTTTAAACAAAGTCATCAAGGGGTGTAGCTTACCAACCATGCAGTAAGGCATACCAAATTAACATGGCTCTCATCGATGTGCAATGGCCAAGTAAAGAAGGAAAGTGTAGCAGACTTACATCCTCCAAAGCAAGAAGACCATTAGGGTGACACACTAATAGGGTAGCATGTTAGCCGACCTAGAGCAGCTACTGAATGAGTGCCACTGAGGGCATTATCCCAACTCAGAGTAGCCTGAGATAGAAGATATGTGTATTTGTTCATGTGTTTGTGTGTAATTTTGTGCTTGTGTTGTGTTGATGAAGGATAGGATGCCACTTGGGTTCTCTTACACCTACCCAAAATACATCTTGGTGGATTCGTGAACAAAATATTTTCAGTTTGGAAGAGATTGAATTTGAAATAGAATTTTATTGATGATAATTGTTTTCAAACATGATCTTATGGATAATATTTCTTTAAATAAAACTCATTGATTGGCAGCATTGGGCGCTCTCCCTTATGATTGATAAGTTGATATGATCCTCATTGGTAGGCCTTCTCTATGGCAAAAGGGTCTTCCCAAGTGGGTTCAAACTTGTCTCCCATCTTGTGATGGGCCACAATTGATCTCCTTAGAACTAAAATAAGCTCTCCTACTTGAGAAGCTCTAAAATAGACCAACTTATTGTGAGCTTGAATCATTTTTGCTTTGTATAACTCCAGGTTCTTACATGCTTGTAGGTGTCTCTCCTCCAAACTTTTGAGCTCTTCTAACCACAACTTGGCATTCTGCTCCATTGTGACCTTGCTACCCACAACTATCCTTAGTGATGGGAATCAGACTTCGAAAGGTAGAATGGCTTTGGACTCATACACTATGGAGAAATGGGTAGATTGAGTTGGAGTTCTGTAGGTGGTGTGGTATGCCCACAAGGCTTCAACTAACTACTTGTGCCACTGCCGTTTATTGACATCGAGTGACATCTTTAGTATTTGGATAAGAGTTTTATTGAAGGCTTCTGCCAAGCCATTTTCCCTCAAGTAGTAGATGGTAGCTCCAAATGTTATGTCTCCGGGAAAAGTTATTGATATTGGTGCTTTTGAATGCAGTACTATTATTGGTTATAATTCATCGAGGTGCCCCGAACCTATATATGATATGGTTCCTGAAAAATTAGAGCATATGCTAAGCTATAACCTCTCTAAGGGAATCACCTCTGCCCACTTAGAAAAGTAGTCGGTAGAAACTAGGATGAACCGATGACCTATGCAAGATGGAGGGTCAATCTGATCCACTATGTCAGTACCCCAACACTTGAATGGCCATGAGGCCAACGTCGGGTGTAGAATGTTGGATGGCTGGTGTAAGACCACATCGTGTACCTAACACTAGTGGCATCGCCTAGCTACGTCCATGCAATGTGATCATCAATGGGCAGTAATATCCTAGTCTCTTGATCTTGTCTTTCATCTTCAAAATAGATTGGTGCACTCCACATAATCCTGAGTGTACCTCAATCACGATCTTATGAGATTCATGTTTGTCTAAATAGCGTAACCACATATGATCGAAAGATTGCTGGTACAAGGTGCCACCCACGATAGCGTAAGAAAGGGCTCTTTGCTTCACCTGATGTGCTGGTGACTTATATTGTGATAGTTTGCCTATATTTAGGTAATCCATAAATGCTTGCCTCCAATCCAACTCCTCGTTCTTTTTGGCAATGACAACCTCTCCTTCAAGAGAGTATCTTTCAAAGAGTTCAACATCAATAAGGGATAAGACTTGTCTATTTTAGACCTTTATTGATATTAACTCATCTTTCAGACATGCCAATGCCTTGTCAAGTTTGGCTAAAGCATTCGTTACGGCATTTTCTCCTCGAGAAATCTTGTAAATAGTAACCTCTAGGATTTGGGCCAACAAGTCTATAGTATACTTGTGGTAGTGATGGAGCTTAGGATTTAGAACTTCGTAGGACCCAACAATCTGATTGATTATTAACTGAGAATCCCCGAAGATGTCAATGTTCTAGATGCTTAGAGTAATGACTAACTCTAGACCAATAATCAAAACCTCATTTTCAGCTTCGTTGTTAGTGCAAGGATTGGACAGGTGATATGAGAATCTCATCACATCACAATCTAGAGTTAGGAGGGCTATTCTTACTCTTGCCTTCCTTGGGCTAGTAGATCGTGGTTCTTCTCCTCTTTGAGAGAAAGCCACACCATCAAAGCACATTTCCAAGTGAAGAATGCTAGTGTCCCCTAAGTTTATGATTTGTTCATCAGAGAGGTCATCACTAAGCAGAGAATCAACAGGAAGTGAGTGTGCTGCTAAGAAATCCACTAGTACTTATCCTTTCATCGCACGGAGGGGTACAAAAGTAATATCAAACTATGATAAAATCAATGACCAACATGCCAACTGTCTGGATATCATCGGCCGTGTCATGGGATATTATAGTAGATTGATCCTAGAGATCGAGTTCACCTTATGAGAAAGCATGTAATGCTATAGCTTTTGAGATGCAAAGATTAAAGCTAGGCAATGCTTCTTGATGGGTGGATAATTTGCTTCAGCAGGGATTAAATGATGGTCGAGATAATAGAGCATGTTTTTCTTCCCTTCATCATTGGTTTGAGCCAACAAAGAGCTAAGAGAGTCATCTAATGCAACATTGTAAAGGATGAGCTGCTTGGCCGGGATATGGGCTACTAGAACTAGCGGCATCATCAGGTAGTGCTTGATGTCTTTGAAGGCATGTTAGCACTTATCATCCCACTTGAACTTGGCATCCTTTTTGACAAGCACTGAGAATGGTTAACACTTTCCTGATAGGTTGGATATAAAGCATCTTAGATATGCCAACCACCCTTAGAAAGATCTGAGTTGAGTTAGACTTTCAGGGGGGAGCATTTCTAATATCGCTTTAATCTTCTCTAGATTGATTTCAATTCTACAGTGTCAGATAATAAACTTAAGAAATTTCCCTAAAGCTGTTCCAAATGCACACTCCACGAGGTTCATTTTGAGCTTAAATTATCTAAACTATTCAAAAACTACTCTCAAGTCAATGAGATGGTCTTCATTTTCTTTACTTTTGACTATGATACATCGACGTAATATTCAACTTAATGATAAATGAGTTCATTGAATATTCGAGTCATGGTAGTGGAAATTCATGAGTTCATTTTGGTTGTATCTAGATAAGCCATCCATGAAGGAGAAGACTGCATGAGATGAGACAATGTCCACCATCAGTTATGGTATTGGTAGTAAAAATTTGACTTTTGGACATGCCTTATTTAAGTCTCTAAAATTGATGCATATGGAAATTTGGCCATTCTTCTTCTTAACTGGGACAACACTGGATAACCAGGTAAAATATTTTTCTTCCCAAATGAAGCCAGTATCGATCAGCTTCTTGACTTCAGAAATGACCTATTGTTCAATGTCTAATCGCATGCATCTAGGAGCTTGCTTGATAATTAATACTAGGCTCTATTACTAGTTTGTGGACTCGCATCGAGATAAACAAAATATCTCTTCATAACTCCATGTAAAGTAGTCCTTAAACTCATTCAATAGCCTAACTAAGTCATTAGTTTTAGTTTCATTTAACAAGGAACTGATGTTTGTCAGGTGTGGATTGTCTTCAGTCCCTAAGTTAATTTCCTTGAGCTCATCAATGATTGACTTGATCTCTTCTTCGAACACTGATGATGTATCTTTGACTTCAAAATCATCAGGACCATCTAAAGTTTATAAGCATACCTCCTCATATGAGTTAATGTGATTTGAAAAGAACCTATCAGATCCCAAATGATTAGTGATGACTAAGTAGTAATAGTAATCATCGACTAGACCCACTATACTGAATCCTAATCCTAGTCTTGATTTAAAGCTTTTGCATTTATTCCTCCATATTCTTTTGAAATAGTCCGACCTGTGCTTTGACCAACTATGTGGGATTAACCCTTTCTTTGCTAAATTTAGAACACACAACGAGTACCAATCAAAAGGTAATTCAATTAAATCTTTATATCAATCATCCTCAAGTTGTTCATCAACTTTTTGACTTAAGGATTATGCTCCCAGAAAGAACTTCTGAGTCTTCACATCTATGGATGACTTAGGGGCTTCCTTAACTACCAAACCCTCAACTTTTTGTGAGGAAAGTGGTGTTAGAGCTAAGGTTCCTAACTGATGCTTGACTATTTACATATAGACTTGGATACACTTATGATTTACTTTGGAGCCCAGTCTTCATCGCTATCTAGCTAGAGTGCCACCTCTAAGGGAATCTACTACTGAGAAGAGCTGGTTAGCATGCCAACCATATAAGACTTGTCTTCTGAACTAGATTCCAAGTCTATATGGATAGCAGGTGTACTCCTGGTAGTTGGGATATATCTCTTATTAGGTGGCCAATAAGAAGATTTTCCACCCCTAGGACTACCTCTGAACTAGCCTCTTCTTCTATTTGGTGGAGGTCAAGTCATCTTACCTACATGTTTGCTAATGTCAGGCTCCACTTCCTCCTCGAAGTCTATTTCTTGCTCCCTTTTTTTATTATTTTTTTCATTTTCTTTTTCCTTTTTTTTTCTTTTTCTTTCCCTCTTTCCTTTTTTTCTTTTATTTTTGAACATTTACTAAGTTCAAGAGAATAGACTTGTTGATTTTGAGGGAGGTAGCAAGCCACATCCTCATATATGCTAACCTCATGAACTGAAAATGGCTTGAGATCTCCTTTGACACAATAGGCGATCCCCCCTCTCAAAAACTTCATACACTGATGTAGAGAGGATGTGACCGTGTTGTTTTCATGTATCCACAGTCTCCCAAGAAAAGCATTAAAAGATGTATTTGAGTCTACAATATGAAACTTAACTGCAATCTTCCAATCATCTATCTCCAAAGGCAACACTATGGAGCCTAAGGCCATCTTGCCTTGTTCATTGAATCCTCTCAACATCATCCTTTCTATTTGGAGTTTGGAGATATCAATCCTAAACTAGGCAAGAGTTCTTAGACTCATACTATTAATCGATGCACCTAGATCAACTAACACTCTTAATAACCTATATCTACCAACATCCACTATAATGTAAAGAGGACGGTTGTGCTCAGTCGTCCCTAGAAGTAAGTCTTCATCGCTGAAAGTAACTCCCAAGGTGTCCTTTAAGTGGCATGCCTCCTCTTCAATAGTGGTCAGCTGAGCTAAGCATATCTCAGGATTAAGTAGAGCATTGATTAGAGATTCCCTCATCTCTTTGGATAAGACAAGGGCATCGTATATGCTTAACTTAGCTGACAACTTTCTAAGATGAGCTAGGATGTTGTAATCAACTCTGGCTTGGTCCTCCATAAGCATATCCATAGGTGGAGCATTCTGTGGAGGGGCTATCTGTTCACTAGAACTAATGAATTGCTTACCCTTATCCTAAGGTGCTATCCTAAGAGGTAGAACTTTTCCACTGCATAGGTTGACTTCAGTGACTTCATATGGTGGACTGGATGAAAGTTCTACCTGCTCATCGAGCATACCTTCAGCTTCTCCTAAGGGACACTTGGAGTCGGCTGACTCCAAGTCAATCTCAATGGGTGAACCCGATTGATTCAAAAGGAAATTGATTCTCAATAAAAGGATCAATTACTATTATTATTTTCTAGACTTGGAGAGTTTTCAACAAGAATTAAATCAAGAGCATCAGAAGTGGACAAGATGTAAGTAGAATCTGCTTTCTTCATTGATTTATTTTTGGGTAGAGGTACATGATAAAAATCAAGTAAAGTAAGCGGGGTAAGGGATTTAGTGCTCTTATCCACTGATATAACACTCCTGCTGGAAGAAAGGCTGAATGAAGTGGTAGCTGCAATGGTGGAGGGAATGTTGGACTTGGATGGTGGTTACACTACTGGAATATCCTGGGCAAGTGTGGACTGTTGTTGCTACTGTTGAACTCCCACTTTCCTTGAGTTGTCTTTGGAAACTTACAAATCTTCCTTGATGTTGGAGGTTTGAGCTTCCTTAGGCATATGCAAGGAGAGTTTCTTGATCTTAAAAATAATTTTTTTAGAGGTTCGGGATAAGGAAATATCCTAACCTTCTTTTGTCCTAAGAGGATCATAAGTATCCCCAAGGATTAACCTAACAGAACTGGATGATTATTCTAATAAGTATTCCTTGGGGATTATTATGGAGCCTGACTTGTAGTTTCGCTTAAGCTAGTCCTTGAAGGTGTTGCAGTCCTTTAAGATATGACCTAACATGCGGTGGTAGGGGAAATAGCTATGATTATTGCTCTTGACCACTTCCTCCTGCCTCTTAGACTCTGGTACATGAAATTCAAGTTTCTTTATGAGATCTTTAAAGATTTTCCTGACTACCTCCCTCTTGAACGAATAGGGCTTGTTTAATTTATCCAGAAGAGTAGGTGGATAATAGCTACCTAGTGGTAGAAATGAGTACCGCTACTGAGTATACTACTGAAAAGGCGATGGTAATGGCCATTGAGGTCACTGTGGTGGCTGATATGATGACTATGGTGGTGGTAAAGAAGGTGGTAGTGGAGGATGCTGAGCTTGGGGTCTCTCAAACTAGACTATATCTAGCTGCTTCCCCTTATCTACTGACACCAGTGCCCCTAGCTTCTTTTCAAATACTTTTTACAGCTTGGGCTTGGACGATTGGTCTTGGAAAGGTAACTATTTGGCTTCCTCTTATAGATAAACCACCTTATTAATTAATTTCTCAAAGGTTTTGATTATAAATCTCTTGAGCATAAAAATAATTAGGCAATGGATAATCTTAAGAAGAATCTCTATGGCATATTGTTCAGATAATTGTGGTTCACATTTCATACTCAGGTTAGGCCACTTGAGAATGTAATCAACGAGGGACTCATTGGGATTTTGCTTTGTTATAATGAGGTCATCTACAGTTACCATCTGTTGGGCTCCAGTAAACCTCTTGATAAAGAGTTGCTCTAATTTAGCAAATATCATCATTGAACTATTGGGTAGTTAGGCATACCAGTCAACTGCAATCCCTGATAGACTACTGACGAAGAGGCATAAAAGAAGTGCATCACTATCACCAGCGTTGCAACAGCAGGCTCTGAAATGTGCCATGTGTTACCGCGGGTTCCCACTGCCATACAAATTCTTGAAGGAAGGTGGCACGAACCCCTTGGGGTACTATACCACATCAAATTCCTCTAGGTAAGGTCTACCCTTTGGAACAGATGAACTACCTCAGGCTTATGCCAACACTTCCCTCACTTGTTGTTCAACCATCTGCTTGATGTCTTTTTCATGCACGGAGATACTGTCTACGACCTTCCTATGCAAACTATCACTATCTCGATCCACGAGACAGGTACTCTTGAGAGGTTCCAAGACATGCAAAATCTTAGGCCGCTTGGCCTTTATAGGGCTAGGTTGTGGTGCTGGAATTTGACTTTGAATTACTAGAACTACAACTAACAAATATTCCACCCTCTTCTCCATCCTATAGATATGATCATCCTTCTACCTGAGCTGCTGAAGGAGGTGTTGGGTTGAATGAATGTCATCATCTTCCTCAACCACAACACCTTCCTGACTCTGATGGTCTCGGTGGAGGGATCCTCCAGTATCAACATGTTGACCTCATTTTTAGGATGAGCTCACAACCCCCTTCATCTTAGACATAGGACTCCTCTTAGACTTTAAGAGACCCTTATCCTTAAGATACATCTAGTGATTAGGTGGACACTCAACCTAGCCCTAGAGACTTAGAAGAGTTAGCCATAGGAATAGGTCATGCCTTAGAGGTGTCAGGAAAATTCACCTACCCTATAGCTTGAACCACATTCCTCACTTCCTTCCTTCAAGTTAAACTCCAAATCAAATCAACATCAAACCTAAATCAATTCCAACTTAATTGATTTTCTCCAAATTCAAATTAATACCACATGATTGAAATCCATGATCAATTCCCATGATTGAAGCTCATGATTGAAATTCCAAGTTCAAAATCTTTCCTAAGTCCTTAATTCCCTCTTAAGGACTTAGTAGTCTAAATCATGTTCAAATCAATTCAAACTCATGAAATTTTCTCACAATTTATTTATATTCTCATTTATATTCACATATATAAATGAAATATAAATTCAAATTAATCAAATCAAATTCCAAATTGAAATCCCAAGTTCAAAATCTTTCCTATGTCCTTAATTCTCTCTTAACGACTTAGCATAAATTAAATCTAAATCAATTCAAACTCATAAAATTTTCTCACAACCCATTTATATTCTCATTTATATTCACATATATAAATTAAATATAAATTCAAATCAATTAAACTAAATCCAAATAAAAAATCTTTCCTAAGTCACTTTGATTCCCTCTTAAGGACTTAGTGTAGATCATGTTCAAATCACTTCAAATCCTTGAAATTTTTTCATAACCCATTTATATTCTAATTTATATTCACATATATAAATGAAATATAAACTCAAACAACCAAAACAAACTCCTAAAATCAAACTGAAATTCAATCAAAATCCAACATAAGCCTTTCAAGTCAAAATCTTGAACTTAGCCAAATCAATTTCAAATCAAGCCAAACCCTTGATTTTCCTTCATGATTTAATCAATCCTACAATCATGAATCCAAATATAAACACAAACCTCAATCACCAAATCAAAACTCAATTCAAAAAAATCAAACCCAAGTCAAACTCATGTTCACCCCTTTGAACTTGAAATTATCAAATGAATCAAAACCCATTTTACTTCAAATCACATGCAAATGGATTTATATTTCAATCGTAAGTCCATATGTGAGTCCAATCAGACTCAAATCAAGCTTTGACCAAGCCATTTGACCCACTTAGGCTCACTTGACCCAAAGTGACCTAAAGTACCCTTATGAGCCAAATTCTAATCCTAACCAAATTGGATTGAACTAAGCCCACCTAAGCCTCTCATCATGATCAACAATCATCATGAGATGATCAATAACTCAAATTGGGTCAGATTAAGTCAAACCTAAGGGTTGACCAATTCAACACTTAGCCAAAATGAAACCTAACATAGCCAAAATCTACGATGGGCCAAATTGATTGAAACCAATGATCTAAGTTCATTCATGATCAATGTTTGAACTTAACCAAGCCAACATTTGAGCCTAACCTAGCCCAATTGGCTACTTGACCCAACTTGACCTAAAAAGTCAAAATGTGTCAAAACTTGATCTAAGACAAATTGATTAAAACTAATGGGTCAACTTCATTCCAATTCAAACTTGACCAAGAAATTTAGACTAACTAGCCTTGATTGACCATGAACTTGACCTAAAGGGTCATATTGAGCCAAACTTAAATCTGAACCAAATTGATTGGAAACAAAGATACTAATCCATTTCATATGACCAACCAAACATGAACCAACCCATGACCTAACCCAAATAGGTCAAATAGGTCAAATTGGTCAACTTGACCCATTTGACCTAAATAAACTAAATTGAACTAAATTCAAACCTAAACAAAATTGAATCAAACCAAAGCAACAAAAATATTTCAAATGATCATATAAACTTGACCCAACCCTTGGTTTGACCAAATTTGACCAATTGGTCAACTTGACCCATGTTCACCCATTTTGACCTAAATAGGCAACATGAGCCAAATCATATCAAACCAACTTCAAATTCAATAAAACTTGGCCAAACCTATTTTCTCATCATACCAAACATGCCCAAACTAAAATCAAGGTCAAATGACCATTTTACCCTTAGGACATAGGGTAACCCAAAATCAAAACAGTTGAAATTTGGTCAATTCCTTTTCATGGACACTTGGCATCCTCTTAGTGGATCAAACGGTCACTAATGGACCTAGTACACATGACCCAATGGGTTTGGGTTTTCCAAACGCAACCCAAACCCAAAACTGACGATGTGCTTGAAAATGGCCACATATGAATCATGCCTCCACTTGTTTCAAGCACATGGCAACCTCCTCCACTCCTTTTCTAGCCAAAATCGAATGCATTGACTCATCTAACAGCCTAACAAACCCACTCCTTGTGGTCAATTGGATCAAAATGGAAAAGCTTTGCTCTGTCATCCGATTGCCAAAGGGGGAGATATACTCCCCTACTTTAATTTCATTTCAACATGCTCCAATTCAATTGAACCTAGGGAAGTTAGAGAAGCCATTCCTCAGCCTCCCTAAGCTCTCCCAAGTAAGAACCAATTTCCCATTTACTTGATTTCTAAAATCAAAAATAGGGGAAGAAAAGAAAAATCTAATCTCACTCCACACTTCAAACTAGCCCAATTCCCTTTGCAAGCTCCATTTAGGGAGCTCAATTGAGCTTGCAAAAAGCTTCATACAAGTTCTTGAAGCAAGGGAGGATCTACTTCAATCAAAATCGAGCTCAAGTGAAAGAGGGGTTGGTCCATAGAATCATCTACCCCATCTCAAAGCCTCCAAACTTCAGCAAGCTTCGTCTCAACCAGATGAAGCTTCTCCAAGAGAATCGAGCGCCTGTGATCACCTTCGGTGAGATTAGCCTCTTTTTCGAGCTTAAATTCAATGTGGTTTGAAGCTTTGTGAAAGGAATTTTAATCCCATAGAATTCTAGCTGTTAGATGTGCTTGTCATTGTGCCTAGATGGTGTCGGTTGAATTTCAATCCAATTCGAGCTTAATCAAGCTCGGACCATGCCCTAGAACATTGATGGTCTCCATTGCTCATAGGGATATACAGGGATCAATCTTTGGTCGTCCATCCATGCATTTTGGATGGAAAGCTGTGATTAAAATACATAGCACCCATAGATTTATCCTTTAGAACTACAGCTTTAATCTCAGCCGCCTGATCCTTGATCGGATGACTAAGGAGAAAGTGTGTAGCGCCACTGCTGATGCAGCGTGATGATGTCATAAGTTAAAGATCCAATCCTGTCACACCACATGGAAAGCGCATGCCGCGTCAGTGGCTCACGTGGTGTCGATGGGATTAAATACTTAATTAGGCTTATTTAATTACTAATTAACCATGGAAACTTCAAATATTCATATCTAAGTGTAGAAAAATTAGAAAAATATGAAATAAATTGCCTATGAACGATAATTGAATGCAGAATATTATAAATTTGATTTTGATGGTTTTGAATAGTATTATTTTTAAAATTTGGGTTTTATTGGGAATTTAATTAGGCTAATTACCCTCTGATTATTCCTTTAATAAATCTCAAACTTCTCATGTGTATTTAGTGGGATAACTTTTGCTCCCAAAATTTTCTTGGGATTTATAAAGGGTTTAATTAGGGTAATTGTTGAATTTATTCTTAATCACTCCCTTAATGTAATTTGGCTTAATTAAGGGTATAATTAGTGGTTTAACCCTTTGATGGAGTCAATTAAGTTTGGATTAAGTGAATATGAGGTTTATGGTATAATTTTGGGATACTTTCCTTAAGATATTCCCTAAACCCCCTTTTTCTTCTTTAATCCATCATTAAGTAAGGGTTAATTCACTAATTACCCATTAATTAATTTCATAAAAGTCTAAAACCTTCCAGAACTTAACTAACCCATCTTGGGTAGATGCTTAGGTGTTCAAAAGCCTAAGTACATTAAGGAAATCAAAATCCAACTCACATGTGTGAGAGGGGTTATGAAAGTACTTAAGCTTAAGCCCCTTAGTTTAATTAATCATTAATCATGAGCCAATTGCATTAAGCCCTTTTCTTCTTAAGTGCATTGCAAATATAAATTCCTTGTGAGATTTTAATGTCATATCATTGGCTCATAATTATTTGGTTAACTATACTAAGGTGGTATAGGTAAGGGGTAATTCACATACTTAATTCATACCTTTACCTAACCAAAGCATAAAATTTATCTAATCACCTAAAAATTAAACTAAAATAATAAACATATGTGGGAATGAGTTACAAAACTCACCTCACATTTTTCAAACTAAATCAAACTCAAAATAAAAATCAAACCTTCTTTAAAAATAATTTGATTTACTTTAACCTTTCTTATTTCATAAGATTGTCTTTAGGAATTATTGTATAGGATTGCCTTCCTTCTCTTTTCTTTTAGTATGGTTTTGAATAAAATTTGGCAAAGTGTATAGTTTATTTGAAAAGAACATAACACTTGCCTATCCCCCTTTCTATTCATTCCTATACTATTACTTAAGAAGGATAGCTACACTTGTACATATACAAATATAAATCAACCAATATAAACTTTTGTATTTTTCTTTCTTCATTTCTTTGTACATGTAAGTGGTATGTTAGTCCGACAACCCCATGGTTCTTCAAGTAGCCCTAAGTAGTTCTTCTTCCTTACACCCACAGTGCTAACAACTCGTGCTCACTTATGCTCATACACTTCTCATGCTAAAAAAATGGATAAAACCTCTTTTCAACTTAATGAAAATCATGCATCATAAAGCATTCAAATTTTCTTAAGTAACTCACTTAGCATTCATCATAAAGTGTGCCAGACATTCACATTTATATATATAGATATGCTTAGGATGCATCCATATGCATGTTATATATGTTGGGAAAGAAATGAAGTGATGTGTGTTTTATGAATTTAGTTCACTTTACTTAATCTTAAAATGCCTTTCTTTTTGAATGGGTTTGTTTAGGGAAAATCTAAACTTAGGATTAATTAAAACACATAATAAACATTCACTAAATAAAATCAAATATGAATCCACTTTAGAAATTACTTAAGGTAGGGAAGGAAAGAGAAGTTCTCTTCTCTTTTCCCTCTCTTTAAAACTTAGCAATTAATTGTAGGATTTATTTAAACCAAATCAAAATACAAAATAAAATCAACCCAAATCAACTAAACACTTAAATGAAACCACCCATCTAAGTTGAACATCTTCACTCTTAGAAAATCTAAACCTTAAAGCCATAGCTAAGCATAACACACAAACCTTCTAAAGCACACACATTAGGCTAAGTCACCACTTCTAGTTTTAGGTTAGGGTGGTGCATGGCTTGATATTTTGCTTTTGTTTTGTGATGTATTTTTTTTAGTTTTGATTCTAGGGTGAATGTGCATAGAATGAATGGTACGATGATTTAGTCTAATCATTATTTTTTATAGGGAATTGTGCTTAAGGGGGCGTTGTAATAAAAACATAAATGCTTTTGATGTGCAGGTGCTTTTACCCCTAAGCATAATCTAATAGGCCAAGTGGGCTTGGTTACCAATGTATGGGGTGCTAAGTCCAATATACATGCTTAGCATTTGTATGATTTGTTTAGCTAATCTCTGTTTTATAGGTGTTAGTTAGATTTCCTTTTCCTTTTTATGTATTTTTGCAATTAGGATTTTGGAATGAATGTTATGGGGGATTAGGATGAGCATTGGTCATAAGATCTCATTTTATGCATCATGTGAAGCCATTGGAGCATCCACCTTCCAACCATTCAAAAGAAGGAACCCAAAGAAGGAACCAAAAAGAAGAAAGAAGAAAGAAGAAAAGAAGAAAAGAAGAAAGAAGACCCCCATAACATGAATTTTCTTACTTTATTGTAAATTAATTCTTTTGTAATCTAGGTTGTATAAGGGTAGAGCTCGGATACCAAATTTATTTTTTGGGCTTGGGCGGTGGTGCCCGACCACAAATGGTCTTTTATTCTTTGATGTTAGCTTTATAAAATGTTTGATATTTTGTTTAGCTTGTGCATTAAGATGACATATTTTTTTTCTGATTTCTTCCTTGCTTTGATGTATGGCATGGATGATGATTAGGCTCTTAGAGAAAAATAAATCTTCTACCAAATTAATCAACTAAAAATTAAAAATAAATAATTCATAACCTCATTTAAAGCCTAAGTTAAAAATAAGATAAAAAGAATTAGTAACCCTTTAGCTGGATGAGTATTTCTTTTATAACATCATGCATAAAAACATATTATTACACTCATGATTGTAGGGCTTCCACCTTTGCTAGAGAAACTTGGCTTGACCTTTGAGAGCCATTGTGGAAACACACCTCCTCCCTTCTCACTAATTTTTACCAATAATCTTACTTCTCATGCATTAGGCATATGGATCCCATAAGCCTGAATCAAATGATTGTCCAAAAATAAAAATAACATGTAATATGATTTGGATTAGATCTAGGTCATTTTTTATGCCCTTACTTGATCTAGTCTCTTAAGGAGTGAGTTTAAGGACTTAGTCTCTTTCTAAACAAATAACAGCCTAGCTATCTTGCATAAAGCATATGACTTGCCTACATGAATTTGAAATCATAGGAGTTAGTTGGAGGCCACCCCCAGGTAGTTGTAAGTCCAACCTATTGAGTGGTTTATCCTCTCTTATGGAAGCAAACCAAATACCCATATTCGCCTTAGATTTAGGTCGTGCTCTTGGCTCTCGCCAATGCTCCTTCGATTTAGGTTCTGAGGTTACTTCTCCTTTTTATGGGCCATAAGCATAAATCCTCACCTCTTAGGCATTTCTATAACCTTGTATTATGAAATTATAAGCCCTAAATTTCTAATTAAAATTTAACTCAAATAAACAATTCAATTTCAAAAACATAAAGCCCAACCATAGGATAGTTTGAGATGCCCGCAAGGCTTCCTAGCATCGTGATCTTCTCCTACTTATCTTCCTTTGGCTTCGATAATAACTCCTCTTTGATCAAGCCCATTCGATCTTCCTAAATAAACTAATCGATTGATAGTCCAACCTATTTAAATCTTTGGAGACAACAAGCATTTACCTTAATTGAGAGTATTCCTAAGGAATCTCATTCCTTAGGATGTAATTAACTATGGGGGCTTGCCCCTGTAGGGAACTTAACGAACTCAATTTAAAATAAATCCTGCTTTACTTTTTCTTGTAAAGTAGGGGAAGAATCTCTGGTACATATGCAGACCCATTGTCCTTAGGAGTCTTTATTGAGGTGATTAAGTCTATTGTAGGGTGGTGACTTCTATCTTTCAAGATAACACACCTCTCCTCAATGTTGTACTTGATCACCCTCAATAAGAACATCTATGTATCTACGTGGTGTCAAAATGCATAAAGAGGGATGTATATTTCTATCTTCATTTTATTGCGCATAGAGTGAAGATGGAAGTATACCTTCTCTAGAAATCTTAAAAATTTCACCACAGATTTTACTGGCGACTCCGCTGGGGACGGTTCCTCTCTCCATCTGTATTGATAGTGGATTTATACTTTTGTATGAATCCAAGACTAACTTTCTTTCTGTTGGTACTTAGCTTTTTCCATCCTTAAGTTAAGCTATCCAATATCTTTAAGTTTTAGGATCTCATTCCATAGAGGTCTTAAAACCCCTATTGGATTTTCCCAATGGGTGAAAGTAAAAATTTAATCCAAAAGAAATAACTAAAGACTTCCTCCTTACCATTTTATGGTAAGATAGGGTTCATTCCAAAATATAAAGAAAGATAAAATCCTTTATAAGAAATCAACAAAAAGCACTTTTTTGAAATACACAAAATTTTTTTTAAAACCACCCTCATCTAACAATCTTCAAGGTTCTTATATGATTTTCAAAAATAAAACCAACAATCATATTTTCAAAAGCACAAATGAACACTTTCATCAAATATGGTCAAAATTTATTGAATGGAAGTTTTCATGTTTAAACAAAATTAACAATCATCTTCAAAAATTAACAATCATATCTTTTCAAAAAGCACCAAATTAACATCTTAATTCAACTTCTTGAATGAAGACTTCATGTTCAAACAAAAATAAAATCAACAATCATTTCCAAAAACAACAATCATATTTTCAAAAGTACAAATGAACATCTTCACTCAATTCATTTTGAATGAAAGTTTCATTTTCAACAAAATAAAAATTAACAATCAATAACTATCCTTTCAAAAATTCAAACAGCATTTGGAACTTTCATTTAGCATACTCAAATTTTCTAAGTGAAGGCCCACCTTTCAAAAAAAATCAAAATTTCAAACAACATTTGATCCTTTATTTAGCATGCCCAAATTTGCTAAATAAGGATCCTCTTTTTGAAAACAAAAATGAAACACATTTGGAACTTCATTCTAGCACATCCCATTTTCTAGAATGAAGTCTCCCTTTTCCAAAAAAAACAAAATTTAAAACACTTTTGGAATTTCATTTAACTTACTCAAATTTGCTAAGTGAAATCTCCATTCCACAAAATTGACAAAAACACTTTTGGAACTTCATTTTAGCATACCATATTTGCTAAAGTGAAGTCTCCATTTTCAATCAAAATCAAATCAAAATCAAGAGAAACACATTAGGATTCCCTTAGCATACTTAAATTTGCTAAGGATCCTACTTTTCAAAATCAAATTAAAATCAAAAGAAATACATTAGAATTTTCTTAGCATACTAAAATTTGCTAAGTGTCCTATTTTCAAAAAATTCCAAAAAACAAAATACACTTGGTTTTTCTCATTTAGCCTATCCAAATTTGCTAAATGAGAATTCCATTTTCAAATCACAAAAATATTCATAAAATAAAGCAAACAAAGAAAGGAAAAGAAGAAATTGTTTTCAAACATCTCACTTAGCATACCCAAATTTGCTAAGTGAAAAAATTCCAAGAATCTCAAATCCAAAACAAAAACAAATTGATGCTTTACTTTAACATACCCAAATTTGTTAAATAAAGGGTCCTCAAAATCAAAATTAAATTCAAATATGAGCCTATGGAGGCATCCCTACAACAAAAATATTTGGAACCCATGTCCAACATACCCAAATTTTTTGGAAGTGGTCTATATCCAAAAAATTCCTCTTTCCAATCAAATCTTGAAATCTATTCCAAATCATTTGAACTCAACTTAACATTTTCAAAATGTTGAGTATGAGTTCAAATTCTAAATTCTAAATTCAAAGTCAACAAAAAATCTAATTCAAATTTATTTTCAACATTGCAGACTCCCGTTCAGTGATAGTTTTCAGTTACAATTCATTCTTAGTTTCAGTTAACATAAATGGCTGCACCCAAGTATGTGTTTACCTTTCCCCATGGGATGGACTTGGCCCTGGATCAAGCCAGCCTTCCTCGTGCTGATTATGCCCACCTCATTCATTTCAGATGAGGTTTTAAGGGGGAGAGGATTACCTGTGAGGGCATTTCCCTCACAACTGTTAGCAAGACCACAGTGATTGGGCAGAAGCCGGTCATTCAGACTAGCTTGCCATCAGACTCTAATATCCCCTCACTGAAGAGGAAGGCACTGACAGTCTCTATAGCAGTGCTAGTGTCAGTGCCAGTATTAGTGATAATGCTAGTGTGCCAGGTTGTTTCCGTGCTGCCCCAGTAAGGGCTAGCACCCACTCATTAGCACCCTCAAAGGGTAAGGCTCCTCTGATCCTAGAGATTGTCACCCTAGCTTTTGAGGTTTGGTCTAGTTCTTACTCAGCTCGCCCCACCAAGACTCAGAGGAGGAACAAAAATTGCTTGATTAAGCGGTACCATACACGCATTGCCAGGGAGATGGAGGCAGCTACAAGGTCAGCTGTGGAAGAGTTTCCAACTCTGATTTCCCCACTGGTTATAGCGAACCCATTTCATCCTCTCTCTAGATCTGATAGAGTGAATGCTAGGAGGATCCATACTTCACCTCCACCAGTGATTCAATTTTAGCCCCCAGTTAGTCAGAGCAGGAGGTCATATGCGGCCTAGTTTGTTCGTTAAGTTGGCGAGAGCTTATGGGCGTTCGAGTCAGGGCTCAATTTGACTTGAGATATATTATCCCCAGTAGCGTGGGGAAGCATTTATGGCAGAAGAGGGCCAGGGAGGCCAATACTATAGCTCATATTACTAGCCGAGAGAGGCGGAGGTTTGGTTGGCAGTCAGTGACCTCTACACTCATTGATTTCCTTGATTAGTGTGCTACCCACATCAATCACACAGATAGTATTCTACTTACAGGGACTACTCACCACAGGAGGAGGGCCCTTATTTCGAGAGAGTTGGTGGTGTCTCCACCACACAGCTCTCGCCACCCCCCCCCCCACCCCCTCCGTCCATGATCTTCTCCCGTTCATATATCAACATCTCTAGTTCCGCCCAAGGTCATGAAGGTCACATCCTGAGAGAAGAAGACCCCATTGGTGATCTGGCTATAGCCAAGGGATCCCATTCCATCCATACCACCTACTGTCGCGAGGCTGAGCTCTTCTGCTTGACATTCTTGCCCAATTGTGGTGCAGAAGGAATGACGACCCCGAAGTATAGTTGTCGTCCCTTCACCATCACCATCGCACTAGGATTTGGAGATGGTTACAACAGTTGCAGAGGGAGAGGGTGGTAACCTAGTTGCACCCATGATCATGGAACCTCCTAGGAGTGTCACCCTGTACAGAGTCAGTGATAGCTAGGAGTGCATATCTTCTAATGAGTACAACCCTCATAGGGTTGCTTCTCTAACAACAGGGGAGGCCTGGTGCCTCACAGTACACAATGTGGATCCCATCATTGGTTAGCCCAAAGCATTTGTGCCAGTCCCAACAGATCATCCTTTAGATGACAAAATAGCTCACTATTTCATGAAAAAGAAGGAGATCCTAAGATACGACTGGTCTGATGAGGAGAAGACCAGCTTTGATCCCAAGGCGACCCTGCGCCATAGCGACCTCCACTACTGCGCCGCCTCCTCCTGCCACACCATCGGTGATGGCACATACCCGGGTGGTTATGGTCCACCTACTCTTTTGGATTAACTTAACAAAACTTATTCATTAAGAGGGAGGTAATCATGAAGATCTTTATGAATCTCTTAAAGAAGCCTAATTTTTAGCTACCTGAACCTAGGAGACTGGAGGAAGTGGGCAAAAGCCATGATCCTAACTTTTGCCCCTACCACTATATGTTAGGTCATGTTTTAGAGGATTGCTTCACCTTCAAGGACTGGCTTGAACATAACTTCAATGTTATACCTTATAAAAAAATCATACAGTTCCATTAGGGTAATTCTTGGGGATATTTGTGATCCTCCCAAAACTAAAGAAGGTTGAGATATCTCCTTATACAAAACCTATAAAAAGATTATTCAGAAGATCAAGAAACTTTTCTTGTAGGTGCCTGAGTCAGCTCAAACCTCCAAGATCATGGAAGGTTTGCAAGTTTCCAGTGTCAACTCAAGGGAAGGGGAACTCACAATACAATAGCTTGTACCCGGCCAGATAGCCAGGTGGCCAAATCGAGTCGGCCTCCATGATTGCTACTATATTGGTGACCTCCACTACTTCAGCTAGTTCTTCTTCTTCTGCTAGTAGACATCTTGTATCGATGGATGAGAGCATCAAATCCTTCACCCATCTTACTTTACTTGATTTCTACTTTGTACCTCTTATCAAATCCAAGAAATTGAAGAATAAAGCTAGCTTGAATTACATCTATGCTACTTCTAATGGGTTTTCTGAATCTATTCCTAATAACTCTTCAAGTCTAAACAACAATTATAATAATTCTGGTCTTCCTCTTTCTGATTTAGAGTTGGATTTTCCTACTCTGAATACTACGGGTTTGCCTCTTGAGATAGACTTAGAATTATCCAATTCTAAGGGTCCCATAGGAGAAGCTGTAGGTGAGCATGATGTGCAGGTATAACCTTCCATTACCCTGCCACAAGAAATCATCGAAGTCAACCTCCATAGTGGAAGGGTTCTATCTCCTAAGGCAGCACCTCAAGGTAGAGGGAAACAAGTTAATGGTGCTGAGGATCGAGAAGCCCCTCCACAAGATGTTTCACCCTTGGATATGCTTGTAAAGGATCAACTCAAGGTGGACTATAATGTCCTTTCTCATCTAAGAATGTTTTCATCTAAGCTAAGCATATACGATGTCGTTGCCTTATCAAAAGAGATGAGGGAATCACTAATCAAGGCTCTCTTTGATCTTGAGATATGCTTAGCTCAGATGACCACTATTGGTGAGGAGGCACATTATTCTAGAGAAGCCCAAGGGATCACTTTCATGGATGAAGACCTTCTTATGGGGGACATGGAGCACAATCATCCCCTCTACATTACAGTGGACATAGGTAGATTAAAACTTGAAAGAGTTCTCAACGATCTAGGTGCATCGGTGAACATTATGAGTCTAAAGACCCTTGCCTATTTGAGGATCAACATCTCCAAAGTTCAAGGAGATCGGATGATATTGAGAGGATTCAATGAACAAGGTGAGCGGGCTTTAAGTTCCATAATGTTACCTTTGGAGATAGGTGACTGGAAGACTAAAGCTAATTTTTACATCATTGATTTGAATACTTCATTCACAGCTTTGCTTGGTAGGCCATGGATATATCAGAACAAGATAATTCCATCTTCCCTCCATCAGTGCATCAAGTTTAGGAAGGATTAGATTGAGTCATGAAGGAGATGAAAATGAGAGGTTGAGATATATGAAGATGTGACCTACTATCTTACTCAAAACACCCTTTCTCATGAACTTGGACAAAATTCAAATTCAAATACAAAAGAAATAAAAGAAAAAAATGAAGAAAAAGAAAAGGAAAAAGAAAAAAAAAAGAAAAAGGAAAATCCAAGTGAACAAGAAAGGGAAATTGAACAAGAAATAGATCCGCATATTACATTCCATCCACAATTCATTCCATCATATGGACATGTGGGTAGGATGATTGAACCTCCACCAGGTAGAGGTAGAGGTAGAAATAGAGGCAGTTTTAAAGGTGAAAGACCCCCTGGTTGGCCATTAATTAATTTATAGGAGTACCCCTGCTATTCACATAAACTTGGAATCTAGCTCAGAGGATGAGTCTAATGTGATTAGCATACCAACCAACCTCACTCACTAGGTTTCATTGGAGGTGGCACTCAAGCCGGATAGGGACGAAGACCGGGCCTCTAGACAAAGTAAAGTATTCAAATCAAATGCAGGTAAAACTATCAGGCAATAGTTGAGAACCTTAGCTCTAACCTCACTTTCACCTCAAATAATTGAAGGTTTAGTAGTTAAGAAAACCCCTAAGTCTTCCAGTGATATGAAGCTAAAGAGATTCTTTTTAGGATCATCCTCTTCAAGTCCTGAAGTTGATGTAGAACCTAAGGAGAGTTCTTTTAAAGAATTAATAGAATTGCCAGCTTAAATTTTAATCGCCTTGTGTTCATAATCTTATACAGAAAGCTTTGGTCCCTCATACATGGTCCAAACACAGGTTAGAGTATTTGGAGAAGGTATGGAATAATTCAAGCAGGGAAGCGCAATCAAGAGTAGGACTAGGATTCAATACAGTGGGTCCAGTCGATGATGATGATTACTACTTAGTTATTACCAATCATTTAGAGTCTGATAGGTTCTTTTCACACAACACCAACTCTTATGAGAATGTGTGTTTAGAAATCTCAGATGATCCAGATGATCTCCAAATCAAAGTTGCACTGCCAAAATTTGAAGAGGAGATCCATTCAATAATTGACAAACTTAAAGAAATCAACCTTGAGATAGAAGAAATCCATGCTCGATGTATATCAGTTCATTGCTAAATGAAGAAGAAACCAATGAATTAGTCAGGCTATTGACTGAGTTTAAAGACTGCTTTGCATGGAGTTATGAAGAGATGCCTGGATTATCTCCTAACATAGCAGTCCACAATAACAACAATAGATCTGGCTACCCTATCAAGCAAGCTCCTAGATGCATGCGATTAGAAATTGAACAATAGGTCATTTTAAAGTCAAGCGATCGATCTTTGGTTTCATTAGGGAAAAAATATCTACGGTTCTTGTGTCATCAGTTAAGAAGAAGAATGACCAAATTCACATATGCGTTGATTTCAGGGACTTAAATAAGGCATGTCCTAAGGATGAGTTTCCTCTTCCTATACTAGAATTAATGGTAGACATCGCCTCATCTCATGCAATTTTCTCTTTCATGGATGGGTCATCTCGCTATAACCAAATCAAGATATCTCCTGAAGATGAAATAACCATTACTTTTCAAACCCTGATCAGAATCTATTGTTATAAGGTCATGCATTTCAACATTAAAAATGCTAGTGCTACATACCAACAGGCCATGATTCAGATCTTCAATGAACTCATCCATCATCAAGTTGAGTGTTATGTTGATGATCTAGTTATCAAAATCAGAGAAAATGAAGACCATCTCTTTGACTTGAGAGTATTTTTTGAATGGTTAAGAAATATAACCTCAAAATGAATCCCCTGAGGTGTGCATTTTGAGTAGCTTCAGGAAAATTCCTTGGGTTTGTTATCCAACATCAAGGAATAGAAATAGATCCAAAAAAGATCAAAGCCATCTTAGAAATGCCACCTCCTAAAAGTTTAACTCAACTCAGATCTTTCCAAGGATGGTTAGCGTATCTAAGAAGCTTTATTTCCAACCTATGAAGGAGATGCAAGCCATTCTTAGAACTTGTTAAAAAGGATGCCAAGTTCAAGTGGGATGATAAGTGTCAGCATGCCTTTAAATATATCAAACAGTATTTGGTGAAGCCGCTAGTTCTAGCAGTCCCTATGCCGAGCAAGCCACTCATCCTCTACACTGTTGCATTGGATGACTCCCTCAGTGCTTTTTGTCCCAAGCCAATGATGAAGGGATGGAGAGCACTCTCTACTACCTCAACCATCGTCTGATCCCTACTGAAGCAAACTACCCACCTGTTGAGAAACATTGCCTAGCTTTGATCTTCACCTCCCAAAAGCTATGATAATATATGCTTTCTCATAAGGTGAACTTGATTTTCAGAACTAATCTGCTACAGTATCTCATGACATGGCCAACGCTATCCAAATGGTTGGCATGTTGGTCCATGATTCTCTTACAATTTAATGTCATATTTATACCCTTCTGTGCAATAAAAGGATAAGCACTAGTAGATTTCTTAGCGACACACCACTTCTTGATTCTCAGTGATGATCTCCCTATGAACAAATCATGAACTTAGGGAGGTTGACAACTAGATGGGAGATGTATTTTGATGGTGCTTCTTTTCATAAAGGGGAAGCACCGATCTACTCTTAGGAAAATAGGGGTAATAGTTCTCTAACTCCAGCGATGATGTGATGAGATTCTCATACTATCTATCCAACCCCTGTACCAATAACAAAGCTGAGTATGAGACTTTGATTTTTGGTCTGGAGTTAGCCATCATAATCAATGTCAAAAGCATCAGCATCTTTGGGGATTCTCAGCTAGTCATCAACCAAATTGTCAGGTCCTACAAAGTTCTCAAGCCCAAACTTCGTCATTACCATGAGTACACCATAAAGTTGCTATCCTAGATTCCTGAGGTCACCATCTACAAAGTTCCCCATGAAGAAAATGCAGTAGTAGATGCTTTGGCCAAACTTGCCAAAGAATTGCCATGTCCGAAGATGAGTCCATTTCAATAAGGGTTCAAAATAGATAAGTTATATCCCTTATTAATGCTGAACTCATCGAGAGACTTTCTCTTGAAGGGGAGGTTATCATTTCCTCATAAGGATAAGGAGCTACATTGGAGGCAACTGTTCATAGGCTATTTGAATACCAGCAAACTACCTCAAGAAAAGTCATAAGCCCATCGGTGAATAGAGCTCTCTCCTATGCTCTTGTTGATGGCACCCACTGCTGGTCCTTTGACTGTGGTTATGTTGTTTAGATAAACATGAAGCGTGTGACATTATATAATCGAGGTACATTTAGGTTATCGAACACATCAATCGTCGAAGATGAAGATGAAGATCAGAGACTAGAACTGGCCTTGATTATTACGGCATGGATGTAGCTAGGAGATGTCATCGGTGCCGGTACAGTGTGGTCCTCACCACCACACATTCTACCTACATTGGCCTCATGGCCATTTGAGTGTTGGGGTACTGACATTGTGGGTCCAATCAGTCCTCCTTCTTCTAAGGGTCATTGGTTCATCTTAGCTACCACCAACTATTTTTTCAAGTGGGTGGAAGCAATCCCACTCAGAGAGGTCACAGCTCAGCATGTGCTACAGTTTTTCAGGAACCATATCGTATATAGGTTTGGGGTGCCTCGATGAATTATATTTGATAATGGTACTACATTCAAAAGCACCAAGATCAACAACTTTACCAGAAGACACGGTATAGATTGGAGATACTCCATCATCTACTACCCCAGAGAAAATGGCTTAGCAGAAGCATTCAACAAAAGTCTCATCTACATACTAAAGAAGACTCTTGATGATAACAAGTGGCAATGGAATGAGTAGTTGGTTGAAGCCTTGTGGGCCTACCGTACCATATACCAAACTCCAACTTAATCGATCCCATTTTCCTTAGTGTATGGGTCTGAAGCTATTCTACCTTTAGAAGTTCAACTCCCATCACTAAGGATAGCATTGGGTAGCAAGATCACTACAATGCAGAATGCAAAGTTAGGTTAGGTGAGCTTGAAGGTTTGGAGGAGAGTCACCTGCGGGCCTACAAAAACCTCAAGTTGGACAAGGCCAAAATGATTCAAACTCATAATAAGCTAGTCCGCCTTAGGTCTTTCCGAGTAGGAGAACTTGTGTTAGTCCTAAGGAAACCAATTGTTGCCCATCGAAAGATGGGAGGAAAGTTTGAACCCACTTGGGAAGGCCTCTATGTCATAGAGAAGGCCTACTAAGGAGGATTTTATCAGCTTATTGATTATAAAGGGGAACACTCGATGCTTCTAATTAATGGACTCTATTTGAAGAAATATTACCCATAAAAATCATGATTGAAAACAAATCTATCAATCAACAAAATCTGATTCCATTTCATCAAAATCTTCTCTTCTTTCGAAGCATTATTTGTTTGTCTTGTGAATCCACCATGACATGTCTAGGGTAGGTGTAAGAGTCCCCAGGCATCTATCCTCTTTCCTCACAAAACAAATCAAACATAATCTCCCGATGCTATTAGAATAGGTGTGAGAGAACCCAAGAGGCATCCTTTTTTGATTAGCACAACTACGTTAGGTGTAAGAGAACCCAAACGACATCCTTTCTTAGTGAGAATCCTTATTTCTGTCCATGGCACCATTTCATCAAAATCCATAGCATGTTTTAGGATAGGTGTAAGAGTCTCCCAGAGGCATCCTATTCCTTTAAACACATGCACATACAAAACACATATCTTTTATCTCGGGCTATTTTGATGTGGGAGCAAGCCCCTGTGGTACTCACACATTAGCTACTCTAGGTCAGGTTTACATATTTCCTCGCTAACCTGTCACCCCAGTGGTCACTTGTTTGTAAAATGTGAGTCCCCACGCTTTCTTCCTGACTTGACCATTGCACACCAACAAGTTCCTTGTTAGTTTGGTATGCTTCATTATGCAGCCAGTAAACTACCTCATGTTGAATTTATTTAAGAAGATGTGAGTCCCTGAGCTTTCTTCTTGAACTAGCTATCATGCACTTGCTAGGTTGAGTATATTTGAGGTTCAAGATAAGTCTCCCAGAGGCTCCTTTCCTCTTGACTACATTTGAGTCGATATAAGTCCTCCAGTGGCTTTCACTCAATAGTCTCCCTAGGTCGGATGGCACCTGTTGAGCCAAAGACAAACTATCCCAGCAATTAGTTTCACTATAGGAGAATGTGAGTCCTCGAGCTTTCTTCCTAGGCTGATTGTTGCAAACCGACAGGCACTTTAGGTTGGTTGATGTTTGCTATGCTGACAGCGACTCACCTAGTGGATACACCACTTTTGGCAGATGTGAGTCCCTGTATTTTCTCCTTAAGTTGGGCACTGAATACCTATTTGATATATGACTAGCCATGTCATCTTCTCATGGGTGTTGGATCAAGCCTTTAGTGGCCCCATCTCTTGCGGGCACTCTATTTGGATCACATCCTTTGCAACCCTATTTAGATACTACCCGGGTTATTTTTGGATTGGACGGTCTCTCTTTCCAAGTAGCCACCCCTGTGGTTGAAGAATTTGTTCTGCGGATGTGCAGATTCTCTCTTGGTTCAGTAAATCTGAGATAGGTCTAGGCTGAGATAAGCTCCTTCTCATTTTGATCCCTCGCAAACCAACAAGGTTCATGAAAAAAAAAATTAAATAAAATAAACAAATTAATTCACTTGTGGATTAGGAATTCAAGCCCCTAAAAGGACCCTTTTCCCAACCAGGCATCCTATCTTTAGGGGTAGTGTCGAACTCCCTATAAAATTTCTTGACTACACGAGTTGATAAATCCACGTGGTACTCACTCCATAGTCACTCTAAAGTCGGGTTCAATCTATTTTACCATAGGTAGGTTACCCTAGCAATCATTTTGCTTTGGGAGATGTAAGACTATGATGCATTCTTTCTAGCATGATTATCGCAAACCAATGAGTAGCCCTAGGTCTGGTTCGATTTGTTATCAAAGCAACTGATCACCCGAGTGGTCTGTTGTTATGGAAGATGTGAGTCTCTAAGCTTTCTTCCCTTGAATTAATCATTGCAAATCGATAGGCACTCCTTTGGTTGGATAGTTCTCCCATCGACCAGAAAGCTACTCCCTTCGGTTTAGTAAATGTGAGATAGGTCTAGGCTAATATAAGCTCCTTCTCAGTGTGATCCATCGCAAACCAATGGAATCCATCAAAATAAACTAAAAATGAAATTAATCTTGACTATCATTGAGTTGATCTAAGTCCCCCAGTGGCATTCACTCGGTAGTTAACCCTAGGTTAGGTTCAATCTATTATCTTGCCAATAGATCACCCCATCAATTGGTCCCTACTTTAGAGGATTTAAGTCTACTGCGCTTTCTTCTAGCATTGCACCAAAGGCATCCCTTTGGTTGGCTAGTCCTACTTGTGGTTTATTAGGCTACCCTTTGGATTGGTAAATCGAGTTAGGTTTAGGCCTCCATGGCTCCTACCTGATCCATCGCCAAATGAGGTCCATCTAAAAAATCCAAAATTAAAAATCTGAAACAAAATGAAAATAATCAATCATCCAAATCCAATCTTTTCCTTCTCCTCAGTGAGATGCAAATCTTTTTAGTTCCCTAGCAGATCCATAATTTTAATCCCTCGGTGGATTTCACAACCTTTCTTCACTTGGTGGATGACTTGAACTCGCTTCCCTGGTGGAGAGTTCACTTGTCTATCCCCAGTGGAACCAAAACAAACACAATTGAACAAACAACAAATTGAAACAAATTCAACCCTTTTCCCTAGAGAAACTTAATTAAACAAATCAAATTTCTCCCCAATGAGACTCAAATCAAATCAAACCTCTCATCCCTTTATGGATGACTTGAACTGCTTCAGTGGAAGGTTCATGCTATCCCTAGTGGATTCCTCCTTTCTTATGTCCCCTAGTAGAGCCACATTACACTAAGTTTGGATTCCTTCTTGGGTTAGTAGATTGTCTCTTGGCTTGTGATCTTCGATGTTGTTGATCATTTTGTCAACCTTGTGCACGGTGTTCCTCGTTAGTCACACCTATTGGGCACCCTTTGTTGACCTCATTTTTTGGGATGCTTCTTCATCTTAGACATAAGACTCCTCTTAGACTTTAAGAGATCCTTAGTCTTAAGACACATCTAGTGATTAGGTGGACTCACTACAGACTTAGAAGAGTTAGCCATAGGAATAGGTCATGCCTTAGGGGTGTCAGGAACATTCACCTACCCAATAGCTTGAACCACAATCCTCACTTCCCCTTCAAATCAAACTCCAAATCAAATCAACATCAAACCTAAATAAATTCCAACTTAATTGATTTTTTTCAAATTCAAATCAATGCCACATGATTAAAATCCATGATCAATTCCCATGATTAAAGATCATGATTGAAATTCCAAGTTCAAAATTTTTCCTAAGCCTTTAATTCCCTCTTAAGGACTTAGCCTAAATCATGTTCAAATCAATTCAAACTCATAAAATTTTCTCACAATTCGTTTATATTCTCATTTATATTCACATATATAAATGAAATATTAATTCAAATTAATCAAATCAAATTCCAAATTAAAATTCCAAGTTCAAAATCTTTCCTAAGTCCTTAATTCCCTCTCAAGGACTTAGCCTAAATTAAACCTAAATCAATTCAAACTCATGAAATTTTCTCACAACCCATTTATATTCTCATTTATATTCACATATATAAATGAAATATAAATTCAAATCAATCAAACAAAATCCAAATCAAAAATCTTTCCTAAGTCACTTTGATTCCCTCTTAAGGACTTAGCCTAGATCAAGTTCAAATCACTTCAAATCCAAGAAATTTTCTCATAACCAATTTATATTCTCAAATATATTCACATATATAAATGAAATATAAATTCAAGCAACAAAAACCAACTCCTAAAATCAAACTCAAATTCAATCGAAATCCAACCTAAGCCTTTCAAGTCAAAATCTTGAACCTAGCCAAATCAATTTCAAATCAAGCCAAACCCTCAATTTTCCTTCATGATTTAATCAATCCTACTATCATGAATCCAAATATAAACACAAAACTCAATCACCAAATCAAAATTCAATTAAAAAAAATCAAACCCAAGTCAAACTCACGTTCACCCCTTTGAACTTGAAATTGTCAAATGAATCAAAACCCATTTGACTTCAAATCACTTGCAAATGGATTTATATTTCAATCATAAGTTTATATGTGAGTCCAATTAAACTCAAGTCAAGCTTTGACCAAGCCATTTGACCCACTTAGGCTCACTTGACCCAAAGTGACCTAAAGTACTCTTATGAGCCAAATTCTAATCTTAACTAAATTGGATTAAACTAAGCCCACCTAAGCCTCTCATCATGATCAACAATCATCATGAGATGATCAATCACTCAAATTGGGTCAAACCAAGTCAAACCTAAGGGTTGACCAAGTCAACACTTAGCCAAAATAAAACCCAACATAGCCAAAATCTACCATAGGCTAAATTGACTGAAACCAATGATCTAAGTTCATTCATGACCAGTGTTTGAACTTGACCAAGCCAACATTTGAGCCTAACGTAGCCCAATTGGCCACTTGACCCAAGTTGGCCCAACTTGACCTAAAAAGTCAAAATGTGTCAAAACTTGATCTAAGCCAAATTAATTGAAACCAATGGGTCAAGTTCATTCCAAATCACTTGTTGAACTTGACCAAAGCCTCAATTGGCCAACTAGACCTAACCTAGCCTAGTTGTCCATGAACCCAACTTGACCTAAAGGGTCATATTGAGCCAAACTCAAATATGAACCAAATTGATTGGAAACAAAGATACCAATCCATTTCATATGACCAACCAAACATGAATCGACCCATGACCTAACCCAAATTGGTCAAATGGGTCAAATTGGTCAACTTGACCCATTTCACCTAAGTGAACTAAATTGAGCCAAATTTAAAGCTAAACCAAATTGAATCAAAATAAAGCCACCAAAATATTTCAAATGGTCATATGAACTTGACCCTACCCTTGAAACCAACTCCAAATTCAATGAAACTTGGCCAAACCTATTTTCTCATCATACCAAACATGCCCAAATTGAAATCAAGGTCAAATGACCATTTTACCCCTAGGCCATAGGGTAATCCAAAAATAAAACCACTTGGAATTTGGTCAAATCCTTTTTGTGGACACTTGGCATCCTCTTAGTGGACCAAATGGTCACTAATGGACCTAGTGCACATGACCCAATGGGTTTAGGCCTGTCAAACCCAACCCAAACCCAAAATTGACCATGTGCTTGAAAATGGCCACATGGGAATCGTGCCTCCACTTGTTTCAAGCACATCGCAATCTCCTCCACTCCTTCCCTGGCCAAAATTGAAGGCAATGACTCATCTAATAGCCTAGCAAACCCACTCCTAGTGGTCAATTAGATCAAAATGGCAAAGCTTTGCTCGGTCATCTGATTGCCAAAGGGGGAGATATACTCCCCGTAATTTGATTTCATTTCAACATGCTCTAATTTGATTGCACCTAGGGAAGTCAGAGAAGCCATTCCTCAGCCTCCCAAAGCTCTCCCAAGTAAGAACCAATTTCCCATTTTCTCAATTTCTAAAATTGAAAATAGGGGAAGAAAACCAAAATCCAATCTCCCTCCACACTTCAAACTAGCTGAATTCCCTTTACAAGCTCCATGATGGAGCTCAATTGAGCTTGCCAAAAGCTTCATACAAGTTCTTAAAGCAAGGGAGGATCTACTTCAATCAAAATCGATCTCAAGTGCAAGAGGGGTTGTTCCACAGAAGCATCTACCCCATCTCAAAGCCTCCAAACTTCAGCAAAGCTTTGTCTCAACCAGACGAAGCTTCTCTAAGGGAATCGAGTGCTGGTGATCACCCCCGAGGAGGTTAGCCATTTTTTCGAGCTTAAATTCAATGTGGTTTGGAGCTTTGTAAAAGGAATTTTAATCTCATAGAATTCTAGTGGTTAGATGTGCTTGCCATTGTGCTTAGATGGTGTGGGTTGAATTTCAATCCAATCCAAGCTCAATCGAGCTCGGATCATGCCCTAAAACATGGACGGTCTCCATTTCTCGTAGGGATATACAAGGATGAATCTCTGGCTGTCCATCCGTGCATTTTGGATGGATGGCCAAGATTAAAACACGTAGCACCCATGGATTTATCATTCAGAACCGCCGCTTTAATCTCAGCTATCCAATCTTGAGGAGAAAGCGCATAGTGCTACCACTGACATGGCACTATGATCTGACATGTTAAAGATCCAATCTCATCGTGCCACATGGAAAGCGCATGCCGTGTCTGCGATCGACGTGGCACCGATGGGATTAAATACTTTATTAGGCTTATTTAATTACTAATTAACCATGGAAACTTCAAATATTCATATATAAGTGTAGAAAAATAAAAAAAATATGAAATAATTGCATATGAAAGATAATTAAATGTAGAATATTATAAAATTGATTTTGATGGATTTTGAGCAGTATTATTTTCTAAATTTGGGTTTTATTGGGGATTTAATTAGGCTAATTACCCTATGATTTTTCCCTTAATTAATCTCAAACTCCTCATGAAATTTTTAGTGGGATGACTTTTCCTCCCCTAATTTTCTTGGGATTTATAAAGGGTTTAATTAGGGTAATTTTTGGATTTATTCTTAATCACTCCCTTAATGTAATTAGGCTTAATTAAGGGTATAATTAGTGGTTTAACCCTTTTATGGAGTCAATTAAGTTTGGATTAAGTGAATATGAGGTTTATGGAATAATTTTGGGATACTTTCCTTAAGATATTCCCTAAACCCCTTTTTATTCTTTAATCCATCATTAATTAAGGGTTAATTTACTAATTACTCCTTAATTAATTTCATAAAATTTCAAAACCTTCCAAAACTTAACTAACCCATCTTGGGTAGATGCTTAGGTGTTCAAAAGCCTAAGTACATTAAGGAAATCAAAATCCAACTCACATGTGTGAGAGGGGTTATGAAAGTACTTAAGCTTAAACCCTTTAGTTTAATTAATCATTAATCATGAGCCAATTGCATTAGGCCCTTTTCTTCCTAAGTGCATTGCAAATATAAATTCTTTGTGAGATTTTAAATTCTTATCATTGGCTCATAATATTTGGTTAACTATACTAAGGTGGTATAGGTAAGGGGTAATTCACATACTTAATTCATACTTTAACCTAACCAAAGCATAAAATTGATCTAATCACCTAAAAATTAAACTAAAATAATAAATATATGTGGGAATGAGTTAGGAACAGTAAACTCACCTCACATTTTTCAAACTAAATCAAACTCAAAATAAAAATCAAACCTTCTTTAAAAAAAATTTGATTTACTTTAAGCTTTCTTATTTCATAAGATTGTCTTTAGGAATTAATTAGGGTGAATGTGTTTACATACTTTCCTCACTTTAGTTCTTTTTGAACATGCTAAATGTATATGTCATATGAGTTTCATGCATCCATGTTTTTCAAAAAAATCAAATTCAAAATGAAATGTTTTCTTTATGTCAAATTGCATGTTTTGGCTAAAGTAAAAAATATGAGTGGCTATTATCACTATTAAATTCAAAACTATTTTCAAAATCTATAAATCAAATATCCAAAATTGAAAGTGTGCTACTTATAATTATTTATGAGCTTGTATGTGGATATAAATATGAAGATATGCATAGTGTAGCCTTCCTTCTCTTTTCTTTTAGTATGGTTTTGAATAGAATTTGGTAAAGCGTATAGTTATTTGAAAAAAACATAACACTTTCCTAACTCCCTTTCAATTCATTCCTATATTATTACTTAAGAAGGATAGCTACACTTATACATCTAAATTGCATAAACAAAACAAATCAACCAATACAAACTTTTTGCATCTTTCTTTTCCCTTCATTTCTTTTGTACATATGCTTGTATTTAAGGAGAGTGGTATATTAGTCTGGACAATCTCAGGGTTGCGATGATTTAAGTAGCCCTAAGTAGGTCATGTACCTTACATCCTTGGTGCTAACAATGGCGTCGTACTCACTTATGCCTTTCATACACTCATGTGTGTCTTTTCTACTTAATGACATAGATCTAATGCAAATCATATTATATGTTTTGTTTATTTTTGGACAATCATTTGACTCAGGCTTATAGGATTCATATGTCTAATGCATGAGAAGTAAGATTACTAACCAAAATCAACGAGAAGGGAAGAGGTGTATTTTCACCATGGCTCTCAAAGGTCAAGCCAAGTTTCTCTAGCAAAAGTGGAAGCCCTCCAATCAAGAGTGTAACAATATGTTTTTTATGCATGATGTTATAAGAGAAATACTCATCAAGCTAAGGGGTTGCTAATTCTTTTTTATCTTGTTTTTAACCTAGGCTTTAAATGAGGTTATGAATTATTTATTTTTAATTTTGAGTTGATTAATTTAGTAGAAGATTTATTTTTTTCTAAGAGCCTAATCGTCATCCAGGCTATACATCAAAGCAAAGAAAAAACTAGGAAAAATATGTCATCTTAATGCACAAGCTAAACAAAACATCAAACATTTTATAAAGCTAACACAAAAGAATAAAATGTCATTTGCGGTCGGGCACCACCACCCAAACTTGAAAAATAAATTGGGTAGCTGAGCTCTACCCTTATACAATTTGGCTTACAAATGAATTAATTTACAATAAAGTAAGAAAATTCATGTTATGGGGGTCTTCTTTCTTCTTTTCTTCTTTCTTCTTTCTTCTTTCTTCTTTTTAGTTCCTTCTTTTGGTTCCTTCTTTTGAATGGTTGGAAGTTGGATGCTCCAAAGGCTTCACATGGTGCATAACATGAGATCTTATGACCAATGCTCATCCTAATCCCCCATAACATTCATTCCAAAATCCTAATTGCAAAAATACATAGAAAGGAAAAATTAATCTAACTAACACCTGCAAAATAGGGATTAGCTAAACAAACCATACAAATCCCAAGCTTGTATGTTGGACTTAGCACCCCACACATGGGTAACCAAGTCCACCTGGCTATTAGATTATGCTTAATAAGCACACCTGCAAAAGCATTTATATTTTTTATTCTACAAAAGCACAATTAGAGAAAATAATAATTAGGCTAAATCATCCTATCATTCATTCTATGCACATTCACCCTAAAATCTAGACTAGAAATAATACATCACAAAACAAAAGCAAAATATCAAGCCATGTACCACCCTAATCTAAAGCTAGAAGTGGTGACTTAGCCTAATATGTGTGCTTTAGAAGGTTTGTGTGGTATGCTTATCTATGGCTTTAAGTTTTGGATTTTCTAAGTGTGAAGATGTTAAACTTAGATGGGTGGTTTCATTTAAGTGTTTAGTTGATTTGGGCTGATTTTATTTTGTATTTTGATCTAGTTTAAATGAATCTTACAATTAATTACTAAGTTTTAAAGAGAGGGAAAACAGAAGAGAACTTTTCTTTTCTTCCCTAGCTTAAGTAATTTCTAAAGTGTATTCATATTTGATTTGATTTAGTGAATGTTTATCATGTGTTTTAATTAATCCTAAGTTTATATTTTCCCTAAATAAACCCATTTAAAAAGAAAGGCATTTTAAGACTAAGTAAAGTGAACTAAATTCATAAAACACACATCACTTCATTTCTTTCCCAACATGTATACCATCCATATGGATGCATCCTAAGCATATCTATACATACAAATGAGAATGTTTGGCACACTTTCTGATGAATGCTAAGTGAGTTACTTAAGAAAATTTGAATGTTTTATGATGCATGATTTCATTAAGTAGAAAAGAGATTTTCTTATCCATTTTTAGCATGCACACATGAGTGTATGAAAGGCATAAGTGAGTATGGTGCCATTATTAGCACCAGGGGTGTAAGGTGCAAGACCTACTTAGGGCTACTTAAAGCCTCGTAATCCTGTGATTGTCTAGACTAATATACCACCCTCCTTAAATACAAGCATATGTACAAAAGAAATGAAGGGAAAAGAAAGATGCAAAAAGTTTGTATTGGTTGATTTATTTTGTTTATGCAATTTATATGTACAAGTGTAGCTATCCTTCTTAAGTAATAGTATAGGAATGAATAGAAAGCGGGTTAGGAAAATGTTATGTTCTTTTCAAATAAACTATACACTTTGCCAAATTCTATTCAAAATCATACTAACATAAAAGAGAAGGTAGGCTGCACTATGCATATCTTCATATTTATATCCACATACAAGCTCATAAATAATTATAAGTAGCACACTAAGAGGATGCCAAGTGTCCATGAAAAGGAATTGACCAAATTCTAAGTGGTTTTGATTTTGGGTTACCTTATGGCCTAGGAGTAAAATGGTCATTTGACCTTGATTTCAGTTTGGGCATGTTTGGTATGATGATAAAACAAGTTTGGCAAAGTTTCATTGAAATTGGAGTTGATTTGATATGATTTGGCTCATGTTGACCTATTTAGGTCAACTTGGGTCAAGTTGACCAATTGGTAAAATTGGGTCAAACCAAGGGTTGGGTCAAGTTCATATGACCATTTGAAATGTTTTTGTGTCTTTGGTTTGATTCAATTTGGTTTAGGTTTGAATTTGGTTTAATTTAGTTCATTTAGGTCAAATGGGTCAAGTTGACCAATTTGACCCATTTGACCTATTTGGGTTAGGTCATGGGTCGATTCATGTTTGGTTGGTCATATGAAATAGATTGGTATCTTTGTTTCTAATCAATTTGGTTCATATTTGTGTTTGGCTCAATATGACCCTTTAGGTCAAGTTGGGTTCATGGACAACTGGGCTAAATTAGGTATAGTTGGCCAATTGAGGCTTTGTTCAAACAACAAGTGATTTGGAATGAACTTGACCCATTGGTTTCAATTAATTTGGCTTAGATCAAGTTTTGACACATTTTGACTTTTTAGGTCAAGTTGAGTCAACTTGGATGAAGTGGCCAATTGGGCTAGGTTAGGCTCAAATGTTTGCTTGGTCAAGTTCAAACACTGATCATGAATGAACTTAGATCATCGGTTTCAATCAATTTAAGATATTTGGTAGATTTTGAGTTTCATTTTGGCTAAGTGTTGACTTGGTCAACCCTTAGGTTTGACTTGATTTGACCCAATTTGAATGACTGATCATCTCATGATGATTGTTGATCATGATGAGAGGCTTAGGAGTATTAGTTTAATCCAATTTAGTTAAGATTAGAATTTGGCTCATAAGGGTACTTTAGGTCACTTTAGGTCAAGTGAGCCTAAGTGGGTCAAATGGCTTGGTCAAAGCTTGATTTAACTTTGATTATACTCACATATGGACTTATGATTGAAATATAAATCAATTTACAAGTGATTTGAAGTCAAATAAGTTTTGATTCATTTGACAATTTCAAGTTCAAAGGGGTGAACATGAGTTTGATTTGGGTTTAATTTTTTTTAATTGAGTTTTGATTTGGTGATTGAGGTTTGTGTTTATATTTGGATTCATGATAGTAGGATTGATTAAATCATGAAGGAAAATTGAGGGTTTGGCTTGATTTAAAATTGATTTGGCTAAGTTCAAGATTTTGACTTGAAAGGCTTATGTTGGATTTTGATTGAATTTGAGTTTGGTTGCTTGAATTTATATTTCATTTATATATGTGAATATAAATGAGAAATAAATAGGTTATGAGAAAAATTTAAGGATTTGAAGTGATTTGAACTTGATCTAGGCTAAGTCCTTAAGAGGGAATCAAAGTGACTTAAGAAAGATTTTTGACTTGGATCTGAATTTTGGATTTAGTTTGATTAATTTGAATTTATATTTTATTTATATATGTGAATATAAATGAGAATATAAATGGGTTGTGAGAAAATTTCATGAGTTTGAATTGATTTAGGTTTAATTTAGGCTGTCCTTAAGAGGGAATTAAAGACTTAGGAAAGATTTTGAACTTGGATTTCAATTTGGAATTTGATTTGATTAATTTGAATTTATATTTTATTTATATATGTGAATATAAATGAGAATATAAATGAATTGTGAAAAAATTTCATTAGTTTGAATTGATTTGAACATGATTTAGGTTACGTCCTTAAGAGAGAATTAAGGGCTTAGGAAAGATTTTGAACTTGGAATTTCAATCATGAGCTTCAATCATGGGAATTGATCATGGATTTCAATCATGTGGCATTGATTTGAGTTTGGTGAAATTCAATTAAGTTGGAATTGATTTAGGTTTGATGTTGATTTGATTTGGAGTTTGACTTAAAGGAAGGAAGTGAGGAATGTGGTTCAAGCCATAGGGTAGGTGAATTTTCGACTAAGGCATGACCTATTCTATGGCTAACTCTTCTAAGTCTCAAGGTTGACCCTAATCACTAGATGTGTCTTAAGACTAAAGATCTCTTAAAGTCTAAGAGGAGTCCTATGTCTAAGATGAAGGGGGTTATGAGCTCATCCTAAAATGAGGTCAATACGACCATATAGATTTCTACTGAATCCTCAAATAAATCATCCTCTTCAGGGTCAAAATCTACCCTACCCTTTTCTTGATCCAAATGATCACTCCCAAGAACCTATTTCTTCTTGGCAAAGTTATCTTCTAGGATATCATCTAATGAACGATCTCCAACTTTGCCTGGCTGAACTAGTACAAAAACCCGCTAGCGGCTGATTATAAGACTATGCTCATCTGAATCTATGTATCAGACATTACCTACTGATAGGATTCTCTCACTAAGAGGATCAACTACCATGGGGACTGCACTGGTATCCCTCCTTTCTCTGCTACTACTGATGGAAACAATAGTAGCACGACCATGACACTTTTGGGTTGCCACTCCATCTTTACCCCAGCTTACGTGGGAGGTCGAATGGTAGAGCTCAACCTCACCTCAGATGGTGGGATGGATGGAGTGGGATCCTTAGGTTGTAGCCAGATCACCAATGGGGATGTCCTCTCCCAAGATGCACACTTCTGGGCTTTGGTAAGGACTGTGGAAGGAGGGACTTGGACGTGTGATGGTGGATGGGGAACGGAGCGGTGTGGTTGTTAATACTGTACTATCGGTGTGATCGACACTAGTGGCCCGCTGATCCAGAAAATTGACAAGGACGGATGCTGCCGACTTCCTAGTGTACCTCCTCCTCTCCCTCTTGCCCGCTTGGGTTGCAACTCGAGTCTTAGTGTCTCTCTCCCTACGGATATGATCACTGACACTCTTGGGAGTCATGGCCCTCAAATCAAACAATGTGTCAGACTCTGAGCATCCATAGGTTCTGCCAACATGGCAAAGAACTCTCCTGAGACTGGCATAGGGCTTCTTCTGTCCCTAGCCGGTACTTCAAATTGAGTTGGTGGTGGAGGCGATGTAGCAATCCTCCTGTAGTCCTCCTCTCCATCTGAGGTTGAGAGTGGGTGGAACCTACTACCACTCAAGAGTGGAGAGGTCTCACAAGGAGAACCCTCCTCAATGATGTGGGAGGTAGTGTCAATCTCCCTGGCTGCTCGCTCATGGTGCCGCTTGATCTTCTCATTCTTTTTATGGTTCTGAGTGTGGGTGAGTGAGGTGGAGTGAGAGCTGGAACCTACCTAAAAGGTAGGAGAAACTATCTCGAAAGCCAAGATAACTTTCCCCTTCAAAGTGGGGAAAACCAGTGAGGAGGTGCTAGCTCGCACCGAGGCTATAGTAAGGAAAACATTAAACTAAACTGGCTTGAGGTTGTAGCTGGCTGAACTGGATCTGATGTCACTATGGGAACCTTGATAACCTTCCTCTTCATAGAGGAAAACTCAAACTCTTACTGCATGTTGAAACAGAGGAGTGGCTTCTGTCCTGCTACCTCCTCTCCGCTGATAGTCGTGAGGGCTGGTCCCTCACAGGTAACCCTAACGGCCTTGAAACCATGGCCAAATTGAATCAGGTGAGTGGTGGTCATGGTGTGTATGGCCTGATCCAAGGCTAAATCCACACCAGATGAATAAGAGAAGATGAACTTGTTGGAAACCATAGTAAATAAATTGAAGACGGAGAAGGAACTGACTATGCTTATACCTCTGCTTTTGTTGAAACATAACTGAGTCAGACCCTTGTTTTGATATTTTCTTAAAATATTAGCTTTTAAAATCGATTTGGAATTTGAACCCACACTTAATAAATTTAGGTATGCTAAGTGGGGTTCATTGGAGAGATTTTAGAATGTGAGGAGAGACTTTGTCATAGAATTTGATGATTTTGATTTGGAACCCTCATTCAACAAATTTAGGTATGTTGAGTGGGGTTCATTCATTTGGAGAGACTTTGGAGATGAAATTGTTTTGTTTTATCCTTTGTTTAAAAATTTTTATTTTGGAATCTTTATTTAGCAAATTCAGGCATGCTAAATGAAATTCAAATGTATGTTTGAAAATAATTATGAAAACATTTTGTTTGTGAGAGTTGTTGTTATTTGTTTGATATGTTTGATTAGATTTTGATTTGAAAATGGGATCCTTAATTAACGAATTTAGGGATGCTAAGTAAAGACCAAATGTGTTTGATATTTTTATTGATTTGAAAAAAAAATGAAACCCTTACTTAACAAATTTAGGTAGGGTTCAAGTGTGTTTGATATTTTTATTTTGATTTGAAAAAGGAAAACTCATATTTAACAAATGTGGTTATGTTAAATAGAGTTTAATTTATTTTATGTGTTGTTTGATGATGTAATTTCCTATTTGACAAATTTGGGTATGTCAAATGGAATTCACATGTGTTTTACTTTTTATGATTTTTTTTAAAAAAAGGGGAACCTATTTAACAAATTTAGGTATGTTAAATAGAGTTCAATTTATTTTGATTTTCTAAAAAAAGGGAACTCTCATTTGACAAATTATGTCAAATGGAGTTCAAAAATGTTTTGATTTTTTGGTGATTTTTGAAAAGGGGAATTTCACTTAATAAATTTGGGAATGTTAAATGGAATTATTTTCAAAAATGGAGTATTTTTCTGTGATATTACTTTTGAAAAAGGGAACTCCAACTTAGCACATGTGTAATATGCTAAGTGGAATTTCGATTTTGTGCCATGATTTCATTTGCAAATAGAATCTTCATTCAACAAACTTGGGTATGCTGAATGGAATTTATTATTTTGGAAAAATATGCTTTTGAAAAAGGGATTTTAAACTTTTTTATTTTGATTTTGAAAAGAACCTCCATGTAACAATTGTAGGTATTGTTAAATGAGGTTTGGTTATCTTTATGCCTTTCAAAAACTTATGAATTTTGTGCAAATCATTTTTCATATTAATTTTGAAAAGTACTTGAAAGTAGTATCTTGAAAAGGGTTTATTTTCTTAAGTATAGGATGAACCTTGCCTCACCAAGCTAGTGGTAAAGAGGTTCTAAATTTTTAGTCATCTCCTTTCATTAGTTAATTTTATTTTACCTATTGGGAGACCCAATAGGGGTTTCAAGACCTACATGGAGTGAGGTTCTAAAATCTAAAGGATGTTGGCTAGCTTTGCTTAAGGATGAAATATGCTAAGTGCTAATAGAAAGAAATATAGTCTCGGGCTTATATAAAATATAAGTCCACTATCGATTCTTGGAGACAATAATTGTATACTAAAGACGGAGAGAGGAACCATCCCCAGTAGAGTTGCTAGACAAATCTGTGGTATTTATTTTTGGATGTATATTGAGGGGACACCATGTAGATCATAGAGGGTACTTATTGAAGTGATCAAGTACGACATTGAGGTATAATGTACTATCTCAAAATATAGAGGCATCACCCTTCAATGGACTTAATCACTTAATAAGGACTCCTAAGGCATGATGGGTCTTCGAATGTACCAGAGAATTTTCTCGTGCTTTACATGGATAAATAAAGTAGGGTTTAAATTAAATCAGGTTCTAAAGTTCTCTATGGAGGCAAGCCTCCATAGTTAATTACATCCTAAGAAAGGTGAATTTTTTAAGAATACTCTCGATTAAAGTAGGAAATTATTATCTCTAAAGATTTCAAAGCTAGACTATCAAAGGATTGAATATGTTTGAAAAATCAAATGGAAAAGTTCAAGGAGAAGACTTACTTTTAGAAGCCAAAGGGAATGAGTAGGGAATGCTCATGATACTAGAAAAACTAGTGAGCATTCTAATCTATCCTATGATTGGGCTTTATATATTTGAAGAGAATTATTTTATTTGAGTTGAAATTTTATTAGATTACTAAGGCTTAATCCATCAACACAAGATTGTGAAAATACCTAAGAGGTGAGGATTTATGCCTGTAGCCTGAAGGAAATAGCAACCTCATATCCTAAATCTAGGGAGCATTAGCATAAACTAATGCATGACCTAAATCTAAGCGAAGTTAGGCATAAGGTTTACCTCCATAAGAGAGGATAAATCACTCGACTGTTGGGCTTACAACCATCTAGAGTAGCCACTACATTTTAAATCCATGGAGGCAAGTCTTATAAATTTGCAAGATAGTTAGGCTATTATTTATTTAGAAAGAGACTAAAGTCCTAAACCAAAACCCTAAGAGATTAGAGCATGAGTGGTATGAATAATGACTTAATCTAATACAAAATATTTTCAAATTTTATTTCAATTTTGACAAAGGCTTTAGGATTTTTTATGTCAATATGCATGATCAAAGTAGATCATTGGCTAAATCAGTAAGAAAGGGGTGTTTTCCTCCACAAGAGATGCTTTTCCAGGTCAAGCATTCCCCTATCGTGCAAGAATGAAAATCCCTTATTTTCAAGATGAAATAATATGATATGCATGTTGTGAAACATTCAACCATTTAGCTAAGGGGTTGCTAAATCTTTTAATTATCTTATTTAATGCTTAAGCTTTATGGTGAGATTATGAATTATTTAAAACTTTAGTTATGAGTTGTAGTTGGGTAAAAGATTTATTTTTATCTTAAGAGCCTAATCGCATCCAAGCCATACATTAAAGCATCAATCATTTAAGAAACTATGAAAAGCATGTCATTTCTAATGCACAAACTAAACATAATATTAATCAATTTTATAACTATTATAAAAGAATAAGAGGTCGGTGTGATCGGGTGTCATCGTACAACCCGAAAAGAAAAGATGGGTAGCCGAGCTCTACCCTTATAGAACTCAGAATATGAAAGAATAATTATAATTTATAAATAAATAAATAAATGCTATGGGGGGGTCTTCATTTCCTCATTCTTCATACTTTCATCATCATGTCTCCATTTGATTTGATTTTCTCTACTTCAAAGGGATCACATGGCCTCCTAGGACAAAACCTTCTAGCCAATGCTCATCCTTATCCCCCATAACACTAACCTAATTCCTAATACAAAATTATATTAAAAATAGGAAAAATAAATCTAACTATACCTGTAAAATGGATTTTAGCTAAACACACATGTAATCCCAAGCAGTTATATTTATAATTTCAGACTTAGCACCCTGTGCATGTAACCAAGCCCACCTATTCTAACTTAGATTATGCTTAGGGGCTTAAGCAACCTTCGGGAGAATATTTATATTTATTTTTAAGCATCCCCTTAAGCATAATCCCCTGTAAAAAATATGATTAGGCTAGGAACGACCTAACATCCAGTCTACGAGGCATACACACTAACATCTAATCTATAACAATACATCATAAAACAAAACATACATCATACCAAGCATCATCCTAACATAAACTTAGAAGTGGTGAGTTAATTCTAATGTGTGTTAAGGCTTGTGTGGTATGTCTTGCTAAGCCTTAGAGTTGTAGTTTTCTAAGTGTAGAAAGATTTAATTTAACATGAAGGGTTGATTTCACTTGAAGTTATTTAATTGATTTGAGAATTTTTAATTTGTGTTTTCATTTGTTTCATATGATTACACTTAGGAACTAAGTGTTATAAAGAGAAGTAAGAGGATTTCCCTCTTTCATCTTTACCTTAAGCCTTAAAGCATGTTAATTTGATTTAGTTCTCTTTAATGAATGGCTTATTAAATATTTTAAATCAATCCTAAGGTTCACTTTAAATAATCCTATCCAATATGAAAGGCATATTAAGATTAATCTAATTGAATTACTATCACATGACACATATTAAATCATTCATTTCCATCACATGTAACATGCATATGATTTAATCCTAAATGTATCTATACATGCAACATGTTTTAGCATACTTAAATGATGAATTTATATGCATGTAAAGTTTATATCATTTTGTGTGATTGAATTATTTAATCATATTATTTTAAATCTCTATCTAGATTCTTATACAAAAATACATAGGGATGAAATTAAATAGGTACGTGTTATTATTAACCAGGGAAGTGAGGTAATCAAATGACTTTCTTGGGGATAACTAAAGCCTCGTATTCCCAGGATGTCCAAATTATATACCCTTTTGCATTCAATCATATGTAAATTTGTATATATAAATATGAGAAATCAAGCTCCAAATCTCATGACCAACTAATTCAATCACCTAGCCAATTATGAATGCATGTATCTTTGATAAAAGAAAAGGGGTTCTAATTCCATAATTAAATATACACACACATGTACAAGAGACATTAGCTAGTACATGCCATTGTTAATTAGGGAAGTGATGTAATCAAATGACCTCCTTGGGGCTACTTAAAGCCTCGTATTCCTGGGATGTCCAGACTAAATATTTGCTTTTCTCAAATACATATGGATGTATACATAAATAAAGGAATGAAAACCATGCAAATGTTGTATTTTTATTTGATTGAAACATTTATGCATATGGAGTAAAGTCCTATCCAAATTCTAATATAAGAACACATGTAAATGAAATCAAATAAGTATGTGTCATTATTAACCAGGGAAGTGGGGTAATTAAATGACCTCCTTGGGGTTAACTAAAGCCTCGTGTTCCCGAGATGTTCGGACTATATACTTATTAATATTCAAATACATGTAAAACTGCATATGAATTAAGGAAAAGAAAGCTTCACCTCACAAGTCTAAGATATAAGCACATGCATTTAGCAAATTTTTGAAAAATACATTTAGATTTAGTAGTGATAACACATATATTAAATTAAATCAACACATACAATCTTAACATAGAAGGAATCTCATTTGATTTAATAAATTTTGATAAGAGATGGTATTTAATATGATTATAAAGGAATAAATAAATATAAACATATGATTTCATTTAATTAAATTAATTCTTAACAGCAATCATACCAAATAATACTATTTAAAGTAAACCAAAGCTTTTTTTTATGCATCATTTCAATTTCATGTTCAGTTTGACTTAAGGAATGTAAGAAGGAGTTTGCTAATCTTAACCCATCCCCATGTTCGTAAGTTAATTTGGTTTAATAAAATGTGATTTAGTTAAGTTTATAGATTAATTAGGTTATGATATGTATTAAGTCCATTAATTAACCCTTACCTATGTTACCTTAATATAATTATCCAAATAATTATGAGCTAACATGATATACAATTGAATTGAAAAGTAAATTAGCAATGGTCCTAGGAAATAAAAGGTCCTAATGCAATTAGCTCAAAATTAATGATTAATTAGATTAAGGAACTTAATTAAGTACTCTTATATTTTCCCCACACATGCGGATTAACCATAATTTCCTTAATTTCCTTTAGATTATTAAACACCTAAAGCTCCACCCTTGATTTAATTGATTGAGATCAGATGTAATTATAATTTTTAATTAGGTTAATGAAAGGATTAATTAATTAATTAAACTCTTACGTAATTTTCAAATTGATTAATTATCCTTCAAATGAAATGGACTTAGGAAAAAGATTAAGAAAGAGGTCACAATCTAATTCCATAAGTCCATCCATTATTGGACAATAATTAATGAGTCCAATTAATTAATTAGTTTACTATTCACATGATTAATTAACCCTTAATTAAATTAAGAAAGTAATTAGGGCTTAATTGGCTAATTTATCTAATTAATTAACTAATAAATCCCAAGAAAATTAAGGGAGGCAAAGGTCATCCCCTTAAATTATCTCAAGAAGTTTGGGGTTAATTTATTAATTAATGGAGTAACTAGGCTAATTAATTTTTTAAATTAAACCTTAATTAAGCTCTAATTATTATTCAAAATTAATTAAGAATATTTTTATTAGATTCCTCTCTGAAATACCTTTAAAATGAGTATTTACTTGTATTTTTGGTGTTTTTCTATAATTTGTTATGATTTTATAAAATTTTAGCCTTTAATTCTAATTAATTAGCCTTAATTAATCCTAATCCCACCGGTGCCACATGGCGCACTGATGCAGCATGCTTGCCATGTGGCACCGCGGGATTGAATATTTAAGTTGTCACCATCAATACTGAGTCAGCTAGTGGCGAGACTCACTTTTTCGTGCATCATCCGATCTAAGATTAGATAGTCATGATTAATCATATGGTTAATAATGGTTAAAATAGATCAATCTAATGGGATTTAACTACATATGTACATTTTGATCATGCAGAACAGACAGTGCATGATCTATCACCTTGCGAGTGACGAAAGACGGAGGTCGACCTCCATTGCTCGCTCGATCTGAGCTCGCCCGAGCTCGGATTCAGTTCAAATGGATCCCACACCTTCGTATGAAGGATCTAAGAGGATCTAATGGCTGAGATCGGTGCACATGCACATTCTCTTCAAAAAACTCCAAAAAATTTTGAAGAGAGCTCATTTTTAATGGCATAACCTCACCGGAGCTAAGACCAGTGGCTCACATGCTTAAGGTAGCTTCATCTAGTTGAGATGAGGCCCTGTTGAGCTGCAATTAGATTGATTCCTTGTAGATTGCTCGAGAGGCCAAGATCCATTACTTGGAGGCTTGGTCTTCATCGAATTCCTAACTCCGATTGTCGGGAAGCCTCGGGAAGGACTCATTCTTGCTCGACGAGGTGTGTGGAAGGTGTAGGTAAGAGGAATTAGGATTTGGTGAAGGATTGAAGGAGTTGTCATGAAGAGATGGCTCCCCTATTTTGAGTGCGCTCGGTAGTGAGGAATTCCGATGAGGGAGGATTTGGGAATGCTCGGGAGCTTGCTAGGGAGTTTTGAAACTCTCTTGGTAACTTGAATGAATTGAATGGATGTGTTTCCCATGAAAATTGAGGGGGTACATCACCTGATTCCTTAAGATGGATGGATATAACTATCTCCCAATTTCTAGATGGCCAGCTACCGTTAGGGCGCCTGAGTTGTCTCCATCACCTCCATGTGGCACGACTTGAGTGGAGGAAGGCTTAGGAGGTGGCTCAAGGCAGGATGTGGCTTCTTGGATCCATTGGGCTTTCATCCTATGAGGAAGGTGAGTTAACTCACCCCCCTTTGGTCCATGGCAAGCCTAGCCCACTTAGGGTGGGCTAGGTGGCTAGGTCATACCCCAAATTCAGTGCTTGATGACTGCCAAAGGAAAAGAGAGTGGATTTTGCCAATTTTGGCAAAATCCCATGTGGGGAGGCAAATCCAAGGGAGATTTTTCTTGGGTTTGAGTCCAATTGGGTTTGTACTAGTTTTGGGCTGATCTTAAGTGGGTTTGTATCGGGTTAGGTCAGCTCCCAAGGTGTCATGAATTGGTTCAAAGGGGTTTGGCTCAATTTGACCCTTATAGGTCAAATTGGGCTAGGTTGGGTTAGGTTGACCAATTGGTCAAATTGGGTCAAACCAATACTTGGGTTAGGTTCAAATTATGATTTGAAGTATTTTTCTTCAAGTGGCTTCAATCAATTTAGCATAGGTTTGATTTTGGCTCATTTGGATTCATATAGGTCAAATGGGTCAAGTTGACCAATTTGACCAAATTGGTTAAATTGGCTCGGGTTAGGTGTTGGTTCAAGTTCAATTGGTCAATTGGATAGGATTGTAAGATTTGGCTTGTGTTGATTTATATTTAATTTGGTTTTAGGCCAATTTGACCCTATAGGTCAATTTGGGCTAAGTTGGTCAATTGAGTCCAATTAGTCAAACTGGGCTCAATTATGGATTTGACCTATTTTGGCCTTTTAGATCAATTTGGTTCAACTTGGGTTAAATGACCAATTGGGTTTGGTTTGGCTCAACTGATGGTCAAGTCATATTTAATCATTGATCATGGGTTAATGTGAATCATTGGATTTAATTGATTTGGTGTAGGGTAAGTTTTTGGCTAGTTTGGGTTCATATGGGTTAAAGGGTTGACTTGGTCAAATGACCAAGTTGGCTTGGTTTGACCCAATTTAAGGCAATTGATCATCCAAGGGTGATCAATGATCATGGTATGAGATTTGGATGAGCTTGGTTCAATCCAATTTGGGTTTGATTGAAACTTGGTTCAAATGGGTTCTTTTTGGTCACTTTGGGTCAACAGAACCTAAATGGATTAATTGGCTTGGTTTTGATTTGATTAAGGCATAGTTAAATTTATATATGAGTTTAGGATTGAATTATAAATTCAACTGCATTCAACTTGGGCTATAATATGTTTTGGTTCATTTGAAATTTTCAAGTCAAAAGGGCTGAGTTGGGCTTGACTTGGGTTGATTTCAATTTGGCTTAATGATTGTAGATTTCATTTATATTTGGATAGATGGTTGAAGGAATGATTAATTCAAGAGAAAATCCATTGATTTTGGCTAGATTTAGATAGGATTTGGCTAAGTCCAATGAATTAGCTTGGAGGGCTTAGATTGGGTTTTAATTTGATTTTGGATTTATTTTTGGTCATTTGAATGTCTATTTCATTTATATTTGGGAAGATAATTGATGGAATAATTAATTTATAAGAAAATCAATTGAGTTTGAAGTGATTTGAAGATAAATTTAACTAAGCTCATGGAGGTAGGTCCAAAGGGCTTAGAAGAGAATTTGATTTAATTTTGATCATGAGAGTATAAATTTCATTTGTATTTGTCAAGATAATTGAATATATAATTGATTTATGAGAAAATCAATTGATTTTGGGTTGATTTGGATTAAGATTTGGCTAAGATCATGGAGGTAGGTCTATATGGCTTAGGAAGGGTCTTGAGCTTGGATTTGAGGTTGAGATTGATTGATTGATTTTCGAAATTTGATTTTGATTTTGAATTTGGGGTTTGGTTTGAGAAGGAGAACATGGATTGGGTTTAGGCCATAGGATGGGTAAATCTCCCTAAATCCATAAGGCATAGCCTACTCGTATGACTAACCCTTCTAAGTCTTTAGGATCAGGTTAAGTGTTCACCTAATCACTATAAATGTCTTAAGACTAAGAAACTCTTAGTATCTATAAGAGTCCTAGATCTATGATGAGGAGATTGATAATTCACTCCAAAAGTGAGGTCAACACATTAGTAAGTTCCTTTTATGAGTTTAATTATAGTCCTTTAACTCTTGTCTTAATTGAACCCATTGGTTCAGATTAACCAAAGGTTTTACCCAACCCACAATTTTAGTTAACTAGGATGTAACCCTAGAATGACTATAAGATCTTTTAAACATAGCAAAACCCATTAAAGGAGACCATATATGTTTCAAATCTTAATCTTAATCTTCCTTTTAACTAAGTTTAACATAATACATCTTTATGTTAACCCTAATCTTAGCTTAACCCAAAATAAGCCCAATGGGACTAATAAGTAGTTTAAGCACTTTATCATGTCCTCTAGTGGTTTGAACATGATTATATTAATTACATTTGACCATTAAGTTTTTAGATATGGGCCAAGTTTTTGAGTTTAAGCTTAATCAACTTAGACCCCAAATCACTTTATTCATTGGACCTAATGAACTATTTTAGGCTAATTAATTCAATCAAATATGAGAATTCTTCCTAATAAGTTCTAATATGTTAAACATAACCAAATTGAGGTCAGTAGACTTTTAGATTAGCTTAGTATGGCATTTAACCTAAGTTAACTCAATTAAACTTATTTAACCTAATAGAACTTATATTTTCAAATTTGTTAAATTGATTTAACTTAAAGACTTTGAGTCAATTTCAATAGATCAATTTATATAAATCATAAACAATTGGAGCTTGATTAGACTAATTAGATTATTTGACCCAAGTCAATGCATTAGAATTCCTTAGATTTATGATGGCTAATTTGACCCAACTGAACTAAGCTAACCCTTGGAATACATTTTAGATATTTAACCATGTTTGACTTGACCTCAATTAACCTTGAATGCATTCAAATTAATTAATTAGACTAGTTGACCTAATTGAACTTTATAGGTCAAATTGAACAAATTACCATTAAACGAGTATTTTAATTGACCTAAATAGGTTCATCATAGATGAGATTGGCTTAATTTTTCCTTAGTTGAGTGAATTAAATTCAATTTACCTAACTTAGCCTATTGAAACTTCTAAGAATATACTTAAACAAAATAAGCTTAAACATTTAATTTTATCAAACTAATTAACTTAAAATTTTTAATTGAGTTCACATTATTTTAATTAAGCTGAGTTTCACCATTGGTTTAACTAGATTGAGCCAAATGGTTGGTTTAATCCATAGTGAACACATACTTAAACCATTTGATTTAATTAAGCCAATCCAACTTAATTAAACTAAATCAAGCCTTCTAGTTAATTATTATTGAGAGGAAAAAGTAGTATGATATCATGATGGTCTTCTATTATAAGAGATTATACAAGAAGACATAAGAAAAAAAATAGATCAATTGAGTTAGATCCAAAAAATCTTATCTAAACTACTGTAAAACATTGACAAAAAAAATTTTCATTATCGTCAAGTTAAATTAAGTAGAGAACATATGTTGATCAGTATCTTAAATGGATTAGGCTCCATAGGATTAATTACACACAAGGATACCTCTAAAAGACATTCTTGATTACTAATTTCATACTTTTATTTCAATTTATTTGATTTAACATTAAAGAAGACTATGATTCAAGAATTATTATCCTTATAGAATATTCTATGCTTTAAAATAAGTCAATTCACAAGATAGAGGAAGAATCATTATAACCAAATGAGACAACTCTCTCTCTCTCTCTCTCTCTCTCTCTCTCTCTCTCTCTCTCTCTCTCTCTCTCTCTCTCTCTCTCTCTCTCTCTCTGCATGATAAGAAACTTATGTGATAATAATATTTTAATTAAAAAAAAATTAAAGAGGAGCAAAATAAACCTCTGCATAGGAAGAAAAAGATAGAAATAACTTAGAATTTTAAGAATCTATATTTTACAACCTTATCCAATGTAAACCTTCATATCAAGATGGGTCATATCATGTTAAGATCATAATAATTGATTAAATATTAAAAATCAAATTTTTTTTCAATTTCACAAATACGAAGTCACTACTATCACCAAAATATCATAAAATAAAATAGTAAACATCTACTTATATCATGTCATAACTATACAATTAAAAAGAATATATATAACAATTATGGTATAATTCTTTTACCAATGAAATATGTGTATCAACATGACTATCAAAAGAATAGATTTAAACTAGCAATATACCTAAGGTCAGACTCTCAATAGTAACCGTGGTGTTTATTTTTGGATGGTTCGTGTGGACACCATGCAGATCATAGGGGCCACTTATTGAAGTGATCGAGTATGATATTAAGGTATATCTCGAAAGATAGAAACATCACCCTATAGAAGACCTAATCGCCTAATAAGGACTCCTAAGGCATGATGGGTCTTCAAATATACTAAAGATTTTTTCCCTACATTACGTGGAAAAGTAAAGTAGGGTTTATTTTAAGTCGGGTTCTTTAGTTCCCTAAGGAGGTAAGCCTCCATAGTTAATTACATCCTAGAAAATAAGATTTCCTAAGAACACTCTCAATTAAAGTAGTCAATTATTTCCTCCATAAATTTCAAGATTAGATTATCAAAGGATTAGTTATGTTTGGAAAATCAAGTGGGAGGGACCAAGTGGAAGACTTATTTTTGGAATCCAAAGGGAGGAAGTAAGAAATGCTCATGATACTAGGAAACATAGTGAGCATTCCAATCTATCCTATGGTGGGCTTTATACCTTTGAGAGTAAAGAGATTTATTTATTTGAATTGAATTTTTATTTCATTGCTATGGATTATAATCCATCAACACAAAGTTGTGGAAATTCCTAACAGGTGAGGATTTATGCTCGTAGCTCAAAGAAAACTAGCTACCTCAGATCCTAAATCTAGGGAGCTTTAGCATAAGCTAAAGCATGACCTAAATCTAAGTGGAAGGTGGACACAAAGGTTTATCTCTACAAGAGAGAATAAACACGTCCGACTCTTCTGGACTTACAACTGCCTAGAGTGGTTGCCAGCTAACACCTCCTATGTTTCAAATCTATGTGATCCGGTCTTATGAAATTGTAAGATAGTTAAGCTTGTTGTTTAATTGGAAAGAGACTAAAGCCTAAACCAACTTCTTAAGAGACTAGAGCATGAGTGGTATTAGCACATGACTTAATCTACAAATGCAAAATCTTTAAAAAAAATATTTTATTTTGACATAATATTTTGGAAAAAGGCTTGGGATTTCCTATCGTGAAAGGAAGGAGATCCCCCATATTCAAGGAAGAAGAAATATGTATGCATGATGTGAGACATACAACCATACAGCTAAGGGGTTGTTAAATCTTTTAAATATCTTATTTAAATCATAGGCTTTATGGTGAGGTTATGAATTATTTTAAGACTTGGTTATGAGTTGTTAGTTGGATAGAAAAAATAATTTCATCTTAAGAGTCTACTGCATTTAGGCCACACATTAAAGCATCAAACATAAAGAAACTATGAAAATCATGCAATCCTAATGCACAATTTAAACATAACATCAAATAATTTTATAAGCTGACACAAAAGTGTTGACCTCATTTTTGGATGAGGTTAATATCAACTTGAAATTAGTAATTAGGATGTTCTAACTTCAAATAAGAACCTCCTAATTCAAAGCTTAGGAAACTATACCTAGTGCCCTCCTTGGGTTTATTCTAACCCAGTTGACTTAGGTGAGACCCACCTCGCCAAAAGTCAACTCATCAAAAATTTGAACCTAATTCAAACTCAATTCAAAATTGAATTTGAATCAAAACTCAATCAATCATCAATCAAATGTGATTACATTTAAAATGAAGAGAATTAAAATAAAACCAAAACATTTTGATCAAAGCATTTGGGTTGGATTCAATTTTTCAAACCAAGTCAAATGGGTTCAAGTTTAAACTCAAATCCACTTGAGTTTGAAAATGGGCAACCATGTATTTGTCTAGGGACTATAATGGTAATGCCATAAATAACAAAATAAAAAAGGAAGAAATAAAAACTAAAGAAAAGAAGGGAAAATAAAATTTCCCTCTTCCACCTCTTATAAGAGAAGGCTACCTTCAATTGAAGGCAACCAAGCAAGCAAAATCCAAGGAAAAGTTGGCTTATCCCAAGGGAAGGAAGAAGAGAAGGAGAAGAAGAAAAGAAGAAGAAAAAAGAGAGCAAATAAATTGGCCAAGCTTGGGAAATGGGAAGGGGAAGCCTAACCCCTCCCCCTTTTCATTCCAAAATCTTCACCAGAGTTAGGGGAGATGTTCAAGACCTTTCCCCAGCCATCTCATCGTCGGCAAGGTGGCGTATAGAAAAAAGTTGAAGCCCCTTTAATGGTGAAATCCAAGGGAGTGGGTTTCACCTCAAATTGAAGCTACCAACACGTTCTAGGGGTCAAGGCGAGCCAAATCGAATCTTCCCCTCGCTTCCCTCATCGTCGGGAGGCCAGAGAACAACCAACACCACCTCAGACCAAACCCATGTTGGTCAGGGGAGAAATTCAGAGGGAGACAACTCGTTTCCTTTGGCGCACAAGCTTCTTGCATCGTTCTGAAGAAAATGGAATGGATTTCATCACTGGAGATTGCCGAATTGGAGGTTCTCCATTAACACACTCTCATTTTTCCATTAAGCTTTCAGTTTTCATTATTTTTGAAGGAAACTTGATCCTAAGTGAGATCAAGCCGCTTATATTGATAGGAAATCTTTCCATGATCATTTTTGCAATCAAAATTGAATGATTTTATTCCTTGGATCACCGAAAAATAAACCCAATCGGATGGACGGCTCTCAATTTAAGCAGTTCAGGAAGGTGATGAAATCTCTACCGTCCATTCCTTTAAAAAGTAATGGACAGCTCTGATCTAGTTGTACGATTGATTTTATCCCATTAGGATTCGCGAAACAATCGTGGACCATCCGATCTTTAATTGGACCATCCGGATCAATCCCGTGTCTGCCACCTTTTTAACACGGGATCCACGTGGATCCTGCGTGGACCAACCAGCATGCGAAACCCGACAGGGTTGCCATGTCAGCATGACTTGTTTAAAGAAGAAAATTGAGATTTTTGAATTAAAAAAATTACTAAAATTACTCAGAACTTATATAAATCATAGAAAAATAAATAAAAATTAGAAAAAAAAATATAAATAAGGGCTCTATGGATTTTCCTTGATGAGAGGAATCTATAAAAATTAAAACCCCCAAATAATTTGGGGTATTTTAGTTTTAATTTGAGTTTAATTAAAAACCATTAAACCTTAGTTACTCTTAAACCACAAACCCAATTGATTTGAAATTTTGGGGAAATGAAATTGGGGTTAAAACACACCTTATGTAAAAATTTCATAATTGTTTTCATTGAATTTTATGGGAAATGAAAATTTAAACCCTAAACCTAAAATTTAATTAAATAAATTACTTTAAAATGGAATAATTAAGAAAAATGAATTAGAAAACTTTAAATCAACCTAATGAACTTAATGAACATTAAAATATCAAGGGAACTCAGTTAAACTTAATAAATCACAATTTGACTTAATTAAGTAATTAATTGAATTAATTAGTTCAAATAATTAACCAGAACTTAATTAAATCATAATAAATTAACCAAATGTCCAAAATTTATGAATAAACCCTCATCAAAAACATATTTCAGTGTGGAATCAATGAAAAGTGAAACTCCTAAATGAATTTCATTAAATTAGGCATAATTTAGATTTTAATGAAATAATTAAAATATTAATTATACTGTGATTATGAATCTAATCAAGATGAAACTTCAGAAACATGAAATTGGCATGTAACCCCACTTACCATAAAAATTTAAAACCCAATTGATCTTTGGATTGGGGGTTGTTGTATTTCCAAATTCTTAGATTAATATTAAATCAATAATAAATAATAAAATCCATTAATTCATTAAATCATGAAATAAATTGAACTAATCTTAATCAAACATCAGAAATACTTAAGGTAGTTCTCCAAACAGCCTAAGTCAAAGGGTTAATCAATTTCAAACTTAAGGACTAATGAAATTAAACCTTAAATTAATGAAATAATTAATGAAATCAAATATTAAAACTTAAATCACCAACTCTTAATGAGTCCTTACATCTCTATTGAATCAAATCAAATGAATGCTAACCTTAACCTAAGTGCTTTAGGTTAACCTAAATTACACTAAATGAAATCAACATGATTTAATCCAAAAGATTAATATAAACCAAATGAACTAATTAAAACAAAACCAAATAAAATAAATCAAATCAAATAATCCAATTCAAATTAAATCAAATGAAATAACTTAAAATCAAACCAATTTTAAAACTAAGCAAGAATCAAATAAAAAGGAAAGAAAACATCAATCCAAATCCAAACAAACTAAATGACATCAAAAGGATTAATCAAGATGCTTAAGGATCTTAGTTAGATCTTTTGGATGAATCTTCATCTTAGGATGAGGATTTCATTCTACTAGAAGCTAGGATGTAGAATAGGGTGAGTTCCATCCAAAAATTGAATCCATTCTATTCTTTATTCTTGAAAACCTAAACATCACTTTAATCAAATAAAGTGAAAATAAAATGAAAATTAAATCACTAAATCATTTGAATTGAAACCACCCAAAGGTAAAATTTCAAACAAACTTAAACTCCAAATTGAAACTTAAACTAAAGAAGCCTAACAAAGTCTTGCCACACAAACCTATCTTCTACACACACTAGATCATTTAGGTCATGGACCATAGATTTAGGATAGATTATTCTGTGATTCTTTTATGATTCTCTGTAATGTGTTGTGATATCCTGTGCTTCACATGTCTGTGTAGTGTATTGCTTTAGACTGAATGCCTAGACTTATTTGCTTGTTAGACTGGATGATAGGATGTTCTTTCTAGAATTAACTCTAATTTTTGTAGGGGACTATGTCAAAGGGATTGTTGTCATAAATAAAATAAAATAAAATAAAATTGGTGTTTGCTTATAAGTGCTAAAAAATCCATTAACATAGTCCATATGACAGGTGGGCTTAGCAAGCAACTAATGCTAAGCCTGTATGTTTGTAAAATATAACTGTTGTGTGTTATTTATATTTCATAGCATCTATTTTGCAGGACTTAGGATTTTATTTTGAATCTTAAAATGTAAATTTGAGCTTAGAATTATGTTAGGATCTATGGGGTCAAGGATTAGCAGGAGCTGACCCTACTTGGAGATGGTGCAGTGGTCTCCTGTGGAGCCCGATGGATGTCCTTAAAGAAGGAGATTATCCTAGAAAGAAGACCCATAGATCTAGACTTGTAGTTCTAAGCCGTGTTGTATATAAGCACGCTTCAGCCCATTTTCTTTCATCCGGGGTACAAGCGATTTTCATTGGCCTTTTTCTTAAATTAAATTGGCTTGATTTATTTTGGGTGCTCAATAGAATCAACCTGCTTTTTTAAGTTTCTTTCTGTGTTGTGCTTTCATGTGAATGAGTGCTTGGACGATTAGGCTCATAGAAGAAAACTAAATTTTCTACTCAACTAAACTTAACTAACTGAAACTTAAAATAAATACAACTCAAAACTTCATAAACTAAAGCCTTAGGCATAACATAGAATCAATTAGAAATAATTAGGTTTGAAATCAAGAAATCATATTGTTTCCATCCCTTGAATTGGGCAACTTCACCCATTGTACATAAGAGGCATCTGTCCTATTAGGATGACCACCTTCTTGGGGAAGCTTGCCTTTTATTATTGATTTGACCCATAAACATTTCTAACTGCATGACATTAGGCATAAAATGCATACCCATGGCCTAAAATAAATCTTGAGTCAAAATCTTAAAAATCTAAAAATGTGCATTAGTTAGATGCATTTCATACCCTACATGTAGGAGTGAGTCTAGGTTCATAGATTCCTTTCCTAAAAATGCAACAGCTTAGCCATCTTGCATTCATAAGATTTGACATCATGAATTTAAAATGCGCTTAGGTAGTGTTAGCTGGCAATCCTCTCCAGGCGGGTTGTAAGTCCAGAAGAGTTAAGGATATGTTAGTTCCCTAAAGTGAGAGGAATAATTGATAATTTCCAAAGATAGAACTAGGTCTAGCATCTGACATGTGTCAGAAGCACCTATAGACTAGGTTCTAAAGCATCCTTTTTAGGAATAAGTCTTCCACCCTAAGCGTTTCTATAATCTTGTGCTGCTAGAATCTAAGTCCTAGATTTCTAAGAAAATGTCAACTCGAAATCTAAATTAAATTCTAAACTTAAATCTCAATTATAGGATAGTTGAAATGTCTAATGGGCATCCCTGTATCAATAGGTATTTCCTAATTCATCCCAATTGGCCTCCATAATAACTCTCTCTAAGTTGAATCAATCCCAATTGAAATTCCAAAAATCAATCCTTTGAAAGCCACCTTAGAAATCTTTAGAAATAGCAACTCATTTCTTTAATTGAGAGTATTCTTAAGAAAAGACCCTTCTTAAGATGTAATTAACTATAAGGGCTTGCCTCTATAGGGAACCATGAACCCACTTTAAAATTAAATTGTGTTCTACCTTCCATGTAGTTTAAGGGAAAAATCATTGGTACATGAAAGAACCATTAGCCTTAGGAGTCTTTTATTGAAATAATCGAATCCATTATAGGAAAACATGTTTATCTTCTGAGATAATATGTTTATTCCTTAATGACATACTTGATCATCTAAATAAGAAATTCCTAAACTCTACGTTATGTCATAAATTTTCTCCACAAAAAGAATAAAAGGTCGGTGCTGCCGAGTATCATCGTACACCCCGAAAAAGAGAAAATTGGGTAGCCGAGCTCTACTCTTATACATCCTAGAATATAAAAGAATAATTATAATTATAAATGAATACATGCTATGGGGGTCTTCACTTCTTTATTTTTCTATCTCCTTCCTTCATTTTGTTTTATTTGATCCACTCCAAAGGCATCACATGGCACCCAAGGACTAAGGCTTCTAGCCACTGCTCATCTTAATCTCCCATAGCTATAATTCTAATTCTTATTACCAAAATTATATTTATATGAAAAAGTAAATCTAACTACACATGTAAAATAGAAGTTAGCTAAACATACATACAATCCCAAGCAGTTATATCATAATTTGGATTTAGCACTCTGCACCAGGGCAACCAAGCCCACCTGTCCTAACTTGAATTATGCTTGGGGGTTTAAGCAACTTGCAAGCAAAACATTTACATTTATTTTTAAGCAGCCCCTTTAGCACAATCCCCTATAGAAAATATGATTAAGCTAACAACGGCCTACATCTAGTCTACGAAGCATACACCATAACATCCAATCTAAAATATTACATTAGAAAGCAAAACATACATCACACATACATCGTCCTAACTTAGTACTAAAAGAGATGGATTAATTCTAATCTATGTGTTAAGGCTTTGTGTGGTATGTCTTAACTAAGCATTAGAGTTATGATTTTCTAAATTTAGGAAAATTTAATTTAACATGAAGGTTGGTTTCATTGCAAGTTGTTTAAATGATTTGTAAATTTTAATTTATGTTTTGTTTCATTTCATTTGATTTACACTTAGGACCTAAGTGTTATAAAGAGAAGAAAGAGGACCACCCTCTTTCATTCCTACCTTAAGCCATTTTTTAAAGCATATTTTTATGATTTAGTTTTGTTTAGTGAATGGCATATTGAATATTATTTTTTTATTCCTAAGTTTATGTTAACTGTAAGTAATCCTATTCAATGTGAAAGGCATCTTAGGATTAATATAATTGAATTACCATCACATGAAATATATCAAATCATTTCTTTCCATCACATGTAAAATGCATATGATCTTAACACTTATCATATCTATACATATAATGTATTTTTCACACACTTAAATGATGATGAATACATATGTTTGAAATTTATATTTTTAGTTAATTGAATTATTTATACATGTAGATTAAAGCTCTATCTAAATTCTAATACCAAAATACATATGAATGAAATCAAATAAGTACGTGCCATTATTAACCATGGAAGTGAGGTAATCAAATGACCTCATTGGGGCTACTTAAAGCCTCATATTCCCAAAATGTCTAGACTATATACTTATTAACATTCAAACTTATGTAAATCTATATATGAACTAAAGAGAGCACTAGCTTACATGTAATATGTGCCAATAACTTAGATGATTATGGATGTATGTATTTTTAATAACAAAAGGCAATTTTTATCTTTTAATTAAGCATACATACACATGTATAAAAGATGTAAGTAAGTGTGTGCCATTATTAACCAGGAAGTGAGGTAATCAAATGACCTCCTTGGGGCTACTTAAAGTCTCGTATTTTTAGGATGTCTAGACTAAACACTTGCTATCTTACATACATGTAAATGTGTACACAATTATATAGATGAAAGTCATGCAAAGATTGTATTTTTTTTTTTTGAATTATTTATGCATATGAATTAAAGCTCTATCCAAATTTCAATACCAAAATGCATAAGAATGGAATCAAATAAGTATGTGTCATTGTTAACTAAAGAAGTGAGATAATCAAATGACCTCCTTGGGGCTACTTAAAGACTCATATTCTCGGGATGTTCATACTATATACTTATTAACATTCAAACTTATGTAAATCTATATACGAATCTAAGAAAGAAATATTCACATTCATATGACTAAGCTATAAACACATGAAAATCCTATATGTATTCATAACTATCATCACTCCACATATTATTATCAATTTATAAACTTTGAAAAATAGATGTGAATTCATTAGTGCTAATAGCCACTCATATAATTAAGTTAAGTCAACACATGCAAGCTTACATAAGTAACTTTCATTTTATTCATTTAAACTTGAAAAAATGAATGCATGAAACCATATGACATACAACATTTAAAGTAATTGGAAAGGAATAACTAAATATAAACACATGGTTCATTCAACTAAATTAATTCCTAAGGATAATCATATCAAATACAATTATTTAAGGAAAACCCAAGCTTCTTATTAATTTGGTTTTGGATTTGAGCTGATTTAGAAAGAAGAGAGATTATTTATTATTTTAATCCCATTCCCATGTTGGTAGTAATAATTGATTTAAAGAAAGGTAATTAGGTGGGTTTTATGCATTAATTAAATTAATCATTAATCAAATCACTTAATTACCTTTCCTATGCTTTTTTAATTTAACTAATCATTTAATTATAAGCCACAAAATGATATGAACATGTGAGGAAGTAAAATTGCAATGCTCCTAAAGACCAAATGCAATTGGCTCATAATCAAAGATTAATTAGGTTAAAGAATCTAATTAAGCACTCTTATGATTTTCTCACACTTATGGCTTAATTATAATTTCCTTAAGGGTCTTTATGTTATTAAACACATAAAGAGGAACCCTTAATTTCATTTTTAATTACTTGATATAATTTGCATTTTAATTTGATTTAGTTTGACTATTTAATTAACCAATTAATCACTTAATTAATCCATATTTTAATTAATTCTTTTAAAATGAAATGGATTTAGGAAAGAGATTAGGAAAGAGGTCCTAATCCCCTCCCCCTCTTCCATTCACTATTAAACAGTGATTTATAAACTTTAATTAATTAAATCTTGTTATTTTCAATATTAATTAATCACCTAATTAATTAAAGAGAGTAATTAAGGTTTGAATCATTAATTTCCCCTAATTATTAGGCAATAAATTCCAATAAAATCATGAGAGGTAGAAGTCATCTCATTGAATGGACACACAAAGTTTGAAATCATTTGCCCAAGTAATTAGCACTTAATTAAACTAATTAAGTTTGTAATTAAATCCTAATTGAACCTTAATTACTGTCCAAAATTAATTAAAAATGAATTTAATAATTATCCTTTGAATTGCCTTTAAAATGAGTATTTATCTATATTTTTCTACAATCTATTATGATTTTCCAAAGTTTCAATCATTAAAATGAATTAATTAAGCCTAATTAACCCTAATCTCATCATCACCACGTGTATCACTGATGTGGCATGCATTCCATGTGACGTCGTGGGATTGGTTATTAAACTCATTTGAATCAGGACTAACGTGGCTGGCGGCAAACACGCTTTCATCTCCGCCGTCTGATTTAAGATCGAATAGTGTAGATTAATCCTATGATTCCTAAGGATTAAATCAGATTAAATCTAATTGCAAGATCACGACCGTCCATTCGAATCATGTAAAATGAATGGACGATGATCTATCCTCTCATGCATAATGGAAGACAGACATTGTCCACCTTCCTCCACCCCTCCATCTTCCTCCATCGAATTCAGGCTCGTCGGAGCTCGAATTGGCTCAGGATTGATCCCACACCTTCAGGAAAGTGATCTACAAGGATCATACAGTTAGATTAGCATGACATTCACATTTCCTTCAAAAAGGCCTAAAAAATTTAGAAAATCTCAGTTTAATGGAATAGTACCTCGCTAGAGCTCAAGACCTGTGATGAACTGACCGAGGTAGCTTCACCTTGATGAGGCGAAGCCCTGTTGAGAAGATGGTGCAATGCATCCCTATCGATTGCTTTGTTGACCCAGTACCACCGTAGAACTCATGAGAGTTGGTCTAAAAGGTACTTTTGATGATCGGGGAGCTCGAGAAAAGATTTGTTTCACCTCGTTGGAGCTTGGTGAATGTGTGGGTGAAGTTAATTTGGGATTGGTTGGGATTTGGTGGAGTTGGATGAAATAGAACCTTGTCCTATTTTGGGCGGGCTCGATTTCATCATCACTGGTGATGGGAAAGCTCTAGGGACTTGAAAATGACTCTAGGGAGTTTGTCTATGGCTGTTAGGGCTCACTGAGGGTCGAATGGCTTAGTTTGGATAGAAATGAGGGGATATACCCCCTCCTCCCTTGGATTGGATGGCCTTGATCCATTTAGCTTCTAGTAGCCATCTGACTGTCACAAGTGGTTGTGGGTGGAAAGGAATCATCTGAGGTGGCTCGATTTGGTTGGCCAAGTGAGGATGAGTGGTTGTCATGGGAGGAGGTGGCTATCCTTGGGTTTCCAAGTGTTCCAATGATGGAAGAGAGGTGAAATCACCTCCCCTTGGTTCATGCCTAACCCAACCACTTTTGGGTCAGGTGAGCCAATGTCCTACTTGATTACGTGGAGGTCTAAGAGGTTGCCAAGTGGATATGGAGTGGGTTTGACCATTCAAATGGGGCATTTGTCCCATGTGGTGGCCCAAACCCATTTAATTTTGGGTCAATTCAGGTTGGATTTGATTTGGGCTGACCCAAGGTGAGCCAAGGATGGGTCATGCCAAGTTTTATTGGGTTTGGGCTAGGAGTGGGTTTGGCTCAATTTGACCCATGTAGGTCAAATTGGGCTTGGTTGGGTCAAGTTGACCAATTGGTCAAATTGGGTCAAACTAAGGGTTGAGTCAAGTTCAAATGAGTATTTGGAGTGTTTTGGTGCAATTTATTAGGGTTTATTTGGCTTAGATTTGAATTTGACCCATTTAGGTTCAAATGGAATGGGTCAAGTTGACCAATTTGGTCAAATTGGCCAAATTGTCTTGGGTTAGGCATTGGTTCATGTTCTATTGGTCAATTGAAGATGATTGTAGGCTTTGGCTTGAATCAATTTGGCTTTCATTTTGATTTAGGACAAATTGATCTTTTATGTCAATTTGTGCTAAATAGGTCAATTGGATTCAATTGGTCAAATTTGGTTCACAATCAATATCAATTTATTCTATCAACTAGGGTTATGAAAATATTGCATAAAAAATTTGAAAAATAACCAAAAAAAAAAAAAAAGAACAAAAGAAAAAAAAAGAAATGGATTGTGGCACTTTTTTTGAAAAGCAAAATAGTGAACAAATTGTAAAGATAATTGTAACATTAATTGCAAATCTATTAAAAAAATAATTTTTAAAAAACATATTATATATGTATATTCTTTTCTATTTAAAAGAATTTATAATAATTTTCTCACACATGTCACACTTCTCAGCATATAAATTAGAGTATGGGCGTAAATGAGTTGAATTGAGTTTAACTTACCTCTGTCTTGAAATTGAGCTTGATTAATTAGTTGAGTTAGAACTTTATTTTGTGAATTCGAGTCGGCACACAAGTTAGCTCATTTAGTATAGAAAAGATAAAATAAAATCTAATTCTAGTAATTATTGTAATAAAATAATAAAAAGAATGAGAAATTAGAAGAAAAATAATAAGAAATTATTTTATATAAGAAAATAAGTTATAATTTTAAATTATTTTTTAACAACTTTATACTTATATTATTGAATTCTAATATATTTTTTGTTTGTTTTATATTAATTTTTTTAAAAGAGCTAGCTTGTGAGTTAATCAGTTAAGTTTGGGTTGTCTCAAGCTAGGCTTGGTAGATCATCGAGCTTGGCTCACGAGCCATATATCGCCGCTAATCTTGTCTTATCGTTGGATTAAATCATTTGCCCCTAGGCTAAAGCTAACATAAATAGATATATGAATGTGCAAAAATAAATAAATATATCTGAATATGCAAAAATCACTCTCAATAACTCATGATCTAGGCATTGTGCCAAGATTTGAGAGTTAGAAGAGTTTGCATAAGAAAGCAACTTTTTGAAGAAGAGTTGAGAGATGTTGTTGCCACTACAGGGAAGAGTGAGTGGTGTGTTGACCTCTTTTTTGAATGAGGTTAAGAATTGAATCATATCATAATGGTAAGGCTGTAATTGAGTTAAATCACCATAGATTGGAGTTGACTTGGAATATAAGTTCATGTCGGCTGGAGCTTGAGTCGAACTTTCTCATATAGGCTGTTGCTTAGCTTGTTTAAAATTTTCAATGATCGTACTTAGCTTGTTTATATTAAATGAGCGAGTACTTCAACAAGCTAAAAATTTAAATGAATACTTTGCTTTTTTATATTAAGTTATAAAAAATAAATTTATAGAACTAAACTAATAGAATTAAAAAAAATGATGAGTTATTTAATAAATTTATTAATGAATAAATATTTATAAAATAATACTATTGAATTTAAATTATATCATATTATTATTAAATCTATAATTAAATATGTTATGTTTAATCACATTTTCATTAAATAATATATGAGCTATCATCAAGTTTAATATCGAGCATTGAACAAGTTATTTATTGAATAACAAATGAGTTTGAGATGGGTCATATTCAAATTTAGTTCATTTAATCATTGAGTTTTCAAAAACCATTCAAGTTTGTTTATTTATTAATTTAAACAAATTTGAATGACTATTATTCAAGCTAAGTTGAGTTGTTCATAGCGTGTATTAGTTTCTTTTCTGACTTTAGGTGGTCAATCTGATCTCGACTATTTGAGTAATGTCCTCGCCATAAACTTGATTTTTTGTGGTGACAGTAGTAATTACCTGCTATAATTGATGTCTCATAATGGTAATGATAATGCTTGTTAGATATCATGGAATTCCACCAACAATTTTTTTTCTAATAATTAACCTATGTGACAAGGTGGTTGTCATTTTCATCTATCTTGTGATAATTATGATGGTCGTCTTTTGAGAATGAATCAACATGATGATTATAAGGCTTGGCAGATGAAGGGTTAGGCCATTAGGGTGACAATCACCAAGTTGGATGTTTCAAGTGTAAGATTAAATTTATGTTTTATATATTTTCAGACATAGCCCTAAACTCTTGAGAGGTTTGATAGAATAAGGGGGTTAGATCCTATATATAGAGTGAGAATTTTTATTAGTGCTTTTGGGTTTTTGAAGGTCTAGATGTTAGAATCAGAACACTTGATAATTAAAAAGTTATATAACATGTCAAGTTTATCTACATTTACTACTTATATGTATGAAATGGATAAAAATATCAAAGATGTAGCCAAAATATAGAGAATTGTCACAAAAGATGTAGAAATTTAATGCAAGCATCTTTTCTTTTAAATGATATACAAATATGATAAAATTGAAAGCACCTATGTATGTAATGATCTATTGAAGCAATGATTTGACGCTTTTTTTACTTGGTTTTGACAATGGGATGGGAGGTTAATGATAATGAGCCTAACAATATAATATCGTTGTAAAAACTACACCGAATAAGAAGTTCCCAAAGAAATTTACTTGCTCTAGTACTAAATATGATGTAAGATGAAATTATTTAACCTATTTAATAGAAATATGTTGTTGGATAGTAGAAATCTAACTAATAGTTGTAAATAGATAGGCTTCAATTAATTTCCTTAGGAAAGTGACTTGACGATACAAATTTTATCGATGGATTTATTTAGCAACTATTGACTCAAATAAGGATATATTATGATAATGCTTGAAATTATGTTAATGAAATTTAGAGTTTTAGCCATGCAGTAGTGTAAAAAAATAATAATCAGTTAACATTAAACTAACATTGATGGGAGCTAATGTTTATGATTGTATAGTGGGGATAACTGAAGTACGTCTCCATGAATGATTCTTTGTCATGTTGACCTTCTTCTCTTTTTAAGTTCTTTTCAAGGATTCATATGCTCTCATAATAGAAATCCTTTTGGGTGGAAAGTACTCAAAGATACCATACCCAAAGTGAAAGAAAATAAATAAACTTCTTTCCAAAATGATCAATAAATGGCATATGTAGTGATGAAAAAGGAAACCCAGGAGGTCATGAAATTGTGACTATCTATGTGCATTCACCAAGAAGTTGAATTTTTATGATTTAATGGACTAGTTGTTTTATTGGGTTCCAAGGTTACATGCTTTATGGAGAAGGGGATCCAATGTGTTTTGAACAAATCGAAGGAGGGAGAGAGGGGAATGTTCATATATTTTGAGAGAGAGAGAGAGAAGATTGTGAAAGATGTGATTTCAAGGTCAAAAGGTGATGTGGAGTTCAGATGGTTAGGTGGAGGCTAATGGCCATAAATGGGTAAAAGGGGTTCATATGGATATGATTTAGCTTTGGTTCTACCATCACTACATACATAAGGCCTAATGACTAAGGACATTAGCACATACATGATGATAACCCAACAAATAGATTGTAAGACTTAAATATGGATTCTATGACTCATACATGCAAGAGTCAAATAAGTATTCAAAATGGATAGAATATATATAGATTTTACTTGATCTTCTAAGTATATATAATAATTAGACTTAATTACTCTCTAAAATTTTTGGTGATAGTATCAGTTGATATCAATATGTGGATAGAGTTATTGAAATAAAAGAAATGCTATGTAGGAAGATTATGACTTTTATATGAGTTTCATAATTTTAGTAATCAAGAATGTTCTTGTTTCAATTGATTTTTTTCATATGCATGTAATTCTATATCTCATTACTAATAATGAAAAAAATTACCCTCTCCCTTTATTCCCCTTACACTTTTATTAGGCTATGAAAGCTGAATGATAGTATTGTTTAAGAACATTTGATAAGGTACATTGAGTGGCTTAAACTACTATCTACAAATACAATATTCAACAAATTCATATTTTCATAAAAAAGTAGTTGTGCATGATAATTTTTTTTTACTCTTTGTCCTTTGATTATAGCAGTCAACTTCTTTGATCAATTAACGGATGCAAAGCTTTATTATTATTAGTGCTGATGATATAGCAACTCTTCTACAGCTCTTGGTCAACCAACCTAACATCCCGAAAGATGAAGATATATAAATTTCATTTTTTTTTTGTTTTGCTTGAGTTAAATTTTAGTTCAAAATAATTTTTATAGTCAGGATTCAATAGTTGTTCATGATATTCTTACTAATTCTTATTATTTGTGTTACAGTTCAAATTATTTTTGACATTATATTCTTTTGGTGATAGTATCTGAAGTTGCCCTATATCAATATGTGGATAGAGTTATTGAAATAAAAGAAATGCTATGTAGAGGAAGATTATGACTTTTATATGAGTTTCATAATTTTAGTAATCAAGAATGTTCTTGTTTCAATTGATTTTTTCATATACATGTAATTCTATAACTATTACTAATAATAATGAAAAAATTACCCTCACCCTTTATTCCCACTTACACTTTTATTAGACGCTATGAAAGCTGAATGATAGTATTGTTTAAGAACATTTGATAAGGTACATTGAGTGGCTTAAACTACTATCTACAAATGCAATATTCAACAAATTCATATTTTCATAAAAAAGTAGATGTGCGTAATAATTTTTTTTTACTCTTTGTCCTTTGATTATAGCAGTCAACTTCTTTGATCAATTAACGGATGCAAAGCTTTATTATTATTAGTGCTGATGATATAGCAACTCTTCCACAGCTCTTGGTCAACCAACCTAACATCCCGAAAGATGAAGGTATATAAATTTTTTTTTTTTTTGTTTTGCTTGAATTAAATTTTAGTTCAAAATAAATTTTATAGTCAGGATTCAATAGTTGTTCATGATGTTCTTACTAATTCTTATTATTTGTGTTACAGTTCAAATTATTTTTGACATTATATTCTTTTGGTGATAGTATCTGAAGTTGCCCTATATCAATATGTGGATAGAGTTATTGAAATAAAAGAAATGCTATGTAGAGGAAGATTATGACTTTTATATGAGTTTCATAATTTTAGTAATCAAGAATGTTCTTGTTTCAATTGATTTTTTTTATATGCATTTAATTCTATATCTCTATTACTAATAATAATGAAAAAATTGTGACCCTCACCCTTTATTCCCACGCTTACACTTATTAGACGCTATGAAAAATATTATAATATTGTTTAAGAACATTTGATAAGGTACATTGAGTGGCTTAAACTACTATCTACAAATGCAATATTCAACAAATTCATCTTTTCATAAAAAAGTAGATGTGCATGATAATTTTTTTTACTCTTTGTCCTTTGATTATAGCAGTCAACTTCTTTGATCAATTAACGGATGCAAAGCTTTATTATTGTTAGTGCTGATGATATAGCAACTCTTCGACAGCTCTTGGTCAACCAACCTAACATCCCGAAAAATGAAGGTATATAAATTTCATTTTTTTTTGTTTTGGTTGAATTAAATTTTAGTTCAAAATAATCTTTATAGTCAGGATTCAATAGTTGTTCATGATGTTCTTACTAATTCTTATTATTTGTGTTGGTTCAAACTATTTTTGACATTATATTACCAAAGGTAGCTGTTGATGATCTCACAGGTAAACAATATAATTTTTCGTAGAGTTGAGGGTTAAACTTAAGGTTATATAGATAAAAGTTATTTAAAATGGTTTATGATGAGTAGTTTTAAAAATTTAGCCATCATTCCACCAAAATGATTTATGATGAGTACTTTTTTTCGCTCTTGTTTTAACTTTTTACATTTTAAAGTCGCTACTGACTAAAATATTTGAATAGAAGTTGGAAGATGTATGAAATAAATGTTTCTTTTATTATATATATATATATATATATATATTCATTTATATTTGGGTCTCTTAATGTAATGAGCAAATCGATAATTGTGTAATGTTTCAAAATCATATGCATATCATGAAGCAATAATTTTGATGTTTTAAATCAAAACAAATTTATATTTTTATATATTATTTTTTTTAGACTCTTGCATTGGTGAGAGTTCAAAGCAGTCATTTATGGAAACATGTGTTTTTTTTTTTTTTTTTTTTAATGTTCTCATGTTTTCATTCATTGATATTTGGTTGACTTCGACTTTGCAAAAGTCAGATATGCAAATTTTATTTTTCTATATATATATATATATATATATATATATATATATATATATATATATATATATATTTGTAAAATTAGGAAAGTAGAGTACCTGCCTTAATTTATTACACCATCTTTAATTCTAATCTAACTATTTGCAATATGATATGCAATTTGATTAGGTTTCATCTAATCACATTAGAATTTATTTGCACAATTTCTTTTATGCATATTCTTAAATTTGAAAATTAAATTATATAAAAATATTTATTTAAATGATAAATTTCTGGAAAGGGCTTTGAGATTATAGCAACTTCAAGCTCCCTTGCATGTTTCATTTAAGAATCATTTGCAAAAAAATTATTAATTCTAATGCAATTTAAACAAATTTTTTTTCTTGATAAAATATTTCTATCAACCTCAAAATTTGCATTAAGAACAACTCTCAATGCAGTCGCTTTCCGTCGCTAAAAAGTGCTGAAAAATAGTAGAAATTTCTGTTGTAACGGTGCCGACAGAAACGGGCTTATTAAGGTGGGAGGGTTTTTGGAAAATAAAATATTATGAGATTAAGTTCTGCAACCGCCTCCCCTAAATTTCATTGTATTACTATATAATAAAAGTATTGACAAAAAAAATTTATTTTTTCAGCAGGATAAAAAATTACAATAATATTTTTACTCTTCATTTATGCTATCAAAAGTAATTATGAATCAACTATTTAGTACTCTATTTTGATGATATATGATTTCTTAACTTGATTTTATAAGACTAAATTTTAAATAAAATAAATATAACGGACTCATAATTTTTGATCTAGTGATTTGAGTAGCGTGTCCTTCAATGCATTTTAGTTTTAAATTATTTTATTTACAGTTCATGAAAACAAAACATATTTTATTAAAAAATATGAAAAAGAAATCACATTTAAAAACTATCTTCAAAATTTTATTTATTCCAACAGAGATTGAATATTTGTTATTATCTTTTCTGAATTTTAAATCAGACTAATCATCAGTCTCTCTGAAAGCTCAATTTTAAAGAATCAAGAATCACTTTCTATTAAAGTTGTTCTTAGTGACAATTTATTTATTTTATCTTTATCTATGTTAATTTAAGATTTTAAACTTATAAATTAATTTATTTCAATAATTTTGATTTTGCCACCACTCTCTCTAGGAGTTGATCGCATTGAGTTGACGAATGACTCAAGCCGTTTGTGGCTTCCATGATGGGTGTTGGAGATGTTGAATTTTTGGTTCTCTCCACCACTTTATTCAGAGTTATGTATTGAGGTTTTCAGTTCTTTTATAGCTTTGCTTCTGCCTGAACTCGGCACCCGATGAGCGGGGACACCTTTCTTCTTGTCCATGAGAGGAAGGAATGAGGAGTGATTGAAGGGTCTTCTTCTCCTTCTTTATGGAGAGCGGTTGGGGTTAGCGTTATGAACATCCGGTGATTTTGCCGTGTATTTATAGGCCGGAGCGTAGTGCCATCGTTGAATATGTAGTATTCGAAAATCGGTGTCGCCGATTATTGCGGAGATTCCATGCAATTCAATTTTTTTTTTAAATATTTGATTTATTGTGTATCTATTTTCTTCGAACGGCCCATAGCTTTCCCGATCTTCTTCTTGGACCTCTCCCAAGTATTGCACTATCTTAATGAATGAGTTAAGTAACGAATCGGTTGGTTAAACCACTTTATTCGCATGTTCTGCTTTGGCGAATTAGGACAAAATATTCGTCAAGTCCGCACGTAGCTTTCGGCGACTCAATCTGACGACATTTGTCCGGATTTTTTTCCCATTTTAGCGCTTTAACGGCATGATGGCGGCGATCCGCCGTTTATCCCCGCCCGCCCCGACCTTGTTCAAATAGCGGAGAAGAAAAATGAGACGGATGTCGACACATTCCTCCCGTGTATGAGCTTTAAGGCTTTTTCGCCGCTTGCTCCCGCTCGATCGAACGCCGCCGGTGGTTTGAACGAGTCTTGTGACTAACTTCCATTGAGGTATTGTAGGCGCCTATATGAGGTATTTACACATGTGTTTCTAAACTTTATTGAATTTAGGATTTTCTATATTATTCTCACCATCCAGTTTGTGAACATTTTAAAATATTTGAGTTCTTTAAATGAACGTGATGTATTTTAGTAGTTTTTGGAGATGTTTCACATGTGTACTCTATGTACTGTCAAGATGGTACACGATGTTATTTTCAAATTTTTGAACTGATTAGCCTTTCTGTACTTCGTTCAGTTACGTATTGCTATGTTATGGGTCATATTCAAGATGAATTGCTTTGATTAGGGATGATAGTATGTTGGTCGATGGAATTAAAATTTTGTGGCTGATTTGCATCAGACTCTCTATATTCTCATGAATCATTAGCATTTTGGTCATTTATTTTCTTTCTTTGGCTTTGTTTGGAGGAATTTGTTCATTACAATCCATCAATTTGGAGGTTATTTGGTTGGTTTTTTAGTGTTATTTTGCATATGTACTCTCTCTCTTGAGTACATATGATTAATGAAAAATTTTTCCAGTTTCTTTGGCTTGGTTGTTCAAATTATGTTCATTACATTACATTGGAAGCAATTTGGTGGGATGTTTGGTTGGTTTAGTAGTATTATTTTGCATCTGTACTCTCTATACTCTCTTGAGAGTACAGATGATTTTGTGGACATTTTTTCCAGTTTCTTTGGCCTGGTTGTTCAGATTATGTTTATTACATTCCAGTGGAAGCAATTTGGTGGTTGTTTGGTTGGTTTAGGGAGATTTTGCATCAGTACTCTCTTGTACTCTCAGAGAGTACATATGATTTTGGACATTTTTTCCCGTTTCTTTGGCCTAGTTGTTCAGATTATGTTCATTACATTCCAATGGAAGCAATTTGGTGGCTGTTTGGTTGGTTTAGTAGTGTTATTTTGCATCTATACTCTCTATACTCTCTTGAGAGTATAGATGATTTTGTGAATAATTTTTCAATTTCTTTGGCCTGGTTGTTCATATTATGTTCTTTACATTATATTGGAAGCAATTTGGTGGGATGTTTGGTTGGTTTAGTAGTGTTATTTACATCTGTACTCTCTGTATTCTCTTGAGAGTACAGATGATTTTGTAGATATTTTTTTCAGTTTCTTTGGCATGATTATTCAGATTATGTTCATTACATTCTAGTGGAAGCAATTTGGTGGCTGTTTGGTTGGTTTCTGGGAGATTTTTGCATCAGTACTCTCTTGTACTCTCAAGAGAGTACAAATGATTTTGTGAACATTTTTTTTTCAGTTTCTTTGGCCTGATTGTTCAGATTATGTTCATTACATTCCAGTGGAAACAATTTGGTGGCTGTTTGGTTGGTTTAGTAGTGTTATTTTGCATCTGTACTCTTTGTATTGTGGACATTTTTTTCAGTTCTTTGGCCTAGTTGTTCAGATTATGTTCATTACATTACATTGGAAGCAATTTAGTGGGATGTTTGGTTGGTTTAGTAGTATTTTTTTGTATCTGTACTCTCTGTACTCTCTTGAGAGTACATATAATTTTGTGAAAATTTTTTCCAGTTTATTTGGCCTGGTTGTTTAGATTATGTTCATTACATTTTAGTGGAATCAATTTGGTGGCTGTTTGGTTAGTTTCTAGGAGATTTTTGCATCTGTACTCTCTTGTACTCTCAAGAGAGTACATATGATTTTGTGGATATTTTTTTCTAGTTTCTTTGGCTTGGTTGTTCATATTATGTTCATTACATTCAGTGGAAATTTAATTTTTGTTTGGTTGGTTTAGTAGTGTTATTTGTATCATCTTTCTCTCTCTTGAGAATCTGAATAATTTCGATATTTTTCAGTTTCTTTACTAGTTATTCAGATTATGTTCATTACATTCTAGTGGAAATAATTTGGTGGCTGTTTGGTTGGTTTAGTAGTATTTTTTTGCATGTGTACTCTCTGTACTCTCTTAAGAGTACATATGATTTTGTGGATATTTTTTCCAGTTTTTTTGGTCTGGTTGTTCAGATTATGTTCATTACATTACATTAAAGTAATTTGGTGGGATGTTTGGTTGGTTTAATAGTGTTATTTTGCATCTATACTTTCAGTACTCTCTTGAGAGTACATATAATTTTGTGGATATTTTTTTCAGTTTCTTTGGCCTAGTTGTTCAGATTATGTTCATTACATTCCAGTGGAAGCAATTTGGTGGCTGTTTGGTTAGTTTTTGGGAGATTTTTGCATCTGTACTCTCTTGTACTCTCAAGAGAGTACAGATGATTTTGTGGACATTTTTTTATAGTTTCTTTGGCCTGGTTGTTCAGATTATGTTCATTACATTCAAGTGGAAGCAATTTGGTGGCTGTTTGGTTGGTTTAGTAATGTTATTTTGCATCTGTATTCTATGTACTCTCTTGAGAGTACATATGATTTGTGGATATTTTTTTCAGTTTCTTTAGCTTGGTTGTTCTGATTATGTTCATTACATTACATTGGAAGCAATTTGGTGGAATATTTGGTTTGTTTAGTAGTGTTATTTTGCATCTGTACTCTATGTACTCTCTTGAGAGTACAGATGATTTTGTGAACATTTTTTCCAATTTCTTTGGCCTGATTGTTCAGATTATGTTCATTACATTCTAGTGAAAGCAATTTGGTGGATGTTTGGTCGGTTTATGAGGGATTTTTGTATCTGTACTCTCTTGTACTCTCAAGAGAGTACATATGATTTTGTGGACATTTTGTTCTAGTTTTTTTTTGGCCAGTTGTTCAGTTATATTACATTTAGTGGAAGCAATTTGGTGGCTGTTTGGTTGGTTTAGTAGTGTTATTTTGCATATGTACTCTCTGCACTCTCTTGAGAGTACATATGATTTTGTGGACATTTTTTCCAGTTTCTTTGGCCTGGTTGTTCAGATTATGTTCATTACATTGCATTGGAAGTAATTTGGTGGGATGTTTGGTTAGTTTAGTAGTGTTATTTTACATATGTACTATCTGTACTCTCTTGAGAGTACAGATAATTTTGTGGACATTTTTTTCAATTTCTTTATCCTGGTTCTTCAGATTATGTTCATTAACTGACTTTTCATTTTGAAGTTTACAATGTCTGGGAAAAGGATAACCGATATCGAGCCTACCGTTAGAGCGGTGTTGATAATATTACATTTATTGATGAAGTCATTGACATTTTAAAGAGGCTTCATCTGCATCAATTCATTAGACTCCATGGAATTAGAGACTCAATAGCCATTACCTCAATCCTCTTGTTGGAAGACAAGCTTTCTTTCTCGTGGGCTGCATTCCTTTCACCTCGATGAAGTTTCGTAATTGTAGGAATGCCAAAGAGGGGTGAAGGTCTTATGGTAAATCCCTGTGTAGTTGATTCATGGACTATAAGACTATGCTTGACCATGCGGATAGCTCGTTTCTGACACAGTTTGTGCAGTTGTACATACATTTTCTTTGTCAAATCTTTTTGTATATTTGTATAGGTGACATCGAATTGATTGTCTCAGATGACATAGATAAATTTGTTAAATTGGAGGCCATCGCTTTCCTAATTTCACAATTTGGTATATTACATCAAAGATTCATACCGGAGGACACCGTACAAGAGTGGATTGTCACTCTTCTTATGGTATGTTTATATATTGTTATGTATTATTTGATGCATTGGTAACTTACATAAATATTAATTGTAGATGCGAGCACATAAGCATCATGGCATCTCCATTTGCAAACGCGTATCTTTGATAAATAAAGTTTCGGATGAAGCCTTCTTGGTTTAGAGGACCGGTGACATATAATAATATTTAGTTAATTATGTATTTATTTATGTTGTAGTCATCATATTTTCTTATCGGTTTAACAGTCGCCTTTCATTGAGGACATATCGAGAGAAGAGGCTCCTTGAATCATTTTTCCGCAACATGCACATGTTGAATGTGATCATTCTAAGTTCGAGTTCATTGAATCTCCATATGTTCTCCTAGATATTCTCCCCATCCATGTATCGCCCTCTATACTACCCCTGGAGGCTTTGGTGGAGAGGATACTGGGTTTTAGGGACTTGAAAGATATAGTATCTTCTTTTCAACAATGATGAGAGAATGGATGAGATTGATTTGAGTTCTTTATTATCGAGGAGGTTCTTCGGCACTCTACCATCCTGGAGACAACTACCTGATGCCCTGTGGATACTTCTTGGGAAGGCTGTACCCCTGGATACTTCCACTTGGGAAGCCGAGGTAGCCCCACTGGGAAGCCCATGTTGAGTCTATGGAAGCTATTGTGGAGGCCTCCAATGCACATGAAGATGCTCAAAAATCGACATTGAGTATGGTGTGAAAGCTTAGATAAGGAAGAGGAAAGGCATTCCCCTTCACACACACTTACAGAAGTCACGAGCAAGAATAAGAATGTGGTGGCACTGATAAAGAGAGAGGTATTAAGTTACTTTCTTTTAAATTTGAGATAATAAAATAGATTTCACTAAATTTTTTTATAGGTCCAAAGATGAGCGTAATGGTATTACCCACATCTTGCTATCGTTGTGGTGAAGGAGCAGGTATGAATCATCTCGATAGATCATATTCATAGTGAATCTAGCTCTTCATCACTTTTTATCTTTAGTAATTTCGAGTGTAGAGCACATCATTTTATTGAGTTCTCATCCAGTTTTTGCCTAAGCGATGCTCCATCTTATTGACACAGCTCGATTCGAGGATAAGTAAGTCAATCTTCAATCAACTCCTTCATACATAAAATAACATATTCGTTTAATTAAGATCACTTTAAAATATTTATCACTTGCGTGATACGATTTATTTGGGAATATCATTATTAGCGAGGCGGTCGATGAGTTCGGCATCAATATCTCGGATGCACATTGATGCCTTCGCCTTTTATTGGCGAAGAGTATTACGTCCGTATGTCCCCTATTTGTACATCTCATGCTTACCTTTGGGTAAGTTACCCCACAAATATGTATTACAATTCAATCATTATTTGTATAGATGGAAATTACAATTTATAAATGTTCTCTTCTTTTCTTTATGCAAAATATGGCCTACAAGGAAAGTAAAATGTTCATCCATGTCATCAGATAGTGTGTCAAGAGTCGAGCTACTCTTACTTCCAATTATAGATAATCGACCTTTGGACACTCACAGTTGGACATATTAAGCTAGCGGTATTTTTATAACTCATTATCAAAACCAACCCATAAGGCCATTCTTAGAGATTGTAAGAGTTATTTTCAATTTGGTTTTAAAAATTGGTTTTTTTACCCTATACTTCTTTGAGATCAAATTACTTGTTGAAGATCTTGAACAATCTTTTGTGATCCCATAAAATGGCCAATTGAAATGGTGAGTGGGCTACCGAGATAACGTGTTATTTAGAGATGTTTGTCTACAAGTACATGGAGGCGATGAAATCCCACTTGGCCCACCAAGATTGGCCTAAGAAGATGAATTGCTTTATGGTCGAGTTCGTTTACGCTATCTTTGTTTTGGTAATGAAAAATCCAAGCTAAGAACTGTACATTTAAAGTTTGATAAGTAGGAAATAATTGTACATGGTATTTCATTTTTTTTCAATATTATTGGTAGAGAACACTTGCAGCAAGTTGGTTGATAAGTAGGAAATATTTTTTTTTCAATATTATTTGTGCGTAGTTTGGATCTTTTATTATTCGTCTGTACTCTCTGTGCTATTTATGCTATTTGTTCTCTCTATACTCTTTGTATTCTCTGTACTCTCTGTTTTTTTCAACAATCTGTTTTTTCTCATTTTCACTTTTGCTTTGCAGGACGAAGAGGAATTGTTCACTATAACCTTAAAATAAGTTGGATACTCCTGGGTTGCCTTTTTATGAGTTTTCTGAGCAGTTTTGGATGTTTATACTCTATGTACTCTCTGTACTCTCTGTACTCTCTGTACTTTCTGAATTTATATCATATTTTAAATTCAGATCAAATGAAAAGGTGAAGTTAAAATTTACATTATCTCGAGATTGGTTGGTGGTAATCTATATGATTACTTATATATATATATATATATATATATATATATATATATATATATATATATATATATATATATCATTAGCATGGAAAGTAACTCAAATGATAAATATGTCCCATTTAATCAACACTTTTAATAAAAAATTTAGATGACAATATTACCAAAATTCAATTATTTTGATATGAGAATACTATAAAAGTTTATTAAGAATTGATGTATTATATTTTTTTTAAAATAAAATTAATAGTTTCGAGATTTATCCTATCTTAAAATATATTTTTTATCATAGTTTAGAGAGAGTAATCTCCAAAATGAGAAAAAAAACATGATACATATTATGCTCAGATGAGATTAATTTTATCATTCATATGATTGTTTTCATCCATCATGTTTATCTCTTAACATAAATAAAATATTCAATATGAATCATATGCATATTATAATTATATTATTTATCTAATATTTTAGTTATATTTATCTTTTAAAATTAAATAAATTATAATTTTTTTAATTGAATTAAAAGATAGTGAAATAAAAAATATAAATAATAAAATTAGCCACTTCATAATACAAAATATACTGTCGATGATGCGACTTACAAATGTGTTTTCAAAATAAATAATAAAATTAGCCACTTATATATTTGAAGATGATGAATTTTTTCAAATAATATAATAATTGAAAGTGTCATCTGAATTAAATTAATATCATTGATAAATTTATAAATAATTACTAAACTAATATCGTCAGTACTAATATAATCGTCATCACATTTTTTTTCTTCTTCATAAAATGTCTCTAATGAAAATCAGCTCATTCTCGTAAGCAAGGTAGACTCATCAATCAAATACTGCAATTTCGTAAAATATGAGAGATTTAGTTGCCACAGTCTAAGTATTACAACAATAATAGTGCGTTTGAATAAAAGGCGCTCAAAGAAGAAAGTCATCCTAACAAAGAAATGATTGCACAGTATGGAGCATCAGAAGGTCATCCTAATGCCGCAACTCTGAGGCAGTCTACCTAACCGAATCTCGTAGGTGAGACTGTTGGTGTGTCTGTTAAGTAACAGAAAGTCATCTTTGAGACTCTAAAGCTTTGCAGAAATGATTACACAGTCGAAGAACACATAACTAAATGATATCATGCATTGAAATATTTTCCATAATATATCATCATCCAGTGTACCCTTGACCGATGATTGTTGAGCTCGAGTTAAATTCGAGGTAGAATATCGTATGGGTTAATGATTTTAACGGATTGATGTGTCCTATTTTGTGCGTACCTCTGAAAAATACTCTGGCATAACAGAGAAAGGTGTTGTAAGCGGTGACGAAACACGTTCTACGACACTATCAGTTTGAACTTTGATTTTTGTAACAATAAAAATATGATGGTTTGAAGATTAACAGCAATGTTTTAAATACTATAAATTAAGAGGCAAATAGAAAATTACTCTTGGCTTTCTTGGATCTCTCCCAATATCCCTTAAGCCTTGCGTTGGAAATACCCTTTGGACGTTACTTAACTGGATCCTTCAAGATGTCTTTTCCTTGTCATTTGTAGTGACTTCTTCTTCTTAAGCTCTATCATGGAAGAATTCCCACTTAGTATAGAGTCGACATCATCGTATAGTTTTTTTAAGGATTGAAGCATATAGTCCTCAGCTTTATATAAATCTCTATCTAATTAACATTCAATTATATATTTCATACATATCATTTGAATTGTCAAATTGATAAATGATAATAAATTGTGCCTATTAAGTATAATTAGTTTATATATTTAATATAATTAAATATTTTAATTTAATATTAAGGTTATATGATAACTAACATATATATGATTATATATAAATTATATCATAATATTTAAATATCATATTTCAAAAGTAACAAAAATATGTGGAATTTTGTATTTTAGCCAAAGTCATTTTATAATCAAAAAATTTATATCTGATTCCATCTCCAATGGATTCATTGATTTTTTTCTTTAATTTGATATTATGACTTTTTAAATATTAGCTAATTTTAATAATGAATGCATGCTACATGCTTTGAATATATTAAGAGTCATATTTGATTATTTTTGACTTGCCCATGTGAATAGCCGAATTTCAGCTATTAGAATTTAACATTTATTTAATATAAATTATATTTTTATTGAATATTAAATTATTATCTATAAAATAATATTAGAATAATATATTTTTTGAAATAATTCAAAATGACCTTCTTGCTTATAAATAGCCCTCATTCTCTTCATGAAAATATTCCTCATTCAAATTCAAAATCCCTCTAGCAAATCTAAGAGAAAATTTCCCAGATTTTCCTTCCAAGTGTTCTCCAAATATTGAAAGATCAAATCCTTGGTTTGAAAGCTTCAATATTTTCAACTAAACAAGCATTCTCAAATTACTTGAGTTTATTTTCTTGATCTTAATCCCTTTGTAGTTGTTCATACTATTTTCACAATCTATTTATTCTTTCTAATTTATATGTTTTGGTGGATTAGTGTTTAGACATCAAAGTCTAAGTTTTTCACATCAAAGTTTATTCTATCATTTTTTTTGGTGAAAGACTCTTGTGATAGTTAGTATGATTTATTTCAACTTGTTGAAATTTTTATCTTCCTACAAATTTCTTTTGATTTCTTAAAATATTTCTTCATTACTCTTATTTGAAAGATCATTTATTCTTAGATGTATTTTAGAAGTATATTTTAAGCATTTTAATTTAATTTATTATGCTGAAATTATTTTCATATTTACTAGATCTCTCTTTTTAATTAAAAGCTTACTTGCCTACTTAGATCTATCATATACTAATTTTATTTAAGTATTTTGTGATCATTTGCATTAATTGAAAGCATCTTTTTGGTTAAAATAAAATAAAATATTCTTTGTTGAAATTTATTTTATTATGCAAAAGAATATTGTGAATTGATTTTGAAATCATTTTTATATTAGTCTACAAATTGTAATAACATAAACATCTTAGTAAGATCACTTTAATATATTTATTTTATTATTTCTTATCAATATTAAGTGAGCATTTTATCTTGCCAAAATTTTAAGTTGTAAAGTGATCATTTATAAGTTGTGAGATCACCTTTTGAATTGGATAGCTTCATATATTTGGAGAGATTTATTTTTATCAAAATTTATTAATTTGTATTTTTCTTTTCATGCTATAAAATTTATATTGGGGGTGTACTCTCCCCTTTGTAAGAGAGTACATATTATTGTAGGAGTTGTACTCACCCTGTTATAAGAGAGTACTATTTATAAGCTATTTTGCATTTAGTGGATTCCTAGCTAGGGGTGGCTAAGCATGGTCGTAAGCTGGTTTTGGGGTTTGGCCGAACCACATAAAAATTATGTGCTAATTGTCTCTCTTTAATTTACTGTTCTTTTATTTTAGCTGCATTAAGAACTGTAACTTGTCATTATAAAATCAAAAATTATTTTTTTACTAAAACTTAAAATTTAAGATTTAACTTTTAAAAGTTTTACTATCACCCAATTCACGCCCTCCCCCCCCGATAGTAACTCACAGTTAATTCATGTTCAATTGTCAAATTAAAGATGAATATAATCTTTGGTTCGAATCAATTTGGATTTAATTTGGATTTAGGTCAAATTTACAATTTATGTCAATTTGGGCTAAGTGGGTAAATTAGGCTAGGTTGGGTTAGATCTGGTTCAATTGATGGTCAATTCATGTTTAATCATTAATCGTGGGTTGATGTGAATCAATGGTTTTAACCAATTTGGTATAGGGTGAGTTTTGGCTAGTTTGGGTTCATTTGTACTAAAGGGTTGACTTGGTCAAATGACCAAGTTGACTTGGTTTGACCCAATTCATAGCAATTGGTCATCCTAGGGTGATCAATGGTCATGGTATAAGGCTTGGATGGCTTGGGTTCAATCCAATTTGGGTTGGATTAGAACTTATCCCAAAAGGGTCATTTAGGTTACTTTGGGTCAAGTGAGCCTAAGTGGGTCAATTAGCTTAGTTTTGATTTGATTTAAGTTTAGTTAAATTTATATATGATCTTAGGATTGAAATATAAATTTAACTACAATCAATTTAGAGTCCAATAGATTTTGGTTCATTTGAAATTTTCAAGTCAAAATGGCTAAGTTGGGCTTGGCTTGGGTTAATTTGAATTTGGTTTGTTGATTGTAGGTTTCATTTATATTTAGATAGGTGATCAAAGGAATGATTGACTCAAGAGAAAATCCATTGATTTTGACTTGATTTAGATAGGATTTGGCTAAGTTCAATGAATTAGTTCAAAAGGCTTAGATTGGGTTTTGATTTGGTTTTGGATTTGGTTTTGGTCATTTGAATGTAGATTCCATTTATATTTGGGAAGGTGATCAAATGAACAATTGATTTATAAGAAAATCAATTGAATTTGAAGTAATTTAAAGGCAAATTTGGTTAAGCTCATGAAGGTAGGTTCAAAGGGCTTAAAAGGAGATTTGATTTAGTTTGATTTAGTTTTTATGATTTGACTGTATATTTTGTTTATATATGTGAAGATGATTGAATATATGATTGATTTATAAAGAAATCAATCAAATTTAGGTTGAATTTTATTAAGATTTAGCCAAGTTCATGCCACCAAATCAAATGACTTGAAAGGGATGTTGGAGTTTGACTTTGATCATGAGCTTAAATCATTTGGAGCTAGATTTGAATTGGAATTTGATTATTTGATTGAAGGATTGAATTGATATTTAAGAAAATCAACTGAGTTTTTAAGGCTAAGCCCTTAAGATAAAATCATAGGGCTTAGGAAGGATTTTGAATTTGGATTTGATTATAAATTTCAATCATTCGATTTGGAATTTAGATTTAGATTTATAGTTTAGAATTTCAATTTCAATTTGAATTTGAGATTTGATTTGAGAATTATATTTTGATTGGATTTAAGATTGTGTGCATGGATTGGATTTAGGCTATCGGATATGTGATTATGACTAAGGAGCTCTTAGTGTCTAAAAGAGCCCTAAGTCTAAGAAGAGGAGGTTGAAAGCTCACTCTAAAAGTGAGGTCAACAAGTTTATTTACCATTATCGAGCTCAAGCTCAATTCGAGTTTGTTCATGAGCTCAGTTAAAATTGAATTATCGAGCTTGTTATCGAGTAGCTTGTTTAATGAAATAAATAAGCTTTAATTGAGCTTGTTCATGAGCAGATTGTTGAGAAATATACATGCGATGTATCAATTAAAACTTATTATGCCCAAAAAAGTAATAATTTAAACAATATTGTTCACAAACAAGCTTTAATTGAGATGTAATCAAGCTCCTTAGCAAGCTTGTTCACGAGCTTTAAATGATAATGCTCATGAACGTAAATGAACCGAACTTGTTCATTTAGCAATCGAGTATTTACAAAAGTGTTCAAGCTCATTTGATTAGTTAATCAAACAATCATGAATGAGCTATAATCGAGCCGAGCCATGAGTAGCTTGTCGAATGCTTGGTTCATTTGCAACCCTAGTTCAAGAGATGACTTATTTATATTTGTCCAAAATGCTAACAGTTTGTGTTTTTCATATAGAGAAATATTAAAAAGGATGCATAAAAAAGTAAAAAATGTTAAATAGAAAATCGAATTGGATAAAATGGCAACATTACCTTCTTCGTTTTATTTACTCATCGAAAAAAATAACATCCACCCTAGCAATTTAATTTAATTTGATAGGGTGCTAATCTAATTTAGATTTAATATAATGAAATTGATATCAATTTGAATCCAATTTCTTTAAATATCTCTGAATTTGAACCCTATTCAACATGACATAAAAATATTTAAGTGTGATGGATTAGTAGCAACCCAATCCTAAATAGAAACAAGTATCCAATTTAGTATGATGACTTAATAAAAATAATAAAATGTATAATCCAATTGAGTTTTTAATTTAAAAAAATAAATAATCAAATCATTATTTTTTAGATTAACTTGAACTTCATCAATTTATTTTTTTGTGCCTCATTAGCTAAATTTCGAGTTTGACCCAAATATTTTATAGGTTGACTCAAATTCCAATTTTCATGTTGAGTTTGAATAGATCAACTATCATCATACTATTTGATACCTTATTATGATAAATGTATTTATTTGGTTTAATTCACACTATATTAAAATTTTATAAATAAAATATAAATTTTTTAAGAATATCTTTAATTTTAGTAAAAAAACATTTAAAAATTATACAATTTCAAGTAAGTATAAAAATTATTAGAATTATTATGTTGGCATATTAATATTATCTTATATTCTTAATCTTTATTAGGAATTTATAATATTTATTAAAAAATTTATTATTTATGACTCATAAAACACAATTCATAAAAAAAAAAAAAAATACGACTGCTTATTTTTAGAAGAAATATGTTAGAAATGGACGAAATTATTCCCAAGAAGGGATAAATTAACTTTGTGCTTTTTTAAGTCAAATTGGACTTGTAAGTTATTCGAATAAGATTTAAATCAAACTTGAACATGACTCAGACCTTTGTTGAAACTTAGATTTGAAACCTTGCTTTGAATTGTGAGCATGAGTTGAACGCTAAAGATGAAGCTTTGAACACTTCTTCATATGTTACATCACAAGATCCCCTAAGTCCTCTTTTCTCACATCATCATGCAATGCAATATCCCAATACCTTCATTATGAACTCATCTTCTCTTTCACATGTTATCATTGATCAGGCATTGCCCACTCCTAGTGTCCTGACTCTTCTTCTTCTTCTTCTTTGCATTCCTTCACTAGTTACATGATGCTTGCCACTAGCACTCTTTCCATGAACTCATCTTTTCCTTAACACATTATCATTGATCATGTGAAACCTATGACTCTCTCATCATTATTTATCTTATTCTTTTCACATTGTTGTAGTTTTGTCAATACCTTCCCTAGCATTTTTGCTATGAACTTTTTCTTTTGCAAGCTACCATCAATATCATAAATGCATTCGTAATGTTTCTATTAGGAGCCCTTCTCTTTCACATCACCACCAATCAACAATGCCTATCCTTTGATTCAAACATAGCTTTGAACAAATATTCAATCCATGTTCAAACATAAGTTTGAACTCGGTCCAAATTTAAATTAGTTGCTAAAGTTAAAAATATCACTACTTCAAACAAAGATTTGAATAAAAGTTTTTGATGAACTAAAAAATATCACTACTTCAGAAAAAAAAAATGGCAAGATTTTTGCTAATTATGTGTATTATGAGGCATAGATATTCAAATTTTTTTATTAATATATTCTTATTTTCGATGAAGTTTTCTTCAATTTACTTTTCTAATCGCTTTCTCCTTTTGCTTTTTTATATGCATGTTTGTACTAAAATTAGGAATGATCAACTAAAAAATGCAAAGCACAAAATATATGATGATTATGATATAGTAAAGGAAGAAACCTGGCTCGAGAACCAGTTTCAGAGGGATAATTTAATCTTTCTCTATTATTATAATGATGCTTGAACTCTATACTTTTATTGAAAGGATTCAAAAGAGTGGAATGCTTTGCTAAAACATCCTCTGATTTAACTGTATATTCAAAAAGATATTATTCTATAATATATTTATAGTTTAAAAAAAAAAACTTTTATTATTATTATATATAAATGTGACATAAAGAATGATATACTATCTCGAGACAAAAATATCATTCTATTTTTTAATTCAGTATAATAGAAAGATTTTCATAGTTTGTCTAATCTATTTTCAAAATTTTCTTTTGTTTGGATTTCAATTTTTATTCAATGATTCAATTTCTATAGTGGTAAGCTCATATAGTTAACGCTTAAGAGCATGAACTCTAAGGACAATCTCAATTAAAATGATAATAAATAATTTTATGATATATTCAACTTTGATCTCAAGGATTTGAACTTCAAATGGAAGTAACTTAATTTAGAAAGAGTTCTTTTCATAGTCTAAGAAAAGAAAAAAAATGCACATGATATTGAGAAGCTTAGTAATGTTCTAATTATACTATGATTAGACTTTATATTTTAGTGTTTGAATTTATTTATATTTCAAGTTATTTATTTTATTAGAAATTTGGGACATACAATTCACTAACACAAGACTAATAATAATCCTCGGAGGTGAGAACTTATAATGTAGCTAAATAGATACTATCGATCTTAGAACTTAAATCAAAGTGAGAAACACTATAATGTAGTTACTTGGACATAATCTAATGAAATGTAATGGGACATATAGATTTTAAATTTAGTTGAAGCTAAAATACAACTCTACTAGACTTATTCAAGGAAAGATTCAGTGATTAGCATTTTAAATAATTTTATTTTAATTTTGTCTGATTCAGGTTTTAATTATAAAGTGTTTTCTAAGAATGCATAATAGTAGGAAAGATTCAACAAGTAGATAAATCTCACCACCAAGGCATTCTAAATGCTATGAAATACATCTTTCATAGAAGGAACAAAGATGCATTCCATAAAACACTAAAATTATTCTAAAATTTATAGCTTCTATGATTAACTCTTCTGCAGCATGTTCATACTATCTCAAACAACTTAAATGAGTTCTAAGCCTGTGGTTTTTCGATCAACCCGTAATCGAACGACATATCGTTTCACCTTGCTCGATCAGCCATAGAAGGACGCTAATTTGAGTGATCCCCGCCATGGTTTCAAAAGTCATACCGAGAAGGATAAAAACTTTAATTTATCTATCTAAGTTCTTCACAAACCTCTAACGTGAAACCTAACTAAGAGGGTTCAGGCATAATATTATTCTTTTCAGCTAATGGATTGAGCTTCTTCAAAACTCGAGGAACAACTGTATGAAGAAGGCTTTGACTCAAATGGATGTCTGATATTGGGAATCGATTAAGGCCAAACCAACTTGCAGATCTGATTGAACTGTATTGAGGGCTCAAGGAGGCAAAGGAGTTTCATTTTGGCCTAGTGGAGCTTAGGGAAGATGAAGAATGCGAAAATTTCAGGGAATTTGAAAAGTGAAAGTCCTCTCACAGTATCACCAAGACCATTGGTTATTTTTGGGAATTCAATCAAAATTATTGATCAAAAACTAACTCTGTGATAAAATTTGATCAGATTTTATGAAGATTTGAATGTTTATCAACTTTAAGGAATAATAGATAGGCTATAATGCACACTTCCATATTACTTCGTTCCTCAGTCAAAAGCTTTGCAGATAAATCCTTCTGTTGAAAATGATGTTTGGATATGGAAGTATTTCCAGTGGATAGATCAACTACTTCGGTGGCTGATGAAGCTTTTGTTATTTGAGATGAAATTGATTTTATTGCATACCCTTATTTAATTATATTTTTTTTTTTTTTTGTTTTTTTTATATTATTTTTAAAAATATATTTATTTAGAATATTTTTTATATGATTTTATTTTTTTTTCAAAAGTAAATAACATTATTTTTTAAAATATTCAAAATATCTTTTCAATGTTTTAAGTATTTTTAAAAATAAGTGCAATCAAATAAGTTTTATTTTTAAGTAAAATATAAATAAAAAAATAAAAACATAATAAATAAAAAAAAACAAAAGTGATCCCAAACAGCCGATAAACATAAGAGAAGTTTACATATATCACAATTTTTTTATGTTTACATATCTGATACCTAAGATTTTATAAGGAAATATATTCACTATACATGAAGAATACCATACCAAATGATCTAAATAGTTAACAAGAAATTGCACGCTTTTTTTGAATAGTTCTAGGGAAATATAAACGGTATGTTCATCTTTTCTTTGTTTACTTTGATATCTTGAATGACTTCTTTCGAGTATTTTTTTATTCAACTTTATTGTTCCAAAGTTCGATCGATATCTACCAGGGATTATACTTTCATCTCAATAATTATGACAGTAATTCATTTTATTCTTCTTCCTTCAATTCGCAATTATTATCATCATCGTTTCTTATATGTAAAATAACAACCAATATTTAATCTTCAATGGCATTTTCAAATCAGTATACAATATTTTTTTACCAAATGGAAAGCATCAATAAAACTGAAATATATATATATATATATATATAATATATATATATATATATATATATATATATATATATATATAGATTTTTCTACTTTTATTTTTTATTTAACTTCAAACCTGAAGCCGTGGCCATTTTGAAAGGATGCCATTCTGATTTCTTCAATTCATCTTGCCACTTGTAACAAAGTTCTACAGCTTTTATATCTGCAACATCTTTTCGATATTTCTTGATGCATGAACCATAAAATACCTTTTCATCTAATTCACCCATTCTCTTTATTCCAATTATAGTTCGGCTGTTCAAAATATTTGATAGGCCCTGCGAATGTAAATTAGGTCGTGAGAAGTTAGAGCGGGGAGAAGATGACATTCACATGCAAAATAACTATTAGCTTTCATTTATGCATGCTATACAGTATTATAAAAGAGAGAAATCATAGTTGGAGACTCACGGTTATTAATTCTTTCCGAGCTTCCTGCAGTTCATTATTACTTTCTTGAACAACTAAAGCTTGATTAAGTGCATCGAGATTTTCCAATTCCTCCATTTTTTCTTTTAAAGTTTCACTCCTCTATTTTGGTGTTAGTGTCAGAATCTTCACCTCCCATATGCTTCATTGTAGATTTCCTTTCAATTGTTGAATTTCTAGCTCCAACTTTTGCTTAGCATTAAAAATCAAATTAAAAGAAGAAAAAAATATTATAAGCACGTAAAATTTATGGAAAGACAAATGCACGCACACACATCTATATTCAGATTAAAATAAAAAGAAATAAAGATAGGTAGATAAAAATTATGGAAAGGCAAATTAATGAAACCTCTTTCTATTAGCATCAAGAACATCAAAAAATTCACTCATCTAATTTCTCAATGAATTATTTTACTATAATGATACAACATAAAATTGTTAACCAATAGTCTCTAAAATTTTCTAAAAAACTACTATGATGATAAATAAAATTCTCCTAAACTTGACAATATCAAATTTTTTATAGTGAAGAACTTTAGCAAAAAGGTGGAGCTATCATATTTTGTTTAACTCTTGATATATCTCTTTAAAATTTATAAATCAAAATAATCTCAAGGTAAAGCATGTATACAATAAAATTAAAAAACAAAAGTTCAATCAACTTAAAATCAAAGCCCAAATAAGCTTGAATCTTCTAAAGACTATATATGAAAACTTGAGACACTAATAAAATGGTGAAATAAATTTTAAATTGACGTTTTATAGTCAAATTGAGCAATGACGAAGAAATCCAACAAGCCTAAGATATTAATTCAAATATCATTTGAATGGTCAAATCACTAAAACTATTTACCATCAAATGAATCAAAATGAATCATCGAGTGTTTGATTTTGGCTACAATATTCAAATTGCCCCACCGAATCCCATAGGGCACGTTTTGTCATGAGGAGAAGGAAGCTAGAAGTGAACTTTGGAGAATGCTAGAGAGAACTGAAAGCTTGTAATCAATTACAACCATAATGTGATCAAACCGTTATCGATCATGACCACAACCGTGCAAAACTTCCATCACATAGCTGAACTCTCATCTTCTTGATTTCTCAAATACAACTTTGTAATCCATAATTGAAAAGATTGAAACTTTGTACTGCCATAATGGAATATCATGGTCAAGGTATGATTTTTTCACTTTTCTAGGATCTTTCACGAAAACTTTAGTGTCACTTATTTTATTCTCTACTATGAAAATGAATTTTTCAAAACTAACGCAGAAAAGGATACTACCTTCTAAGTTTCTGATGCAACGCTTACAAGAGGAAACATTTCCTTTACATCTTTAAAATGGTTGACAATGACTTAAGGTTAAGAGTAGCACCGTATATATGATGAAAAAAATCCTACTTGGGAATAACATACGTGAAGAATGAAGAAACATCAAATTATGATCCATCAATTCTTATTAGAAGCTTGGGGGACAACCTTTAATCTCAAAAGTTCGCTCGTGTTAATATTTTGAACATCTAATTGACCACCGATGAGAAGCAAGTTGACATTTTGACATTAAAATGAAAATAGCTTGATAAATTGTTATCCTTATCTTATAATACAAAGATTAATGAGTAACTTTGGCTACAATCTCAAATCATGGTTTGACTTCTTCCTACAAGTTAAAACCATCTAATAATATTTTGACAAATAACTTTGAAAGAATAAAAATGTTTAACCTCTTTCACACGTTAATGCCATCAAGCAACACTGACAAAATAACCTCAATAAGAGCTAAAAATTTTGGCATCTTCAACAGTTAAACGATCCGAAAACACTCGACAAATAACTTTTGATAGATAAAAATCAATCATGGATTCCTCCTCAAGGCATTCCCCAAGAGCGACAATTGAAGCTTGGTGGACATGATCCTCACTAGAATGCCTCTAAGAGAGAACAAATGATGATGCTATGATCTACAACAATGACTATGTTCACACATATCAAATCACAAAAAATTTGGATGCACACATTGTGTTTGATGGTCTATCTGATACTATAAGTTTGTAGATGACATCAAGTTCTAGTTGAACATATGAAGGTATGTGTTTCTTAAATAAGAATGAGCTTCAGTTTGTAGTCACTTGGTAAATAATGTTCAGTTTCTTACCATTATTTCGAATCAAAAGAATTTTACAATTATATGTGCACAACATAGCAATCATCGATCTTGCCAATGGCGTATGCATTGTACAGAGCAAAATGTTGGGAGGTGCTTGAGATTATCAACATTATGCAATATATTGATCATCGTGATTCAACATCGTCAATGCATGTCAAAGTTCATTAGTTATTTCATAATGCTAATTATGTGATCTTAGATAAACTTGAAACCACAAGAGATCATTGGAGAATTATAATTTAATATTAAAGTGTCTTACATGAAGGCATTGGATGCGCGGTGTAAGAGTATCAAAGTAATTTTGGGAGTTGGAGGACCTGCATCGCTTGCATATTCATGGATTCGTATGCTCCATTCGTGAAGTTATAGAATTCTATAATGAAATACATAGAGGTGAGATTATTTTGGGCTTTGGACCATCAAAAATATATCATAATGAAGCATGGATGAACATTCCTACTTGGAAAGAGAATACGTTTCATGCTATTGGTATATGGCAACAATGGATTATTTTTGCTTGTTTTAAGAAGTTGAATCTGAAATAGCAATTCATGACTCGATTCATTTGTATCACAAGGCCATTTTTTCAAAGAGGAGATTTATTAGTACGCATGAGATGTATTTCCTTAATGCACATCGTTGCTTAAGGTATCGAGGGAGAACTTTAAAAAATAAATGAGAAGAATGGGTATTGTAGATGTTAAATTTCTATGTAAGAAAATGTATATCAAGACATATGACATAAATATATTCAATCGAAAGAGACATAAAGAATATGCATACCAATGGTTAATAAGCTTCACATCTTTTTTGAGGGAGTGGTCGCGTTCACATTTACCCTCGACTGCAGATATTTAGTCGATGTTACATTTGACTTGACCATCACTTGTTGATAGTATTAGTTGATCGTTGGTCTTCTCGACCAACACTTGTGAGATGATATGACATTGGTGCGCTTGATGATCTTGGGCTTGCATGTAGATGGACCATGATCATTGGGAGATCAACATTACATATCCCTATTTTAAGGATCTTGAGGTGAGTATTGGTTTCGAAACTAAATTAATTTTAATTGCTTTAATATACCGATTTGTAACAATACATGAAACCGATTTAATCATGTGGAATGAACAATATGGCCGATGCCCTTTAGAAATATCGATTTTTTAGATGAGCTTGATGGACTACTAAGCGGTACCACTCTAAATGTTAAAACCTATTTTATCAATTTTACCACACTACTAAGTAAACGCTCATACATGCGTTACTTGAGCCATGAGATTTACCAGAACTCTCCTATCTGATGTTTGTCTTGCTCACGAGGCTATATGGCTAGAACGTGTTCCCCTTATCAGTTGGAAGAGAGTGGAGTGTAACTTTCTTGATAGAGTTCTTCATTAGTTTGGACACCTACCACGCATTGATGTCGCGTCGATGGATCCCAATTTCAAAAGAGTTGATATCAAGTTGATATCGATGCTCAAGACATGACATCACTTGAGAGGCTCAGAGAGATCACATTGTCATTGTAGATGACACTGATGGAGATGTACAACGAGCCCTTCACCAATACATGTTATGATTCAGGTCATGGGCTTCGTTGTACTTGCTTAAGGCGCCTATTAATCCTCCGATGACATACTACCCAAAAGCACCTACTGAGCGAGCCTATGTAAGATAATATTACAATCTACAAATTTTCTTAGGTATCTCTGTCTATAACTTTTCATAGTAACATTTTACACTTGTTTATTATAGGCATATCTTAAATGGAGGATATATTTTCAAACCTTTCTTTTGACATCCGGTGACTGACTTTCAATTGGCTATAAATGGATATGAAGAGATAAGACACACATTAGTTTATAGGCTCCAACATGCACAGAGCATATGTCACATGAGTCATTCAGAACTACACAGCAAACGCGGGTGGCCCATCTACTTATGAAAGGGTCTTCTACTTATCATGAGCTCTCGTAAAGACCATATAAATGTTGCACTTTCACCGATTAGCCTTTAAGAGACTCAGAAGCTGTCGGTTCGATATCGAGATCAAGGACCATTGATATCTCCCATCTATGTGATCGCCCATTGCACCACCATGCATTACACTCTCTTTAGAGTAGTTTGGGATAGTTTATGGAGATGTATGTGTATTTTGTGTATTTTTGATTTCTACTTCAAATATGAATGGATGCTCTTTTGTGTATTTTGTATAATTGTGTATTTTGTGTATTTGTATGCTTTTACTTAAAATATGAATGAAAACTCTTTTGTATTTTATATAGTTGTACAACTAGTTCATACAAAGTAGTTTTAATTTTTTAATTTAATGCTAGTACTACTGATATTATTGATATCCGATTGAATTTATTGTTGCAGACTGCAGACAAATACAGCTTTAGTACAACAAATACTTCTTCTTTTTCAAAAAAAAATTTAGAGTAGGAAAGTCACCCCCTTATTAGGCGACGTTTGGGCCAAATTTAATCTTATCAAAATCGATAATCAATGCTTTTAAACCGCTCATAAATATCGGCGGCTTTAGCCTGATGAGGTCTAAATTTATGAGGCGACTGTACCTAAATTGAATTTTTTTTATATATACTTAAAATTAAAATTAATATTTATTTAATACTTATTTTTAAAAAAACTTCTATTTACATTGCCATTTGACTCTTCTAATCATTCTATTCACTTATTTGTTAGATGTAACTGCACTGTACTCAACCCCGCCATTGTTCCATTTTGGAGGGAGCATGAAGTGGTCAAGATGAGTTACAACCTCATGGGATATCGATATTTTTGTATAGAGTCATTTATCCCACTGGGTGTTAGTCTTACACATTACTTGCTAACTACATGGGGTGTTAGTCTTTTTTGTATTAAGTCACCAACATCACAAGAGGTCAATCTTAGTTATCAAATGCATAGAGTGTTGGTCTTTTAATATAGAGTTGCTAACCGCATTTGTGTCTTTTACATTTTAATAAATTATGAGTATTTTTTATTTAGAGTCGACCTCATGGGTACTAGTCTTATACTTTAATTGTCAATCACACAGAGTGTTGATCTTTTTTTTGTATAAAGTCACTGACCTATAGGTTTCTTACATTTTAGTTGACAATCATAGAGTGTTGGTATTTATTGATGATAGACAAGTAGATTTCATCACTAAAATAAGTATTGCTCTAGGAATTGGGAAAAATGACACGAGCTACTTTAATATATAAAGTGCTCCCAGTGCAGTTTTGCACCTTTTGAAGACCTGACTCGCCGCTTAGGTCATCGAATAACTTGCAGCTTAGGTCGTCGAGTATATCTCTTGATGCTTATGCTTAATCTGCATAATAACTCAACTATGAAGCAAGTAGATGTTGAAAGTTATTAAGAACTTTATTATACAAAGTACCAAAATACTTAAGGGATAATAAGTGAGTACAAGTTTGGAAACTTCTCATCATGAGTAAATCGATCTTGGTAACCAACTCCCAATTTGTTTTAGGCATTTGTATTACAAGTTATTTAATTTATAGCTAGCTAGAGGTGTCAAGTGCTTTATAGGTTAAATGAGACTTTGAGTGTTTCGTATTCTATCTTTGGAGAGTAGCATAGAATCAATCAAATGAAATAAAAACTCCTTTTGGTGAGTTATTCTTCTTTCTTAAACCTACATTTTCATGGAGTAATTGGCGGACTTATCCTTGATCCAACGGTGTGGTAATAACTGATGCTTTCATTGAGCCTCCACCACCACCAGGTTTTACGTCTTTGAGTTTGCTGAACTCACTGTGTTGTTCGTCCGAGTTTTTCTGTATCATCATACCATATTGATTTCATCTGCCATATTTCAGAAAATAAATAGTCGCCCAATAACAAAATCCATAATAAGGTATATTTTATCCTGATCATTTTTTTTTTGAATTGCTCTTGCCAGAAATCCGACAAGACCGCTTCAGATTCAAACATCTCCGCCGCCGGCATAAAGGTAATTCATTTTTTTTTTGTCCCGACACCTAACTTCTTCTATTTTATTGTTGTTATCATGTCGCACATTATGTAATGATAATACAATTTTATTTAGCTAATACTTGCAATATTTATGTGCATGTGAGTTTTCAAGATTTTAGGTATTTTGTCTATGGATTGGCCAATATCATCCTAAAGTTCATTTGTCATGGCCTCTCGCTTTGTCTTGATATCTCTTATATATGTTCTTACCTTTGTCATCCTTTGTCAATATCTAAGCTTCGAGCAACTTGTAAACGAAGGATACTGACGCAACCTACCCATGGATAGCCATGTTAGAGTGACAAGTGGATCAATGTGATTTAATCTTCAATTCCACTAAATTTTAATAACTGACGATTCTCCACATAACTTGACTGAATTGTTTCATCGATAACATAAAAAGAATCAAAAAACAAATTCTCTATTCATCTAAAACAAGTTATATGAATAAGAGAATTTTATATTAGACAAAATTACTACTTTTATTTAACACAAATAAATTGATAAATAAAGTCATTTAATGTGTTTATGAAGAAATATGTGCTAAAAAATGTATAACCTCAATTTTCCTCAAATGCTGCAAGATAAAATCTAAAATTGACTCAACAGCTAGTAAATGAGAGGGAAGTAAACGTCCAAACCAATGCCTGAAAACTAAAAGTTTATACCCGACAGCAGCAATGCAAAAATCTACTGGGAAGTTCCAAGAGGGAGGACCTTATCGGAGTTCTGGCCTAGAAAAGGCGGTGAAAAGCAAACCAAGTTAAAATATCGATATCGCCCTAATAATCCGCCTAAACGAAGATTCACTAATTGGCGACGGCCGATTGATCGCCCAATAGTGATCGGCTACTCTTTTCAGAATTATGATATGTCATAAACGACGGAAAGCAATCACTAATCAACTATACCTATTCTTAAATTTTTTTTTATCAATACTCAATTAGCTAATTCATATTTTAACTGTACCCATTTTAAAAAAAATTGCCGTTGGATTCACGGAGAAGCAAATGCTGGGAGGGTGGGAAAAAAACGAGGGTTTTGAACGATCGAACCCCCACACTCCCTCCGCCCCCGGTGATGGTCGTCCTTCATCGAGGCGTTCAGCCGGAAGGACTAGGAGGACCATAGAAGGAAATCAATATAACTTTCGGCAAACTCGGGACAGCCGGACGGCTTCGGCAACTCACAGCCGGACAGCTTCGGCAACTCAAGCGGACGACTTTGGTTTGTTTGCGAGAGCTGAGGCCTGAGATTTCGTGAGGAAATGCAGAGAGGGCGGTACCTGATCAAGCTCCTTTCCATCTACTTCAGCTTGCATGCTTTAAATTGACTTCAGCTGTTCACATTTATTTTTTTAAGGAAAAAAATTAAATACACAACATGTATGACGTGGCATGATTTAATGTTTTTTTTTTTACTTCAACTATTATAAGAAAAATATATTATTTAATATAATTATTTAAAAATAATAAATTATTATTTAATAAATAAGTTCTGATTTAATTTTTTAATATAAAGATTAAAATTTTGATCGCAAAGACTTCTGATCTAGAGAAAGTTTATATTGATATTATACTTAGAACAAATATAGAAATTGAGCCAATATTCCAGAACAAATAACCAATAACATCAAAATAAAGAATCACGGAAAAAATTGACCCGATTTTGTTTAAGAATAAAAGAGCAAACTGGGCCCAAATCAGAGGGCAAATAATAAAAAACTCACCTAAAGCACAGGCAATGTAATCAGATCTGGTGAAGCGTGCAGAACAAAATCTACGATCAAGATTCTAACTGCCTCTGACTTGAAGAAGCTCCGAGTAAGAAGAAACGGAAAGGAGGCAACAGTAGGTCTGGAAGCCAACCTGAGGAAAACATACTATATTTATAAAGTCGAAGAAAAGATGATCTAGCTTCAGGGGCGGAACCAACTTATTTGGGAGACTGCATCCTTTGCTGCCACTGAATGTTAAATTAAGATCTGAGATCACGCTAAGTCGATATAAAAAACGACAATGACACGCTCTATAGTTTATATAAATCAGTTTCATCATTGACATTGTGCCACACAACTCAAAGAAGGTTAGCTGGATAGTGCTGCAAAATATCATGTACATAAGGTTTCTTTATTTAAATTTCTTTCATACTTTTGCATAATTTAAATATTAATGACTTCTAACATTGTCCATTTTTCTTTGTTCTTTATCATCTGGACGCCTGAGAAGGTCGATGACATGATCCAACACCTTGAGGTCATCCCAATATAGCCTTCTTGGGCGTACAGAGGCCACCATCCGGATTCAGAGATAAATTTACTTTCCGTATTCTATCAAAATATTTTAACCGACATGACAACATTGCTTTCTCCTTACAAGGCACTATTTTGGAGGCAACTTACATCTTCTTTTGCGGAGTGGCGTCGCCCCGTTCATATCTTCCTCTGCATCTATTTTAGTCGATGCAATACATTCAATTGACCATCACTTGTTGATAAATAGCATTGGTCTCTCGCATTAACACTTTCGCCTCAGCGAGATTTACGATAGACGCTATGATCTTCACTGCTCAGATAGACCAATCATTAGATACCAATGAGGGAAGCGGCAAGTCTTGAGCCGCGATGGGTTAATCCTCTCAGATATCATGACCTAACCAACCATTCCACATTCTGATGGGTCGCACATACAGACCATAAAGCTATGTTGAACATTTTCGGAGTCCTAAATGACCTCACATATGGAGTTTAGTATTTACTATGTTATTCTTCCTTGGGAGTTTCACTTAGATATACTCAAATCATACCATAGATAAGATCTTTATACATTTATCACATTCTCAAACATAATGGCACACCAACTTAGCTACATGAGTCAACTAAACTAAGGGCCAACATGGCTAATTATCTTCAGCCTTGATCTGGTCTTGAGCCACTTCTTATTGAGACCAACATCACATGTCCTATCTTAAGGATCTTGATGAGCATTAGTTTCATGTCAACACTAAACTAAATTTTAATTGCTTTAATACTAATTTAAATAAATGACATGAAAACTAGTTTAATCAATCAATATAAAGCAATTGCCTTTAAATATTTTTTTGAGATGAATTGTTGACTACTACCGATCTGTACACTCTTAAATGTTAAAATTTATTTTATCTTTTACCATAAAAACCACTCATACATGGTTACTTTTATGATATTCTCGTGGCTCGTCTATTGATATTTGTCACGAGGCTATATGGCTAGTACATGTTCCTCTTATCAGCTGGAAGAGAGTGGAGTGACACCTTCCTGATAAAGTTCTTCATCTATTTGGACACTTACCACGCATTGATGTCGCACCGATGGATCCCAATTTTGAAAGAGTTGGTGGTCAAGAAAAGTCGATTGGGTTGATTCATTAACACATCATCACTACTTGGGAGGCTCAGAGATTACATTGTCATTAGATGACACTCATGGAGATATATTGTAAGCCCTTCACGAGTACACGTTATGGTTCAGGTCATGGGATTTGTTACTTAAGGCTATTGATCGATGACATACTACCCTAGAGCACCTACCGAGAGAGTCTATGTAAGATAATATTACAATCTACAAATTTTCTTAGGTACCACTATCTACAATTTTTCAGAGTAATATTTTACACTTGTTTAATATATGCGGAGCATATTTTACGGACGGAGGATATTTTTCAGCCTTTCATTGATCGTCCACATGACTCAGACTTTCAATTGGCTATAAATAGATATGAGAAGATATGCCATTATTTGAGATTGCGCACACACATTAGCGATTATAGGCTCCAGCACATCATAGTTGAGCATATGTCACATGAGTACGATTTAACTCTGGCTATACAGACAGCAGACATGTGCGGGCCCATCTACTTATGCTGATCCAGGGCCTTCCACTTATCAGGAGAGCTTTCAGTCTCAGCACCATATAGATGACTTGCCATTTTTTATATTCATTTATGCAGTGGCTATAAATTTAAGGTATTTATAGATGTTTATGTTTAGATTTTAATTATTATATATATATATTTTGTTCAAAATGTCAAATATTTTTAGCAAATATATCAAAAAGTAACTAATTTAAGAAAAGTAAATAATATTTAAATAAATTATTTCTGATTTAGAATTTCTTTTGATTCATTTACTTTTATGTTTAATAGCATACATTTTTTAAGGTTCCGTATTAATTAATATTTATTTTAAAATTTTATTAAAATACTTTGATATTTTGTTTACAAAATTTCATAAATACTTGTTTGATATATATATATATATATATATATATATATATATATATATATATATATATATATATATATATATATATATATATATATATATATATATATATATATATATATATATAGAAGTTTAAGAATTATTGTCATAAATATTTAACTTATATTTAAGTAATTAAGAAACTTAAATTTGTAACAAATTTTTATCATCTTGTAATTTGTGTATAAAAATAGAACAAGAATTTTCTTAAATATATTCACTATTATTAAACAATATAAATTTATTATTACAATTAATACAAACAAACTATAATTATTTAAAAATTACACTTATTTGGAATTTAATTATTATCATATTTTTATTTTTTTACTAAGATGAATTTACATATACTAAATGCTCTGTTTTCATATACAAATTACAAACTCATAGAAACTTAATATAAATTTTACATATTTGTATATATGAAATATTAATTTTAAAACTTAATTTATAAAATTTCTATCATAAAACTTATGCATTAATATGTATACAGCTATTTTAAAATTATTTAAATTTTTTCATGCTTAAATATTATAAATTCATCTTTGTAAAAAATAAAAGTATGATAATAATTATATTTTAAAAAAGTGTAATGAATAACTAATTATATTTTAATGTTATTAATTAATCTCAAAACAGATTTATGAATTTATTTCATTAAAAATTATTATTAAATTAGGTTTTTATAAAGTTTAAATGTAAAGGTAAATTAATATAATTAATTAAAATAAATAGTTAACAACAAATATTAAAAATTTTTAATCATAAATTATTTATTTAATCATAATTTCTTTATTTGTAAACAATAGTAAAAAACAATGAAAAAAATTAATTCAGTGCTAATTTATTAAATAATAATCTTATTATTTTTAAACAAATATATTAAATTATATATATTGTCCTGCTACATTGTTGTAGGCAACCAGGCGGATCTTAGGGATTATTTTTTAAAATATTCTGCGTAATTAGCTTTACAAAAAATTTTTTTTTTAGAAATAATAGTCGTCGTTTATTGAACGACTGGCGCCATGAGTTTATTTTTTTATGGTTTTTCAAAGAAGAGAGAGAGAGAGAGAGAACTCGAGAAGAGAAAGAGATAGAGGTTTTATATATTTTAATTAATATAATTATTTAAAATATTTAAAATATATAATTTAAAATATTTTTTAAAATATTTAATAATTAAATATTTATATATTTAGTTATTTATTTATTTATTTGTTATATATATAATTAAATATATAATTTAAAATATTTTAATTATATATATAAATTTAGAAATTTATTTAATAATTTTTTATTAAGTAATATAATTATTTAAAAATATAATTTTAATTAATTTTATTAATATATAATTTAAAAATATTTAAAATATATAAATAAATAATTTCTAATAAATAAATAAAGAAAGAAATAAATTATATAAATATTTTATAAATTATATAAATAAAGTAATTATATATATATATATATATATTATATATGTATATTATATATATATATGTATATATATATATATATATATATATATATATAAATTTATTTAGTTATTTATATTTAATTATAAATATTTTTTGTTATATAAATAATTTAAAATATTTAAAATATATAAATAAATAATTGTTATTAATATATATATATATAGTTATTTATTTTTTTTAAAATATATAATTTGTTAAATAAATAAAAAAAATTTAAATTATATAAATATTTAGTTATTTATAAATTTATTTATTTATTATATATATATTTATTCCTTTCTTTATTTATTTATTAAAAATTATTTCTTTATTTATTTTTTTGATATTTTTATATTTTTTATGGTGTTATTATTATTATTATAGAATTATATAAATAAATAAATATATATATATATATATATATATATATATATATATATATATATATATAATTAAAATATTTTATGAAAATCATTTTTAAATTATATATTTTAAATATTTTAAATTATTTATATAACTTCAAAATATTTCTATAATTTAAATATATAAATAACTAAATAAATTTATAAATATATATATAATTACTTTATTTTTAAAATTTATAATATATTTATATAATTTATTGGCTTTATATAATAAATAAATTAATATATAAATAACTAAATATTTTATAAATATATAAATAACTAAGTATTTATATAATTTATATTTTATTTATTTATTTATTTAACTAATTATATATTTTCAGTAAGTAAATATTTTTAAATAAATAATCACCCTCGTTGACAACTACACTCTTCCCATTCACCACTTCGAAAAATGTATCCTACCAACTCCACCTGGTATGTTACTTCTCTCTATGCATTTTCATGTTCCCAACATGCCTTTTCTTAAAGGACCATTTCATAATAGCATCTACTCCATTCACACTATTACACCCTCCTCCGTTGCTCAGTTAGCATTGATATCCAATAACATTATTCCAGCTCTATGGCATCGACGTTTGAGCTATCCGTCTCTTCGCTTTATCTATCAAAACAACTCTATATTATGTATTCCCCAACTATAATAGCAAATGTATCACGTGTGCCCTATCTAAAGCTCATCGTTTACCATTTCTTGTATCGAAATCTCATGAATACAAACTATTATACTTAATTCACTCGACATATGAGGTTTAGCCTCCATTAACATCATTCCAGCTCTATGGCATCAACGTTTGGGCCATCCATCTACTGCTACTTTATCTATATTAGCCAAAAACAACTCTATATTATGTGTTCCCAACCATAATCATAAATGTATCACATGCTCCCTATCTAAAGCTCGTCATTTATCATTTCTTGTATCAAAATCTCATAAATACAAACTATTATACTTAATTCACTCTTGCATATGAGATCTAGCCTCTACAACAACTTTAAATGGTTATCATTATAAATTCTTATTTGTTGATGATTACTGTGGTGTTTTAGTTTGGAGTAATAGAGACAACACACAGATCTTATGAGGTACTTATTAAATTGATTAAGTTCGACATTAATGCATGATGTAGTATATCGAGAGATAAAAATATCACCTCATAATGAACTTCACAATAAGGCCTCCTAAGGCTGATAGATCTGCATATATACCAAAATTCTTTTCCATGCTTCACATTGATGAAGTAAAATAAGGTTTATTTTAAACCAGTTTCTTTAATTTTTTATGGAGGCAAATACCCATAGTTAATTACATTTTAAGAAATAGAAATTTTCTAAGACACTATTGATTAAAGTAGTAATCAATATCTCTAAAAGATTTCAAAGTTAAATGATTAAAGGAATGGTAATTTCTTAGAATCCAAGTGAGAAGGCTCAAACAGACTTCTTTATAGATTCCAAAGGGAGAAAAGTAGAGAGCACACATGATACTAGGAAAGTCTAGTGAGTATTCTAATCTACCATATATTGAAACTTAATATTTTTGAAAGATAAAATTATTATTTTTTGAGTTAAAATCTTATTATAATGTTTGGACTTAGATTCCGGCAACACAATATTATACAAATGCTTAAATAGTGAGGACTTATACTCGTAGCAAAAGAGAAACAAACAATCTTTAAACCTAGACCTAGGGTGCCCTAGCATAAGCTAGAGCAGACTAAATCTGCTCGAAGAAAATGGGATATGTTAGTTTACTTTCACTAGAGAGAATGGACCAATCCTGACTTTTCTAGACTTGCAACTATCGAGGGTCATGCTATCACCTCCTACGATTTAAAACCATGCAGGTCAGTCTTATGCAAATGTAAGATAACTAGGTTGCTATAAGTTAAGAAAGAATCTAGAATCCTAAACTCACTCTCTAAAATACTAGATCATATTTGGTATTCAATCCATGACTTAGACTAATGCGATAAAATTTACAACTTTTATTTTATTTTGACTCATCAATTTTGGACTAAAGTTTGAGAGAATTTATGCTTAAATGCATGATGAAAATTTATTGTGGGATAAATTAGAAATAAGGGGTGTTCACCACTACAAGCTCTCAAAGATCAAGCATATCTCCTATCATGCAAGAGTGGAGATCCCCTACTTATAAGAGTGAAATAATATGTATGAATGATATTAAAACATATAATCATTTAGCTAAGGGGTTCCTAAATCTTTTATTTCTTGATTAAGATCCTAAGCTTTAAAGTAAGATTATGAGTTTATTTAAATTTAATTAGAGTTGTTAATTAAAGTAAAAATTAGTTTTTCCTAAAGAGCCTAACACATCCAAGTCATACATCAAGCATATACACTTTAATAAAACTTATGAAAATATGCCATTTATATTGCACAATCAAAGTAAACAGAACAATAAACATTAATCACATAAAATTAGGTAGCGGAACTCAACTCTTATGCAACCTAGATTACAATTAATTTACAAATAAAATAAAAGCTACGGGGTCTTCAATCTTTCATCTTCATTTTTTCTACTTAGGTTGGAACACTCTAAGCTTCATAGAGCCTCTCAGATTTATGCCTTCTAACCACTACTCATCCTAAACCCATACACTTATCCTATTCCTATTATAAAAATTATATTCTATGAAAAATTAAATTTAAGTATACAAAATTGAGTTTAACTTAACATTTATTCAAACCAACAATTTATATTTCACACATTTATACATAGCACCTTGGGTAAGCCCACCTATTTTAATGGATTATGCTTATGGACTTAACAACACCTACAAGCAAGAAGCATTTTTATTTATTATTATAGCAATCCCTTAAACATAATCTCCTATAAAAAAAATATCATTAGTCAAATGTTGCCCTAACATCTAATCTATGCTCAATCAATTCTAACATCCAATCTAAAACATTACATTATTAAACAAAACATCACATCACGATGATCACTGGCTTAACCTAAATATTAGGTTAGTGACTTAGCATTCTATAGTGTGTGTTAGACTTGGTGTGGTAGGCCTTAATTGGGTTTTGAAGTTATGAACTTTATAATATTAGATGTTTAAATTCATTGTTAAAGATGATTTCATTCTATGTTGTTAATGATTTAGAGTGAATATTAAATTCAAATTTTATTTTTACATTCCATCTTTGAGATTTGACATTATAAATAGAAGAAGGAAGGAGTCAACCTTCTTTAATTCTTAGCCTTAGGTTGAATCTAAAAAGTGAATTTTATAGTTGTTAATATTCTTAATGAAACATTACAAGTATAATTTTTATTTAGATTTAGATTTAGCTTAGATGAGATATTTGAGATTGTACAAGCCATCCTAAGATTAGTAAACTCAGTATGATTAACTTGGAGATATTATTTTAGCTAATGTTGTGAAAATCGAACCGGACATAGAAACGGAAGACGGAGAGATTCAAGGTTCAATGGTTTGACCGGTGTTGAACCGGGGGTTGGACTAGATGATGTAATAAAAATTAAAATTATTAAATATATATATATAATTAAATGATACAATAATTTAAATATATCATAAATATATAATAAACATAAATAGAAATACATAAATAATATTACTAGTAATTATAATTTTAAAGGTTGATATAAAGCTTATTTAGTTATAATTATTTTGTATTATAAATTTAGATAAATGTATTGAATATATCAAAAAATTTATTATATAAGTTTATGAAATATTAAATATAATAAAAATCTAATTTCAAAAAATTATAGTTTGTATTAAAATTATATAATTTAAAATATAAAAATTATTTTTAAGACTTTGTAAAATATATCTAATATATAAATATTATTATAAAAATTATATTTTGTAATAAAAATATAAAATTTTAAATATTAAAATTATTTTAAAAAACTTTATAAAATATAGCTAACATAAAAAATATAGTATATAAAATATTATTATAAAAATATATTTTTAAATAACTTTTTATATTATAAAATATAGTTTGTAATAAAAATATAAAGTTAAAAATTCAAATGTTATTCTTATGTTCTTATATCTCAATATCCTTTACTATTCTCAAAATAAAATATAGTTATATTCTTTATTCCCACTTTTTAGTAACACATCATAAAGAGTAATAGGTGTTGTACTTTTTATTTTAAAAAGAGCTCCAAAAGTTAATCTTGTAAACTATTTGAGTGGTTACATGATAATTATATCATTAAATAATTTAATTACATTCATATTAATAAAATAAAAATTTTAAATTTATAAAATGATCATAAAATTATTAAATTTAAATAATTAAAATTACTATAAAATTTAATTAAAATTTTAATTATTTGATTAAATAATATAAAATAATTATTAAGGGAATTTATTGAACTAGTTCTTCAAAATCGGCGGTTTGCTAGTTCAACCTACCCATTTTCTCCTCGATTACTCGGTTCAATGAATCCGATTTTTTTGATTGACCAACTAATAATGGGTTCACTTGTGAATTTGACCGGTTCGGTTCGATTTTCATAGCACTACTTTAAGCTTCACTTCATTACCTTTTAATATTCATTTAAGGTTTACTTCAGAATAATAAATAAACATGCATATCCATCTAATTATATTATACTTAATGCATGTATGAGTTGACATTATTTCAATTATTAATATTTGATGTGGGTTTGGACTATATGATCCATGAATTTTTATGGAAAAGGGAAGTGATTTGATTTTTCTTTTTTTATTTTAATTTTATGCTTGTACATATACATAAATATGGTGAATTTCTATAAGCACGCGCCGTTGTTAAACCAAGTAAAAGTGAGTGTCAGAACTCCTTAGAAACTTAAAGTCTCGTATTCATAGGATGTCAACACTATAAACTTAATAATTCATATATATGTATAATTATTTTTTATAAAGATATTCAAAAGCATAAAATATGACTTTTTCTAGGCAGTAATGAACAAAAATATCTACAACATAAAGGATTCAACTTCATGATTTATTAAATTTAAACACAATCAACTAGGCCATAAATATATTACCATTTTTTATTCCATAAATAAAATAATTAAAAAAAACTAATTATGGGCTCAACAGCTTCTGCCTAGGCCTCCCACACATAAGCAAATTGCCTTTTATATTTTAATTTTTATTAGTTTTTAGATTAAATTAATTATTTTAAAAAATTACCAAAAAAGAAATGCCTATAAGATGCTAGTAAGAGTGTCAAAAAAACTCGTTATTCATCAATATTTCTTGTTCGGCTCACTAAGAAGCTTGTATTTGGCTTGTTTGTTAAGCACACAAGCTGGACATGATATATATATATATATATATATATATATATATATATATATATATATATGTATCATAGTTGTAAGGATGGTTTAGTAGTTAGAATATTTGTCATACAAAACATTTGGCCAATGTTAGAATATTACCTTCTACAAATTTTTCATATTATTATTTTTTAACTTATACGAGTCATTTCGAATAATTTGAGCTGAACACGAACATGAGCTGAATACAAACAAAGATTTTGCTCGCTCAAGCTCATCTCGCTCAAGCTCGTCTCATTTACACCCCTAGACCATTTAACAGGTCATATGACTTCAAATTAAAACACCATAAATTTTTCTAGCGACTCCGCTGAGGATAGTTCATCTCTTCATCTTTAGTAGTCAATCATTGTCTCCGAGCATCAATAGTGGACATATATTTTTATGTAAGTTCAAGACTATCATTATTTTCGTTGGCACCTCGTTTATTTAATCATTAGGCAAGTGTGATCAACATACTTTATGTTTTAAAACCTCACTCTAATAGGTTCTAAAACCCATATTGGATGTCCAATAGGCCAAAAAAAATCAACTAAGGGAGGTACTCAAATAAATGAAACAAATTCAACCCAAAGCTTCTAAGAACATCTTGCCACAAGCATGACAAAGTAAGGATCATCCCCCATCTCATGATCCATTTGAGCTCACTCTTAATGAAATTCAAATTAAAGAAAATACCCCCACTCAAAATTATAAATCTCTCCAAAGTATATATAAACTCTATCTAGCATAACCAAGTTTGTTAGATTAGAGTTTCAATTCAAAGTCAAGTAAAAAAATAACAACCAAAGGAAAGCCTAATCTTGTGCCTTTTTTCCCCAATGGAAAAAAAACCCCAAGTCTTTCTTTTCAAGCAACCCATCACTATGTCTTCCGAAAACTTATCTTCTCCTTTGCCTCAAGTGTGGATTGATCATGGATCAGGTCATACTCACCTCTGCCACACTCATCAAGTTTGGCCTTGGATTCGCATTTCAAGATCACTTGTGATGATTCTGCCCTTAGTACAGTGAGTAGGGAGGAGGTGGCTGACAAGAAGCCACTTCTACAATTTGATCTCTAATATGATATTGAGTACCCATCAATGAAGAGAAAGGCCTTAGAGGTTCCCACACCACGAGCGCCACTTGTGCCTACCACTGTCTCTATTAGAACTAGTATTGCCTCTATCGCAACCCCGGTATTTAAGGGGAAGTCAGTCTTAGCATCTGAGATTGTTTCCCCCGCCTTTGAGGTCGATACTAACTCTTATCAAGTGCCTTGATTTTTCTTTATTTTCAGAATCTTTTAATTCATCATGACCATGAAAAGCTAATCCTTGGTGTAAAAGAAAGCCTACACAATCAATCGTAGCACTTAATCGTGTTATGTATTCCCTTCGTTTTTTATCAGAATGTCTATCATAAGAAAATGCAATATGTTGATCTTGATTTATTAAATCTTCGCACTTTCTTCGAGTAATATTATGATCACTATTAACATGATTAATATGAACTTCAAATTTATCTTTTTATTTCTAATTTCTAAATCCCTTAGAATCAAAATTATCACCACTTGCTTGTTCACCAATATCAAATTTATAAAAATAATAAATAAATAATATGCTGCATCTTTTGTAATACTATACTCTGGCCAACATTTATATTCATCAAACAATTTTAGATTAAATCTACGCAATTTATTTTTTATCAGTTTTTGAGGAAATTCATGATCACAAGGTTGACATTGCCCTTTTTGAAGATATGCTATTGGGACTCTATCACAATCATTAAGATGATACTCTAAAAATTTTCTTCTTAATCTAGGATCTGTTAAAATATCTTCTAACTTAAATTCTATGTGCACTTATATTTAGATTTTGTATTATTACTTTCACCAATAATAATATTTGAATAGCTCGACTCATCTTGTTCAATCTTTCTTTTAAAATATCTCCATATCGATTATAAAACTAATTAAAATACTAATGTAAAGTCTTAAAGATTAATATATAAAAAATTAAAAGATACACTTTCAATCATATTTATAAAAAAACTAAATAAAGGCCCACCTTCATCTTTTTCTAAAAAAAAAAAATAATTTCTTAAAATAAAGACACACAGTCGGTCTGTACATCAAAAATAAATCAATAATATTTCTTAATAAAGGCACACCGTCGGTCTTTATTAAGAAATAATAAATCATTAATTTAAAAAAAAGACACACCTTTTTTAAATAAAAATATTCACATACATTAATCAATTATAAATACTGTAAGTAATATTTTTGAATATTCTATTAAAAGAATACCTAATATAAATCATATAATTAATGATTAAATACACATAAAAAATTTAATAAGATTCCAAAAAAAGTAAATCTCAATAACACATTACAAAAATAGAAATTATGAAAATATGATTTGCCAACTCTAAGATCATGAAAAATTAGGATCAAAGAATAAAATCTAAAAAAAATATTTTAGGAAGAAAATCTAATATTAACTTTTTAAATAAAATTCATAATTTTCTTATATAAAAATAGAAAAAGTAGTATAAAAGGCTATTTCAGATGAATGATTAGCCCGGTTTCAATCTAAAAGGCTTTGATTCGATGGCGTTCTACTCAAAACTATTATAGAAGTATTTTTTTTTGTAACCCAAGTTAAATTTCTATAAATCTCATGTATCTTCGAATTGAGATCTAATAACTTAGTTCAATAATTTTGGCTATTGTTATATATAAAGATGAAAAAATCAAAGGCTTTGAGTAAGCCATCTTAGGCAACAATAGAACCGAACGAAGGTTACCTTCCAGCAGGTGTTGGATTGCAATTTTTAAAATGATGCATTAAAATGTGAATTAAATTGAGTATTGATAAAAAAAATTTAAGAATGGTATACGCCCAATTCGTACTTCTTTCATTGCGCGAGCGCGATTATAGCGGTCGCCCATTACGGGATATCTGAGCTCGCCCACTAATGGCGGCGGCTCCGATATTTTAGATCGGGTCCTAGGTTTTGCTCGCTCGCGAAACTCCGCTCTCGCAGGAACTCGACCAACTCACCGCCCACCGAGCACGGTCCTCCCGTCGCCGGCAAACATCTCGGCCGCCACCGGCGTACAAAGCACCACCTGCATTGTGCTTTTTTTTGTCCCGTTGCACACGACTTCTTCTAAGTATTTTTCATTGTTGCTATCACTCGATGTCATTGCACATAAAGTGTAATGATAATACCTGCAATTTTATTTAGCTAATACTTGCAATTATATTTATGTGCATGTGAGTTTTCAAGATTTTAGGTATTTTGTCTATGGATTTGTGCTGGCCAATATCATCCTAAAGTTCATTTGTCATGACCCTCTCGCTTTGTCTTGATATCTCTTATATATGTTCTTACCTTTGTCATCCTTTGTCATAATATCCTAAAAGTCAAGTGTAACCAACGTCATCGCCGATATGACATACGCTATAAATCCGCTTTGGATAGACCTGTTAGAGTGACAGTGGCTGGATCAATGTCAAGCTTCATAATTCGTTCTTCAATTCCACTAAGGTCTTTGTGGCCAACCTTAACTGACGATTTCGACCTCCCATAACTTAATTTGAATTGCTCATCGATACTCGTTCCATGAAAAGAATGAAACAAATTCTATTCATCTTGAAAATAAGTTATATGAATAATGAGAATTTTATATTAAGCGACACCCAAATTAATACTACTTTTAGCTACTTAACACCTAAATAAAGTGATTTACTGTGTGTTTACGAAGAACGACAGGGATGTGCGCTAAAAAAATGTATAATCCGCCAAAGGGAATTTTCCTCAACTGAAATGGAGCTGCAAGAATCGTCACCGAAATCTAAAATTGACTTCCAACGGCTAGTAAATGAGAGAGAAGTAGTTAAACGTCACCCAATCAAAAACTAAAGTTTCTATCGAATAGACAAGGCACGCCAGCGATCGATCTACGGCCGTGGTGGGAAGTTCCAAGAGGGGAGGACCGTGGTCGAGTTGGTCGAGTTCCTACGGCGGGCTGAGTTTTGAGCGAGCAAAACCGAGGAGATAGGCGTCGACTCGTCCCAAAATATCATGGTGCCCAATTTGGCGATGCTCGATAAGCCATATTTGCGGGCTATATCGAAAACCGCCCAATTGGTGGGCGACTGGCTACTCTTTCGCGTGGCGCAGCGCTTCGTGCATAAACGGCTGGCTATAATCGCCCTTACTATACCTATTCTTAAATTTTTTTTTCAATACTCAATTAGCTAATTCATATTTTAACTGTTCCCATTTTAAAAAATTGCCGTTGGATTCACGGAGAAGCAAATGCGGGGAGGGTGGGAAAAAAACGAGGGTTTTGAACGATCGAACCCCCACACTCCCTCCGCCCCCGGTGATGGTCGTCCTTCATCGAGGCGTTCAGCCGCAAGGACTAGGGAGGACCATAGACGGAAATCAATATAACGGCTTCGGCAACTCGGGACAGCCGGACGGCTTCGGCAACTCGGGACAGCCGGACAGCTTCGGCAACTCGGGGCAGGCGGACGGCTTTGGTGGCTTGTTTGCGAGAGCTGAGGCCTAAGATTTCGTGAGGAAATGTAGAGAGGGCGGTACCTGATCAAGCTCCTTTCCATCTACTTCAGCTTGCATGCTTTAAATTGACTTCAGCTATTCCCATTTGTTTTTAAGGAAAAAAATTAAATACACAACATGTGGTGGCGACGTGGCATGATTTAATGTTTTTTTTTTTGGTTACTTCAACTATTATAAGAAAAATATATTATTTAATATAATTATTTAAAAAATAATAAATTATTATTTAATAAATAAGTTCTGATTTAATTTTTTTAATATAAAGATTAAAATTTTGATTGCAAAGACTTGATTCTGATCCTATGAGAAAGTTTATATTGATATTATACTTAGAACAAATATAGAAATTGAGCCAATATTCCAGAACAAATAACCAATAACATCAAAAATAAAGAATCACGGATAAATTGGAACAAAGACCGATTTTTGTTTAAGAATAAAAGAGCAAACTGGGCCCAAATCAGAGGGCAAATAATAAAAAACTCACCTAAAGCACAGGCAAGGTAATCAGATCTGGTGAAGCATGCAGAACAAAATCTACGATCAAGATTCTAACTGCCTCTGACTTGAAGAAGCTCCTAGTAAGAAGAAACGGAAAGGAGGCAACAGTAGGTCTGGAAGCCAACATGAGGAAAACATACTATATTTATAAAGTCGAAGAAAAGATGATCTAGCTTCAGGGGCGGAACCAACTTATTTGGGAGACTGCATCCTTTGCTGCCACTGAATGTTAAATTAAGATTAGGTAAACCACGCTTAAGTCGATATAAGAACACAATGGGCAGAGTGCAGATGATGTATGTGTAGTTTATGTAAATCAGTTGGTCATCATTGGACATTGTGCCCACACAACTCAACTAGTAGAAGGTTAGTCTGGATAGTGCTGCAAAATATCATGTACATAAGGTTTCTTTATTTTTAAATTTCTTTCATACTTTTGCATAATTTAAATATTAATGACTTCTAACATTGTCCATTTTTCTTTGTTCTTTTATCATCGGACGTCTAGGAGGCATGATGAGATGGTCGATGATGCACGGATCCAACATGCCTATAATATAGCCTTCTTGCATGGGGCATAGATATTCTGGATTGATATAAATTTACTTTATTCTATCAAAATATTTTAACATAATATGACTTAACATTACTTTCTTTATGTTACAAGGCACTATTTTGGAGGCAACTTCATATCTTCTTTTTTTGCTAGAGTGGCCCGTTACCTCGTGGTTCACATCTTCCCTCATCTGGGGCTGTCGTTAGTCGGATGCAATACATTCAATTGACCATCACTTGTTGATAGTATTAATTGAGCATTGGTCTCCTACCAACACTTTTCTTGTAGATGACGGATATTACAGCGTTGCGATGATCTTGGGCTTGCATGTAGATGGACCACCGTCATTGACTATTACTGATTAATGAGGAAGCAGGCAAGTTGGCTTGGCTTTGCGATGGGTTATTAGGTGGGCACCTTATTGCAGGCACTGTATATCATGACCCCGTCAACCCAGTAGTCCATTCCACATTCCAGATGGGTCAGGCACATACGCAGACCTATATGTCGCTTAGGAAGCTATGTTGAACATTTTTCAGGGAGTCCTAAATAGACCTCACAGATATGGAGTTTAGCAGGCATTTACGAGCATATGTTCTATTCCTTTGGGAGTTTCTTACTGTTAGATACTTCAGGTTCAGAGGTGCACTTATAGTACCTCCCTTTATTAGAAGATCTTTATACATTTATCACATTCTCAGTAGGCGGAGCAATGTGGGCACACCTATACAGGGAGCTACATGAGTCAACTAGACTGAGGGCCAACATGGCTAATTATCTTAGCTCTGATGGTCTTGGGGCGACTTCATGTTAGAGACCAACATCACATGTCCTCTATCTTAAGGATCTTGATGGGGAGCATTAGTTTCATGTCAAAACTAAATTAATTTTAATTGCTTTAATATACTAATTTGTAAATAAGATTTGTACATGAAAATTGGTTTAATCGTGAGAACGAGTATGTCGATAAATGCTCTTTAGAAATATCAGGATTTTTCGAGATGAGCTTGATGGACTACTACTGATCCAGGTACCACTCTTAAATGTTAAAATTTATTTTATCTGAATTTTACCATAGTACTGAGTAACAACCACTCATACATGCAGGTTACTTGGGAGCCGTATGATATTCTGATCAGGGCTCGTCTATCTGATATTTGTCTTGCTAGCGAGGCTATATGGCTAGTACATGTTCCTCTTATCAGCTGGAAGAGGGTGGAGTGGCACCTTTCTGATAAAGTTCTTCATCTATTTGGACACTTGCATTGATGTTGCCGATGGATCCCAATTTTGAAGAGTTGATGGTCAGAGAAAGGTGATCGATTGGGTTGTTACCATTAGCACACATCACTACTTGGGAGGCTCAGAGATTACATTGTCATTATAGATGACACTGAGATATAAAGCCCTTCACCAGTACATGTTATGGTTGGTCATGGGATTTGTTGTACTGCTTAAGGCATCTATTGATCATCGATGACATACTTCCCAAAGCACCTCGAGAGTTATGTAAGATAATATTACAATCTACAAATTTTCTTAGGTACCACTATCTACAATTTTCAGTAATATTTTACACTTGTTTAATATATGAGCATATTTTACGGAGGATATTTTTTACCTTTCATTGATATATGACTAAGACTTTCAATTGGCTATAAATAGATGAGAAGATATGCCATCATTTGAGATTGCATACATTAGCAATTATAGGCTCCGACATCATAGTTGAGCATGTCACAGATGATTCACTCTATACACAAAAGATGTGGGGCCCATCTACTTATCAGGCCCGCTTATCGGAGAGCTTTATCGCATATATAGATGACTTGCCATTTTTTTATATTCTTTATGCAGTGGCTATAAATTTAAGGTATTTATAGATGTTTATGTTTAGATTTTAATTATTATATATATATTTTTGTTCAAAATGTCAAATATTTTTAGCAAATATATCAAAAAAAATATAATTTAAGAAAAGTAAATAATATTTAAATAAATTATTTCTGATTTAGAATTTCTTTTTGATTCATTTACTTTTTATGTTTAATAGCATGCATTTTTAAGGTTCCGTATTAATTAATATTTATTTTTAAATTTTTTATTAAAATACTTTGATATTAAATTGTTTACAAAATAAATTCATAAATCTTTTCATATATAAATTGTTTGATATATATATATATATATATATATATATATATATATATAAGTTTAAGAATTATTGTCATAAATACTTAACTTACATTTAAGTAATTAAAACTTAAATTGTGCAAAATTTGTATCATCTTGTAATTTGTGTATAAAATAGAACAAGAATTATCTTGAATATATTTACTATTATTAAACAATTTAAATTTATTATTACAATTAATACAAGCAAACTATAATTATTTAAAAAGTACACTTATTTGGAATTTAATTATTATCATATTTTTATTTTTTATACTAAGATGAATTTACATATACTAAATGATCTGTTTTCATATACAAATTACAAACTCATAGAAACTTAATATAAATTTTACATATTTGTACATATGACATATTAATTCTAAAACTTAATTTATAAAATTTCTATCATAAAACTTATGCATTAATATATATAATGCTATTTTAAAATTATTTAATTTTTTCATGCTTAAATATTATAAATTCATCTTTGTAAAAAAATAAAAGTATGATAATAATTATATTTTAAAAAAGTGTAATGAATAACTAATTATATTTTAATGTTATTAATTAATCTCAAAACAGATTAATGAATTTATTTCATTAAAAATTATTATTAAATTAGGTTTTTATAAAGTTTAAATGTAAAGGTAAATTAATATAATTAATTAAAAATAAATAGTTAACAACAAATATTAAAAATTTTTAATCATAAATTATTTATTTAATCATAATTTCTTTATTTGTAAACAATAGTAAAAAACAATGAAAAAAAAATTAAATCAGTGCTAATTTATTAAATAATAACTTATTATTTTTAAACAAATATATTAAATTATATATATTGTCCTGCTACATTGTTGTAGGCAATAAATAGGATTATTTTTTAAAATATTATCTTAATGTTTAAATAAAATTTTTTTTTTTAACAAAATAATATTTTGACAATGATGAGTTTATTTTTTATGGTTTACCAATATAAAAAGAGAGAGAGAGAGAAACGAAAGAGAGAAAGATTTTTATTACTATTTTAATTAATATAATTATTTAAAATATTTAAAATATATAATTTAAAAATATTTTTAAAATATTTAATAATTAAATTTTATATATTTAGTTATTTATTTATTTATTTATATATATATATATATATAATTAAATATATAATTTAAAAATATTTTTAATATATATAAATTTAAATTTATTTAGTAATTTTTTTATTATAATATAATTATTTAAAATATATAATTTAATTAATTTTATTAATATATATAATTTAAAAATATTTAAATATATAAATAAATAATTTCTAATAAATAAATAAAAAAAAGAAATAAATTATATAAATATTTTTTATAAATTATATAAATAAAAAATATTATATATATATATATATATATATATATATATATATATATTTATATATATATATATAAAAAATATAAAATATATAAATAATAAAATATATTTATAAATTTATTTAGTTATTTATATATTTAAATTATATAAATATTTTTAAGTTATATAAATAATTTAAAAATATTTAAAATATATAAATAAATAATTAGTTATTATATATATATATATAGTTATTTATTTATTTAAAATATATAATTTGTTAAATAAATAAAAAAAATTTAAATTATATAAATATTTAGTTATTTAATATTTTTATAAAATATTTAGTTATTTAATATATTTATAAAATATTTAGTTATTTATAAATTTATTTATTTATTATATATATATTTATTCTTTCTTTTATTTATTTATTAAAAAATTATTTATTTATTTTATTTTTTTTTTAGTTTTTATATTTTTTTATAGTTTGTTATTATTATTATTATAGACTTATATAAATAAATAAATATATATATATATATATATATACATATATATATATAATTAAAATATTTTATAAAAATTATTTTAAAATTATATATTTTAAATATTTTTAAATTCTTTTTATAACTTCAAAATATTTCTATAATTTAAATATATAAATAACTAAATTTTATAAATATGTATATAATTCTTTTTTTAAATTATATTATATTTATATATTATATTATATAATAAATAATTAATATATCATAACTTATTTTATAAAATATATAATAAAATATTTATAATTTATATTTTTTTTCTTAATTATATATTTCAATAAATCATTTTATAAATAAATAACTAATTAAAATAAAATAAATATTTTTAAAATAAAAATAATAATTAAATAAATAAATAATAAAATAAAATAAATAAATAAATATATGTATATATATATATATATATATATAATATATATATATATATATATTTGTATATATATTATATATATAATAACAATTATTTATTTATATATTTTGAAAATATTTTAAATTATTTTCATAACTTAAAAATATTTATATAATTTAAATATATAAATAACTAAATAAATTTTATATATATATATATATATTATTAATATATATATTATATATATATATATATATAATTATTACTATTTATATATAATTTATAAAATATTTATATAATTTATTTTGTTTCTTTTTATTTATTAAAATTTTTTATTTTTTATATTTTAAATTATATATTAACAAAAATTAATAAAATTATATTTTAAATAATTATATTCTTAATAAATTATTAAATAATTTTTTTAAATTTATATATATAATTAAAATATTTTAAATTATATATTTATATATATATATAAATAAATAAATAACTAAATAAATATTTTTATTAAATATTTTATAAAAATATTTTTACATTATATATATTAAATATTTTAAATAATTATATTAATAAAAATAATAATAAAACCTCTATCTCTCTTTCTCTCTCTCTCTCTCTCTCTCTCTCTCTCTCTCTCTCTCTCTCTCTCCCTCTCAACGTGATTGCTAAAACCACGAAAAAAATAAATTAGTTACGACTTGATTCATTGCCACAAACTCAACGTGCATTTGCTAAAAAAAAAAAATTTATGCATAAACTGATTGACTAATATTTTAAAATAATGGATCTTATCTTGCGTAAAATGCTCCTTTTCGGTTATGAGTCCCTATTCGATTTGGAGATCTATATCCATTTGAGTGCTCTAAGATTAGTTAATTTGATTTTATCTTTTGAGAATCAGTTTTGCTCACTGATGCTATTTTTTATTTCTCTTTCAATCCTTATTGGGATTACTCTGTTGTAACTTATTTTCTTTGAATGAAATTAAGCTCAACCCTCAAATTTCACTCAAGTTGCTCCAAATTTATGATGGAAATAATTATAAATAAAGTTATTTTGTTGCTTATAAATTGTACTGTATTTCGCTTGCTTAACACGAATTGAACACAAGAAGTATTATGTTGAAAACAACAAGCATTTCTTTTTGACAACTCAAATTAGAGGTTCACTTTTGTTACAAAGATTGAAGTCACCTCATTCTATTTTTCAGTTATGATATTTTGAGTTATATGAGAAATTTCAAATAATTTGAGCATAAAGATGAAATTTTGAGTCATTTTGAATAGTTAAACACAAAACAGTAAGTAATTTGAAGACCATTCCTTATATAAAAGATGTTGTAAAGCCAATCAACTTTGATGAAATGTTGATATTATATTAATATATTTCTTAGACTTACATTTTATTCCTTTAGATATTTAGAAATGTTTCATGATTATTGTCTATGAAGTTTTGAGAGAAATATAAAATGTCAATATTTTAGTGAATAGAAAAATTGTTGGGCAGGCAACTATGTATATTTTGAAATTGATAAATGCAAGAGTTGTTAAATTGATAAGATTTTATAATATTGAATTAACACTAGCACGATTATTATTTTATCAGCTCTTCAAAATTTACTTATTCCTACAATGAAAATGCTTGAGTGTAAGTGATAGAATAACTTCATGTAATATAGATTGTTTCTTTACTTATGGGCTTTAGCACCCTGTAGAGTGATTAATCTAACACTAGCATAACTAGTTGGATTGCATTTATGATTAATGTTTTTTTTTCATATTTTCAATGTAAATTGTCAATGATTTAAATTTCAAATTTCAAGTTTGGCCATATACTAAATAAGTAAATATTGACTTTAGAATTAAATTTTTTTATTAAGCCCCAATATATATATATATAATAATGAAAAATATATTATTTAATATAATTATTTAAAATATAATATAATTATTTAAAATATAATATAATTATTATTTAATAAATAAGTTATGATAATAATTATATTTTAAAATAAGTGTAATAAATAACTAATTATATTTTAATGTTATTAATTAATCTCAAAATAGATTTATGAATTTATTTCATTAAAATTATTATTAAATTAGGTTTTATAAAGTTTAAATGAAAAGGTAAATTAATCTAATTAATTAAAAATAAGAAGTTAACAACAAATATTAAAATTTTAAATCATTAATTATTTATTTAATCATAATATCTTTATTTGTAAACAATAGTAAAAACAATGAAAAAAAAATAAATCAGAGCTAATTTATTAAAAATAATCTTATTATTTTTAAACAAATATATTAAATTATATATATAATAACACTGCCTTTTTGCTGTCAGTCCTAGATGTGAAAAGTGGAGGATTGTCCTCACAGGTCCTTCAACTCAGTAGTGAATATCACTACCTTTATTATTTGCTTGCAGCGTAAAAGTTAGCTTGTAGCGAATCTTTGTTGCATTTTTTCTGATGGGACTGTAAGATTTTAGCGAGTTTGCTAAAATTCACAATCTGACAAATAAGGTAAGAGGTGGCGCTCAAAGAACTTGTTCATCAAGAGCTTGTTGTGGCCACCAGTGCCAATCTTTGTTTTCCTTTCAGTCGAACAAGGCGGCCCTCCTTGAGGCGGATGCCCAAGAGGAGGTGCTTGAGAATGTAACTAGCATAACTCTAATTATCTTTCATCATCTCCATTTTCCAAGTTTCAAATGATCTTTTGCGGCATGTACTTCATCATTTTCTACTGTATTTACATGAAGTTTTTTAATAAGTATTAAATAAATTTTAATTTATTATATATATATATATATATATATATATATATATATATATATATATATATATATATATATATATATATATATATATATATATATAATTTAGTTTTACATTCATAAATATTGAAACCTATCTATACTTAAATCATCCTTATTACTCTTTATAAGCTGCCCTGCTTGACTTTTAATCTATCCTCTAGTTATTTGATAATCTAAATATTTATATTGTATTATTGATTGATTTGTCTTTCTATTAACAAGCTAATCCCAACCATTTTCACCTCAAATTTCTCCACTGAACTCAGCTCCAAGTGGATAAGCTATAGACTCTCCATCTTGCACTGCCATCCTTAAGGATATATTTGGTTCTCCCTAATCTTCATGGGTATATTTTCAATGTGGTATAGTTTCTTTGGAAATAATCATGCATAATCTGCCTCTCTATTGAGTCTTAACAATGTGTCAGCTTTCTCGAAGTCCGACATTGTAATCCTTATTTGAGCTCATCAAAATGCTTTGGAATGGTGTCTCACAAAATTTGTCATGATAGGATTGTGAGGATATGGTTTTGTTAGAGGATCAACAAAGTTATTTTTGGAAGGTTACTAGAGATCTCTAATGGTCCCTTCATGGAGAGCACATGGTTAGGGAGACAACATCATAATAAGATAAACCACTTTTTTTATTTAACAAAGAATATAAGAGCTTTATCTTTAATCCAATTCCTAAATCTATTAATGCAATCTCCTTCTAATAGATCTTCAACTCCTATTCTTTATCTATAAACACTAGACACACTACTAATAGACTTTTAACACACACACAGATATGTATATATATATTTGGTTAAAGATATTGGGTTGCCTTCATTATTAAATAACTCCAAAGTTTAAGAGTTTATATTTCTCTATTCATATATTTAAGTTGAAAACTTATGACTTATTAGCATATTCTAATAGTAACTATATTGGTTGCAAGTTTAATCAAAGAATACCTTTAGCACATGCTAGTTTCTAGATTATCATTTGTTTCTTGTTCTCATGAAGTAAGATGCATTTTATCTATTATAATAATTGAGTATTAGTCAAATTTTTTAGTTAAAGTATTAATTGGAGATTATATCACTCAATTTGTAAGTTATAACATTTGGTTTTGATTCACTTATTCTAAATATTGTGATATAAATTGTATTAGGATGAGTTTGAAAATTACTAGATTTATTTTGAGATTAGTAAAATATCAATTTTGCATTTCCTTGATCCTCTTCGATGGACAACTAATCGTTGATGATCATTTATTCCAAGTTATGTGGTGGAAAAAATCATCCATACAAGTCTCGCTAAATGCACTTAAGATTTAAAAGCAAAGTGCTTAGATCTCTACGTTTGATGTAGATAATATTATAGTGGTGCTAACGTCATTTCTCTATTGATGTGGAATTTATAGCATCTACGATTTCATTGATAAAGTCATAGTGTTGTCTAGATGAAGCTTTGTCAAACATTAGATCTTTATGTGGAAATCAACCACAATATAGTGCTTCAACTACAAGATATTGATCTCATGTAGCATAATATTTCATCACGATTAAGAATGATTTCACTTTGTCAACATCAATTGTCGCAATTATAGACTCAAATAGGTTAGTAGTTACCTTAAAAAGCCTGTTAGTGTCTTCATTTTATGGTTCAACCTATCTCGAGTCTTTTTTTTTAACGATGTTGATTTTCTTAAAACATAACTCAAATATCGGTTGAAACACTTGATGAGCAATATATGCATCTAGAATCTTTCATGATGAGTATGATACAATGAATACGAATCAAGTGATCATCGATGATAAGATGATGAAGAGGATTCTTTCCTTGGTAATAATTATGTGATAACAATGGTCACGAGCTTATTAGAATCATTCAATCGAATTCTACAAATGATGATGCTATGATCTACAATACGATTATGTCCGCACATAAAACTAAAAGATTGGGATGCACATATTATGTTTGATGATCCATTTAGTACAAGTTTTGCATGAGATTGAAGTTCTAGTTGAACTATATGAAGGTATGTATTTCTCAAATAAGAATAAGCTTCAGTTTGCAGTCTCTGGTTGGTTAATACTAAATATTGTTTAGTTTCTTACCATTACTATCAAAAATTTGTATGTGCACAACATAGAAATCATAGTAAATCTTGCCAATGGCACATGCAATCAGAGCAAAAGGTTGGGAGGTGCTTGGAGATATCAACGTTAGTGCACCATATATGCATCGACTATCGGTGATTCAACATCATCAATGCATCTAAGTTCATTAGTTATTTCATAATGTCGGTTATGTGATCTCGAGACTTGAAAATCATGAGAGATCATTGGAAGGATGAAATTAAAATTTAATATTAAAGTGTCTTACATGAAGGCATTGGATGCATGGCGTAAGAGTATCACAATAATATTTGGGAGTTGGGAGGACTCGTACTGCTCTCTTGGCCTATTCATGGATTCATTATGCTCCGTTCTACTAGCCACTGTTTATACAATTCTATAATCAAATACATGAAGGTTTCAGAGATTATTTTTAGCGTTTGGACCATCAATATTAGGTTGAAAATTTTATCATCCCCTTAAGCATGGGTGAACATTCTTACTTAGAAATATTGTGATACGTTACTCACGCTATTGGTATTGATGCCAATGGATTATTTCTCTTGCTTTTCAGTTGAATCAAAATAGCAATTCATAACTCGGTTCATTATGTAGCTATTTTATTATTTCAGAGTGATTTGTGTATTATCTCGATAAGCATCGGGTTGATGTGATTGTCATATGTATTCCCTTAAAGCTCGTCATTGCTTAAGGCATTTGAGAGAGAACTTCAAAAAAGCAATAAGAATAATGGGTACTGTAGATGGTGAATTTCTAAACATATTGTCGACATATGATGACATAAAGAATATCAAAGCTAAAGCATACCAATGGTTAATGAGCATGATGTGCAAGTAATCATTGGTTCATGATAGAATATGGTACTATGACAAATGCATCGAATGTTTCAATAGAATTCTCAAAATGGCAGGATTGCCAATTCAAGAACTAATCACAATGGTTTATTATAATATGGTTGATTTATTTTTTAAGAGAGCTCGTATCACGAACTTGGGAGAACTAACTGATAAATTTGCGTTCTCTCCTAGAGCACAAGGTGTGCTCATCAGATTTGAGTGTGAGGCTAGACACTATCCATAACCAATCAATATAAATGCTAATAAAGTACAAGTGTTTAATATGGGTTGTCGATCCTTCAGAGTTACTTCTGGGCAGTTATGTTCATGTAGATGTAAACAACGATTTATCACATACCATGTGGTCATTTTTGCTTCTTTAATCCATCGAAGATTGAATTATTTGGCATATGTGTCAAGATATTACACCATGGCAATGTATGGACGTACATACTCTACGAACTATCATGTTTAGTTAGATCAAAATAACTGGTCGGACTTCATTCGAGACGCATCTTGCACGCCACCCAATGTTAAGTAAGATTAGGTAGACCATGTTAAAGTCGATATAAGAACACAATGGACGAGTGCAAGACATGTATGCAATTTATGTAAATCGCTTGGTCATTATCGGACATCGCATAACTCGACTAGTAGAAGGTTAGTATGGATAGTGCTGTAAAATATCATGTACATAAGGTTTCTTTATTTTTAAATTTATTTCATACTTTTGCATAATTTAAATATTAAAGACTTCTAACATTGTCCATTTTTCTTTGTTCTTTTTTATAGATGCGATGGAGCCTTCAGTGAGGCGTAGAAGAGGAGGCATGATGAGATGGCCGATGGCCTTCGATCAGCACCTTGAGGTCCATCCCAGATAGCCTTCTTGCATGGAAGACAAAGGGCCTCCATCGTTAGATAAATTTACTTTCCAGTATATTCTATCAAAATATTTTAACTGATAACATGACTTGACATTGCTTTCTTTACATTTCATTATTTTGGAGGCAGCTTCACATTTTCTTATGTTGAGAGAGTGGCCCGTTACCTTCCCACGATTCACATCTGCCCTCCACGCAGTGGGGCTGTATTGCGTTAGTCAGATGCGATACATTTTACTTGACCATAACTTGTTGATAGTATTAATTGTCCATTGGTCTTCTCAGACCAACACTTCTTAGAGATGACTGTGACATTACAGGATGTTGCAATGATCTTGGGCTTGCACGTGGATGGACCACCGATCATTGGCCCTATTGTAGTTGGAGAGGGGAAGCGGTGGTAGAGTTGGCTGACGCGATGAGTTATCGGTGGCACTCATTGCACCGTATATATTGATCCCCTAGTATTCCATTCCACATTGATGGGTCGCACATGCTGATATGCCATAGGTAGCTACGAACATTTTCAAGGAGTCTAAATAGACCTCACGAGATATGGAGTTTAACATATTTACGAGCATATGTTCTATTCTTTTGGGAGTTTCTTCTTACGATACTTGAGTTCAGAGGTGCACTTATAGTACCTCCCTTTATTATAAGATCTATATACATTTATCACATTCTCAATCTGCGGAGCAGTGTTGACACACCTATACAGGGAGCTGCATGAGTCAACTAGACCAAGGAGGGCCAACATGGCTAGTTGTCTTGTTTGCTCAGATCTTGGGAGCAACTTGTTGGGAGACCAACATCACATGTCCCTATCTTAAGGATCTTAATGGGATGAGTATTGGTTTTGTCGAAACTAAACTAAATTTTCAATTGCTTTAATATATTGATTTGCAAATAACTTGTACATGAAAATTGGTTTAATAATGTTGAACAATGGTATGTGCACAAATGCCCTTGAAAATATCGATTTTTTGAGATGAGCTTGATGGACTACTCTTGAACCACGTACCACTCTAAATGTTAAAACTAATTTTATCTGAATTTTACTGCAGTACTGAGTAACAACCACTCATACATGCAGTTACCATACATATTCGATCTTCGCCTATCGATATTTGTCTTCTTGTGAGGCTATATGGCTATACGTGTTCCCCTTATCACCGGAAGAGGGTGGAGTGGCACCTTCTTGATAAGTTCTTCATTTTGGACACTTACCACATTGATGTTCGCCGATGGATCCCAATTTCAAAGAGTTGATGAGGAAAGTTGATGATTGGGTTGTCATTACAACACATCGCTACTTGGGAGGCTCAGAGAGATTACATTGTCATTATAGATGACACTGATGGAGATGTGGAGTAAGCCCTTCGGTAGTACATGTTATGGTTCAGGTCATGGGCTTCATTGTACTTTTCTTAACCTATTGATCCAGATGACATACTACCCCTGCACCTAGCAGTGAGTCCATGTAAGATAATATTACAATCTACAAATTTTCTTAGGTACCTCTATCTACTTTTTTAGTAACATTTTACACTTGTTTAATATAGGTGGAGTATATTTTAGGGACGGAGGATATTTTTCAGCCTTTCTTTGGTCGTCCAGGTGACTCATACTTTCAATTGGCAATAAATAGATATGAGAAGATATGCCATGATTTGAGATTGTGCACACACATTAGCGATTATAGGCTCCAGTACATCACAGTTGAGCATATGTCACATAAGTACGATTCAACTCTGGCTACACAGACATCATACATGGGTGCGGGCCCATCTACTTATGCTGATCCAGGGCCTTCCACTTATCAGGAGAGCTCTCAGTCTCAGCACCATATAGATGTTGCACCTTCACCAAATTAGGTGCCTTTAGGAGACTCACAGCTATAACTATGTCTCGATGTTGTAGGCGAGGATCAAGGACCACATGATGTTTCCATCACTATGTGATCGCCATTACACCACGCATTACACTCAGGTAGTCTTTGTGATAGCGATATAGGCGTTGTCGTGATAGTTTATGGAGATGTATGTGTATTTTGTGTATTTTGATTGGTCTACTTCAAATGTGATGGATACTCTTTTGTGTATTTTGTATAATTGTGTATTTTGTGTATTTGTAACTATGTTTACTTAAAATATGAATGAAAACTCTTTTGTGTATTTTGTATAGTTGTACAACTAGTTCATATAAAGTAGTTTTAATTTTTTAATTTGATTCTAGTACTACTGATATTATTGATATTCGATTGAATTTATAGTTGAAGACTGCAGACAAATACACTTTACAACAACACACTTCTTTTTCAAAAAAAAAAAAAAAATAGTAGAAAGTCACCCCTTATTAGGCGAGCTGCAAAGCCAATCGATTATCGGGTTGCTCTAAACCGTCGCCTGTCGGTCGGCCCGCTTTGGTATAACCATCACCGATAATCGTCGACTGCTTTAAGCCACCTCGATAAGGTAGTTGGTCGCCACTTATGAGGTGACTGTACCTAAATTGATTTTTTTATATATATACTTAAAATTAATATTAATATTTATTTAATACTTATTTAAAAAAAAACTTCTATATACATTTCCATTTGACTCGCCCCTTCTAATCATTCTATTCACTTATTTGTAATAGATGTAACTTTTGCACCCTGTCCACTCAACCCTGCCATTGTTCCATTTTTGGAGGAGGGCGAGCATGAAGTGGTCGAAGATGAGTTACAACCTCATGGGATGTCGATATTTTTGTATAGTCATTTATCTTACTGGGTGTTAGTCTTACACATTACTCACTAACTACAAGGGGTGTTAGTCTTTTTTTGTATTAATTCACCAACATCACAAGAGGTCAGTCTTACACTTTAGTTGTCAAATGCATAGAGTGTTGTTCTTTTTATATAGAGTATCCAACCGTATCGGGTGTCAGTCTTACAGTTTAATAGCCAACCACACAGAGTATTGGTCTTTATGATTTAGATTCATCAACCTCATAGGGTGCTAGTCTTATACTTTAATTGTTAATCACACAGAGTGTTGATCTTTTTTTTTTTTGTATAAAGTCACTGACCTTATGAGGTGTCAGTCTTACATTTTAGTTGACAACCGCATAGAGTGTTGGTATTTAGAGGCAATTCAGATAGACAAGTAGATTTCATCACTCAGGTCGAAAATGGCGCTCCAAGTATTGCTCTAGGAATTGGGCCAAAAATGACACGCTGAGCAACTTTAATCTATAGGCAGCTCCTCGAGTGCAGTTTTTGCACCTTTTGAAGACCTGACTCGCCGCTTAGGTCATCGAGTAACTCACGCTTAAGTCATATATCTCTTTTTTTATGCTTATGCTTAATCTGCGTAATAACTCAACTATGAAGCAAGCAGATGTTGAAAGTTATTAAGAACTTTATTATACAAAGTACCAAAATACTTAAGGGACAACAAGCGAGTACAAGTTTGGAAACTTCGAATCATGAGTAATTTTTTTCAAATCTCCTGCGCTCCGCTCCAAGTTCACTTAACTAATAGTCACTTGAGAATTTTTCTAAAAAAAACTGAAGAAAAATTTCAAAAACTTGTTCACATTAATGACATATAAAGAAAAAGAATTTACAAAACTCTCTAACTCAAGGGCAAGAGCATATATATATACATATCATTTTATCAAGCTATTATAAAGTCAAATTTAATGTCAATTAGAAAATAAAAAATAGGCTCATTAACTACAACAAAAAGTTAGGTGGTCCCCCCATATTGATAACTTGTAATCACATGCTCTAACAAAATTTTGTTACCTTCCCATATGCACCATTGTAGCAAGCTGTCCTTGACACATTCTCTAATCATACAGTCTCTATAAATATGCACACACTACCATATGTAAAACATAATGAATAGACGTCTGAGTTGA